>ML789435.1:823859-857699 GCA_009831015.1 Picea engelmannii
GAGAAGCTTAAGGGCCTAACTGGTGTGAGTTTCCCTCCTCCAATCAGCTTAGAAGTCATCTCGCACAGGACATACTTGGAGCGTTTCCAGGTCAAATAGTTAGGTGTTTATTGTTTTAATTAATTATTAGTTTAGTTAGATTTAGGTTAGATTATTTAATTGCAGTTAGTTTTCTTTCTGTTTTATAAAATACAAAAAGACAAAAATAGATCCTTGGCTGTCTTAGGGCAGCAAACACATGAGTTTTACAGGTTTTAATCAAATCTGTGATTTGTCTATAATGTATATTTGTGAATAAAGAGTGATTATAGCTGATGATTAAGTAGTTGATTTGAGTTATTATGACCACAGTTAGTATTATGTACATATAAGTAGTTAGTAGTTTGTAATTAGATTAGTTAGTTTGTTTTAGTTTGTTTTATTAGTTTCTAGTTTCCTTAGTTTAGATCTCTTAGCTCAGATTAACTTTTCTCTTTGGTTTCTTTAGGAGACCTTAGAGCGGCCAACGGAGCCGTTAAAATCGTCAGGGTGGTTCATTCCAAACGGCTTGGGTTATTTAGACAACCCCGGACCGGTTCCACTCTTCCAGTTGACGGATGGACTGTTTCGCCCGTCAACAGTACAACCATTCTTATCGAGGGTGTAAGTATTTTTTCGCCCATCATGTATGGAATTTCTATCAAATTTCCACGGTCTTCCCAACAGAAAATGACAAAAATCCATGGGTATTGCATCACACATAATCTCATCTTTATAACCTCCAATCTTGAATTCAACATTGCACTATTGACTTACCATGACTTGGTGTCCCTTATGCAACCACGATACCTTGTACAGGTCTAGATGTGCAGCTATCTCTAGCTCCATCTTTTTCACCATTTTGGTGGATACCAAATTATCAGTGCTCCCACTGTCTATGATCACTTTGCATACCCTATCTTTGGTTTTGTAGGAAGTCCTGAACAAATTGTTTCTCTGAAATGGCTCTTTTGCTTCTTTCTCTGGCTTTAAGAGAACTTTCCTCATCATGACAGATTTCCCTTCTTCCATTGCTTCTGCCTCTACATTCCTTCTTTGAGCTTTAGAAATGTGAGCTTCTCCACCTCCTTCTTTCTTTTTCCTCTCAGGAAATTCCCAAGACATATTCCATGCCTTTCCACATGCATAGAATTTCACTTATCCTCCTCTGCCTCTTCCTCTTCCTCAAGAAAAAGAGTTTCTTCCACAATATTGTCCACCTGTGGAACTTCCTCCTCTTTCTGTATGACTGTGATACTTTCCAGATTCAGGTTTGTGTTTCTAGAACTTCTCTTGGACAGTTCCCTTGCCTCTGCTTGGAATCTTTCCTCTATTTTGTTGGCTTTGTTTTCTGACCAATTTATCCTCTTCTTTTAGTGCTTCGTGATAAGCATATTCCAGTGTTCTCATTGTCATCATACTGGTTTCCTTTTGAATTTCATATCTCTGGCCATTAATATACCTGGAAACATTTTTCTCAGCGCTCTCTCTATGTCCTACTCTAATGTTTAGCCTGTAAAATTCTTCAATGTATTCTTTCACTGACAAGCCCTTCTGTCTCAAGTTTTGCAATCTCCTCAAAAAATTGATATGATAATATTTGGGTATGAACTTAGCTTTCAATTTAGCAACTATTTTGTCCCATTTTGTTATTTTTTGCTTACCTTTGTGCCTTCTGTCGACTTGAAATTCATCCCACCATAGCGTTACATGTACCTTTAGTCTAGTAACATCATGCTTCACCTTCTTATAATCCTTGATTTCTTCATAATCGAAGTACTTGTCTAAGGCCCTTCTCCAATCCAGCAGCTCTTCAACATCCAAGTTTCCTTCATACATCGAGACTTTCATTTTTTCCCTGGCTCCAATTTTTACAACCACTATCAATAAGTGTTCCTCTTTAGCGTCTCCTTATGCAACTCCTTCAACTTCCATTTCTTCACTCGTAGCTTCACTGATGTCACTAGCATCAATTTCTCTTCTCTGTTCTATCTCCATGGCATCCAATCTCACATGAAGTTGCCTCATTTCTTGTTCCATGATTGGATTTTCTACAGGTCTTTCTGCATGTCTTCTGGGTGGCATGAATCTAAACCGTTTTTCACATAGAGCTTAATTCAGGCTCTGATACCACTTGATGCAGACCCCACCCTCTCCTAGGGTCTGTGTAACCTTCTGGTCTATGATCATTCAAATAAGGAGTTGAATAGGCTCTTCGGGCCCTGCTGAGCCCCCAAAATCCTTTACACAGGTCCTCGCATCTCCAGATGAAAAAATGTCGAAAGATATCTCCTTTCGATCGACAACCTACATGCATGATTTTCACTTCAGGATTCATCCCTTGCAATACTTAACACTTACAAATCCACCGGACTGCCAAATTTCAAAGTCCCGAACCACTGAATAGGGGATCGATGATTCCTATTCCCCGCTAAGATCAATGACCCAAAATTATTCGGTGCTCCGGCTTTGGTGAATTTCAAATAACCACACACAACAATATCCCAGAGTGTCGAACTGGTGAACCTTGGGAGGATCCAACGGTTCACAATTCTCCATCGATCTATGGTGTAGAACTACTCAAGGCCTCTGGGCTCCTGAAATTTTCAAAGAAACCCTCTACTAATCCTCTAGAGTTCTAGGCCTCTGGATTTTCTAATATCTGGCCACGTGTCTACAGATATCGATGAATCTCAATAAATTTTCCACTTCGGGCTTCAGGGACTTTCGAAAAATGACACTCCATTCTTTCAAAGTTCTTTGTCGCCAAACTCCCAGATCTGGCACCACATTTCCACTCTGATGCATAGATCGGATGAAATTTTCCCTTTGGGAATTCTCACCCCCAAATTCTTATGTCCAAATTTCCTTAGGAGTGTTGGATTCAGTGACACCTGTCCACCGAGATCAACGGTGGAGATGAGCTCCGTTGTTTGGAACTCCGAGAGTTCTCTCAACTCTGCGCTCAGTTTCCTCCAGAGTGTTGGAACTCCGGACTTCTGGATCTGATGTTATGTGTCCTTATTCCTAATCAACGGTCCTGATAAACTTCAGACTTTGGGACTCCAGAGAGATCAACCTCCTTTTCACACTATTCGCCCAGAGTATGTATCCTCTAGATCTTTTGATCTGATGACGCGTGTCCCTGTCGATGGATGAACCTGATGAACTCTGGGGTTTTGGGACTTCAAGGGTCATCCACTCTTGGATATCTACTTCTAACTTTGTTCAGGGTTCTAGTCCACTGGAGTACATGATCTGCTGACATGTGTCCTCAAGAATCAGACAAACACAATTAACTCCTCCCTTTGGGACTTCGGGGGACCCAACTTCTCCACACTCCAAATCTCCCAAATGAGCGAAGTTTGAAGGAATTCACCGATTAACCCTTGTGCAACTCCTCCTAATCCAATGACTATTAGATCTTCAACAAACTCCCAAATGGATTTCAACCATTCGACTCTTAAAATGAACAAATCCTCTCCTCCTTGAGGATTCTGACTGTTTTCCTTCCCGAGATTTAAGTCCTTGAGGTATTTCAGACCTCTGGCACACTCCTTGCAACCTTTAACTTCTAATAATTTGTGGACTTAGATATTTTTGAAAAAAAATATCCCTTACGCACTCCTTGCGTTCGTCTCTTCTAAAACTTCTTCAACACTTAAACAAAGTGTTTTTCTGATGCACTCCTTGAAATCTGCATGTTGGGTGCTGAGTTGTGTTCCTCCTGGCCTCTTTAAATGCCGATGGTTGTAGTATAAATTTATTACAGGAACAATAAATCCTTGGAGAAACAAGACACCCTAGTGGTCTTGGCTAGCCTTAAGCATATAGAAAAGATTCCAATTTAAACAATTTCAATATCTCGTGATTCTACGTATCCCAATGCAATGATTTCATTTCTCTAATGAAAGAGATCACTACCTTTAACTATTGGGTTATGTATTCTTTTAAATTAAATATCTATTTGTGCTACTTCCTTGGGGGTGTAAGTCCTTTTACTGCCCAAGGCAAGCAAGACTAGATAGGGAAAACCTAGGAGGGTGTAACCCTTTAGTTCTCCTAGCATTCCTTTATGAAAAAAATTATTCAAAGACAATTATGATGGGATTAGTGGGGTTGTATTCCCTTATAATCCCCAAAATATTAACAAATTAACCTTGTAACCAAGAAAAGAATAAAAAACAAGAGATATTCCTTACCTAGTCCAAGCATTAACAAGATAAACTCATTTTAAACAAGAAAACTCTACCATAAAAGAAAGAAATAGCCTCTAAGAAATATAGCGCCTTACTTATTCATCCAATAGCCAAGACAAATCATCACAAGAGATTGTAGCAAAGTGGTATAGGTAAAATTTCCAAAATAGGGTGCAAATTTCATCCAAGGATTCTTTCTCCAAGTGAGAATGCTATGATAAAATGACAAGAGTTTGATCTCTATTTATACAAATATTCTAAAAAGTGTTTGTCCACTTAAATTTAGGGTAAACCACAAAATAAGAGGTAAACAACCCTTATTTCCCCCCTTTACATCATAAATTCAAATTTAACTTTTAAAAAATGCACATAAGAAACCCTAATATGACGTCATCCCTCTCTACGGTGACGTTTTAGAACTTTTAGGTTGACATTGAACTTAGGGTGAATCGTTGGGCCTCCAAAGGTATTCTTCCCAATTGATATGGTCTTCTCCATCAAGGTGAGGCTTCCCTTCTCCCAAAATTCCAAGTGTCAATGATCAACACCTCCACCACCAAAACCCTAGCACTAGGGTGACGTCAAACCCTCCAAGTGTGATGTTTTGGCCTCAAGAAGCAAGACGTTGGTATAGCAGGGGCTAGGTGAGGTCCTCCATGGTGCCTTATTTTTCCTCCAAAGGAAACGTTCATCTTCCTTCTTTTCCCAAGGTGTGGGTCATGTTATCCAACCCATGGGATTCAAACCCCAAGGAAGCCCAAGTTAGGTTGTTCTTCCAAAATTGTCTACAACCTAGGTCCTACAAAGACAATGAATACGCCCTCCAAGGATCTCAAGTCAAATGCATCATGATAAGTAAATCAAATCAATAAAACATCCACCTAATCATGTGCATCAAAAACCACCTCATCAAACCAAACAAGTGCTCAAATACCCTATGCAATTTTCCATGTTTAGGTATGGGAGGGTGAACAAAGTGACCTATTGGGTGATTCATTCCCTAATTCTAGGAGTGTTTCCCAAGTGGACCCCTATTTAGGTCATGTGAAGAACCTGACATGGATGGGGGAAAGACATTTGGGCATGGGGTTCATTACATCCAAGGGATCACAGTGTCGCATTTATGGGTTCCTTTGTAGAGGGCGTGATACACCTTCATTTTCAATGCATCCTTTTTCCAACCCCATTTATTTCCATCAATTAATTAAGGCCCAAACACTGGCTAATCCATATGGTTTAATCAATTATCTTGGGGGAGGTTACCATGGTGTCAGTTGAATGGAGAGGTACACAGAGTGCCATGGGGGTATAATCTAACTTGTAACACACTTGTGTAGATCCTTCAACAAGTGGGACATTTATATATGTGTTTTCTTTTGCAGGTATTTGAATTTTTAAGAGAAACATTTCATTGTTTTCAATACCTCTTTTGGGTAAGTATATGGAAGGTTAATAATATGGATTTTATCTATTTCCAACAACATTCCCTCTAGGCATTCAAGCCATTCTTCCCATGAAATGAGGGACAATCCCTTCTTGGGTCATTACACCCGAAAATCCCAAAAGATAAGGAGATGAGGGGATGAAGTGTGGAAAGTGGAAAGTATGGTCAGGAATGGTACGATGACCTGTCAATGAGACCTCCCATTAGAAAACCTTTCCCTAAGGGTGACCACTTACTAGGGCACAATTTCAACCACCAAGGTGAAATAAGTAAAAAGAATAATTTCCAAGCAGACGTTATATAATCAAAAGTAGTTTTCAATGCAACAAATATTGAAATGACACTCACCATAATACATGGATTGTACCTCTTGGAGAAAGACCCAGTGTATTCCAGAAGCAAGTTGATGTGGTGGATACCCTCATGATGAACCTGATATTAGTGGTGTTGAGGTGGGACTCTTTCTATGCAAATGGATGTTGTCAGCCATATGCCTCTTGTTACTCCATGTCTGCAACCTAGGGGCCTCAAGACATCATCTCCTTAGTTATCCCTAGGAAATGGGGATAACAAATGGTATTTTTAGTGAGGGTGAGTTGGAGAATATCAAACAAAAGGAAGCAATGAAAATATATCTTGTTGAGTAGAAACTATATGCAAGACAAAACATAAAGTGATATGGATTCCTTAAGAGGATAAAACCACAAGATTTTTCCATAGTTACTATGTTGAAATGAGGAAAAAGACTAATTCCATTTAGAATATTTTTGGCACCCAAATTTTTGGGCAAAGGTTGTGTACATGCTACAATTTTGAGCATGCTCTGGTTTTGTGTGCATAAGCAAATGCACAATGGATGAAATGAGGCATGCACATTAGTATGATTTTTTCTATGTGTGCCATAAATCAAGAAGACACTTCATGCACGTTGGAATCAAAAAAAGAATCTTTGGGACATCTCCTTGAATGATTACTTCAGGAAGCAAGAGATATTGTGGATCAGTTAAGGGATGAGTTGGAAAGGTATATGAGATTTCCACAACTCTAAAGAGGCAACATGGACTACATGTCAGTGACAAAAGTGTGTGGGACTGGCATTTAACAAAGTGAGTGGTGCAAAAATGAAAATGATATAGTGTTGGAGCAGAGAAGAAGAAAAAAGGGAGCAATGACGATAGAGAAGGAGTTAGTTGGTGAGTTAGTCATTCAGTCAACTAGTTGGTTGCTCATGTTTTGTAAAGAGTATATCCATGTTTTAGAGGGTATTTGTTTTGTAAGTCTTGGTTTGGTAATACCTACAGAATATTAGAGAAAGCACATAGCGCCATGTAATGAACTATTATGAGAATGTATCAAAAGCATAGGGCGTTGTTCCTGATAATTGACGAGTCTCTTGGCATATGTATGTGACTAGTTGAATGAATATAGTAAAATATGTAGTGATTATTGTCATCTTATTTGTTAATCTTGTTTCTAATGAATGTATGTGTTGCCATTACATATTGTTATATTTTAAACATATCGTAATGGAATGCATGAATGTTACCCAAATGGATTCTTTGAGTAATTAACCCTTCATCACTGACAAAAGACCAGACGGTCTCTATGATTTTCACAGTGTCTCAGGTGAGACCTTCTTTAGTCTTTGGCTGAGGATTGATATACCGATGCCTTGGGTTTTTTTTTTGTCAACTCTAGACAAACCCTGAGTCATCACCCCCCCAACATTAAGAAGTATGTTTGCAAGTGAGCCAACAAATGGTTATGTTGCTAGGACCTAAATTTTTGTATTGAATGATGAAGGTGGAGAATCAAGTGGTATCCATCTTAGGAGAAAATTCAAGATTGGCTGATTATGAAGGAATATGAGTTTTCTCTCCTGGAAACTCAACGTCTAAATGCCAACGTGGAACGATGGAAGAATATGTATATCTACACTAATATCCATGAAATTTTATTTGTTGAATTTCCATGTTTATTGTATGAATGGTTGAAGAGGAATACTGCCACTAATAATGCTTTAACGCCTCAAGAACCACTGATTTAGGATTTTATCTCAATTGATAGAGTGAAGTCATTGGAAAATAAATGGACTCGAGACATTGATTTATGGTTTTCTCGGGTGAAGGAAGGTTATATTATTGAATATGTAGTGGAATATATTGATTCTTTCAATGAAGTTGAAAGGAAGTTTACTGAAGGTCCTCAAAAGAGGTTGCTAAAAGAAATCCTACTATGGATCAAGATGTTGTTCATGGAGAAAGGGTTGATGCACATGGAGCCTGATAGGACAGCTAAGTAGAATCCTCTAGAGATGGGGGGGATGAAAATAAGTGGGAAAAGAGAGAGAAGAGATGGATCCACTGAGGAGGATATGTAAGTTGTTGAGATAAGGTAAGGGATAGAATGGAACCATAAGAGTAGTGAAGAGAAAGAGCCTAAAAATATGAAAGAAAAGTTGAGTCAAGAAGGAAGGCAGAACAAAGGAGTGGAAGGAAGATAGAAAGTGGTGTGAGATGAGGGGTCAAGCCCAGAATGAAGAGGAAGGAGACCGAACTGGGAGGAAGTGTGGGAGAGTATGTTCTTCCATATAGGATCATAGATGAATATAGGACAAGGAAGAGGTGCATCGTTGAGAGTAGGATATCGAGTGAATATACCGAAAGTATTGGTAGTAGGGGTTGAGAATACAAAGTATGAACCCCTTGGCTATTGTGAGATGCCTCAACCTTAGAGGATGATGAGGAATAGAGGTAGGAGAGGACAATGAAGGACCCCCAAGAGGAGGGGAATAAGAGTTGGCAATGGTGGATGGTCTTGTGCAATTTCAGGTTGGAAAATCTCTTGGTTCCCTCACAAGAAATATTACAAGAAAATGGAGTTACCCCACCTTTGAACCACTTTCCTTGAACATTTTTAACCAAAGGAAAGAACAATAGACAATTTGACAATTGGATTAGAAGAAAACATAGAAGAAGAAAGAAGAGCAACAATGAGTGAAGAAGAAGATGAAATCGGTAATATTTTGCAAGGAAGAGTATCAATACCAAGATACCTGACACCAAGTAGAGAGTCAAGAAGATACAATTTGAGATTGAGGATGGTGAATCAGGATAGAACCCTAAGATTACCCGTGTTTCATGGGACAGTTTAGGATGATGTTGAGAAACATTGGTTTATGTGTGAAGCGATATGCTCTGTGAAGAGGATTACATATTAGACATTGAAGATCGTGCAACTAGAGAGCCCTGACATGGTACATGAAGTACAAGGACATTGCGTGAATGGGACAAATGAGGTCCCTGACAGAGATCAAGAGAGATATGCTTAAGGAAAAATAGAAGACTAAGTTAGAGTCTCAATGCATTACAAAGATTAAGGAGATCAAGTAGAAATCGAGAGAAACCATGTGGGAATGTGACCAATGGTTCAAGATCTAGTTGGATAGGTTGATGTTCTAGATCTAGGACATTAAACATAGATAATGGTTTATTTTGAGATTAATTCACCATATCCGAGTCCATATTACTTAGCAGAAGGTGACTACTCAAGAAGAAGTAGTGGAGATTGTGATGTGCCTGGAGGCTACATTAGGGGGAGGAGAAACATCGACAGGTTTGGCACATGTATAATATGAATTTGCCAACCTAATGATGTAGTTGCAAGACATGCCAAAATAAAAGGTGGTGTGAATTCATGTATGGTGTACAATGTGTTGATAAGAAGGGAATTGCAGAGATGAATGGACTACATTGGGAAATTATATGGAAACTGGTGAACCGAATCCATTTGCAACCGAGCCTTCAAAAGAATGGTGTGAGATTTGTAGATAGTGGGGACACATACCACCTCGTTACCCAAAAATGGACAAATATTAGAAGAAACATCATACTCCATTTTGTGAATTTTGCAAATCCATGGGGAATGATGTGAACAATTGCAGGTCACTCTAGGTGATGCAATACCATACCCACGATGCTTTCTAGGTTTAGTAGGAACAAAAGGGTGGTGGCTGTTGATTTGAAAATGAAGAAGACTTGTATCTTTTAAATTATTTGTAAGTGTTAATTATGTGTGGTTGGTAAAAAGGATCAATTTTCAAAGACACAAATCAAATATTTTTCACACTTAATATGCACATAATAACCAACAGTAAACACATAACACAACAAATGATAAAGGAGTTCACCCCTCTCTTGGGATACATCTCCTGGTCCCGCTTCTAATGGATCTTTTATAGTATTTTCTAAAAGTGCTAAAACTAGTTCTTTACAGTGCTCAAAATGCCAAATAGATGGCTCCAATGGTTCCCAAACATCCAAAAACCCCTAGCTAGGCTATTTTGGCACCTAGTTTGGCCAAAAAATGAAGAAGTTATCTTCTTGGAAAATTTCCCCTTGAAGCTTGTTGTCTCTGGTTCTCCAATTCGCACCTGTGAATGACTAGCCTAGCTCCCACAATGTTACTAGGCCAAAAACCTAGCACACTGCACCATTATGAGAAATGTGGCAAATTGTCGCACCGTTAGTGTTCTGGCCCCTTTTCCTGATGGAGATGTTGGTCGCATGGGGGGCATATGGCCACGTCCCAATGCCTTTCTCAGCCCCCATGTCTAATCTATTGCATAAACCCTATGCCATTGGTCACATGGAGTGGTCATATGGCTTAACACCTGCACCTTCCGGGATTAACTCCAATGCAATGGTTCGCATGAGCCAAAGGTTATGGAAAGGTCATATGGTATGTTATAGACCAAGGGTCGGGGCTTAGCTTCAACCTTTTTCTCCGCCGCCTGAACCATAGTTTCAATTTAAAACAATTTAAACATATATATGATTAAGGAACAACCCATGGGTGGGTTGGTATCCCAAGCCCTGTCAAACCTTTGATGTGTCCATCTGGAGGTCAGGGTTTTGACCCCTGCGGACTTCACCACATTTTTCACATTGGAGGGGTGCCATGTGGAAGCCCATGACTGGGCCACGTGGCACCATATCGCTTTCCCAATAAATGACACATGTCAGCACCTAATTCGTCCACTTGTCTGCCATAGAGCCTACCTAGTTAGCCTACCAACTCAACACTGCCATGTCACTATATGGTCGTATGGACTATACGACCAGCTTCCACATCAACACTATGTTGGAAATATTGTCATTGATGTCAACAGTCGAAGTGATGATCTGTAATGATGAAGTATATGAGATTGTCATTGATGTCAACATGTATATCAGTTGGTCAAAGATGTCATACAATGTGTAGATTTCAATAGCGCAAGCTCAGGAGGAAGAATGAAGTGGAGAAGTGAATAACAAGAAGACCAAATCTTAGGAGGAAGAATGAACAGGAGAAGCGAATTTTATGAAGATCAAAAGCTCAGAAGTACAAAAGTATTTCATGTCTATTTTTTATCATGATAGGATCAACAATCCAATGATAAGATCTCAGAGGAAGGAAGAGAGTCAAGTTAAGCTCAGAAGGGTTGGCATCGAGTTCAGAGCAAGGAGCCATCAATAGTCTCGATGGACGATATAGATTGCTCGAGAAGACAGGAACTAATTGGTGTAGGTTGTTAGATCCAGCATAGCTGCAAGGAGGATAAGCATTGAACTCATTCAACATTCCAAAGCTCAGGAGAAGGAGCGACATGGACAATTAGAGCCAAAGCTAAAAAGGAGGAGTGACGTGGGTCGTCGATCCAACGAGAGTGGAATATCAGGAAATTGGGAATCAAAGGATTTGGAGTGTCGAGGAGTCAAGGATCATGAACTCATGAAGTCAGAAATTCCGAATAGATCCTAGATGTCAGTTAAAAGGAGAATACATGGTGCTAGAACAATGAATTCGGGGATTCGCGATTCATAGAAATAGTGATGAGAGTTGGTCGAAATATCGAAATGTGAAAATGTGAAACACTCAGCCCTAGGTCATAAGCCGAGGTCACATCATTGAGAGTTGGAGGGAAGAGCTAGTGCATCCAAGCTCTATTTTGGCGATCGCGATGTGGAGAGTCAAGACCCTTCATCACAGGAGTCCCGAAGTCGCAAATCATGAAGCACTTTGTGGATAAGATCTTGGTCACCACCAATGGTCACAAGAAGGGAAGGAGCTAGTGCAGCCAAGCTCTATTTTGGATATCATGACATGGAGAGTCAAGACCCTTCATCAAAGGTGTCCTGAAGTCATGAATCATGAAGTGCTTTGTGGATAAGTGCCTGGTCACCACCGATGGTCACAAGAAGGGAAGGAGCTAGTGCATCCAAGCTCTATTTCAGGGATCGTGACATGGAGTGTTGAGACCCTTCATCACAAGAATGCCAAAATGAAAAATCGCAATAAGATAAAAACCATCGATTTGGAGTAGACAACGAGGACCGTTGGATCAGGGTTGTTGGTCAACAGACCACGTCAGCAGTCCATGTCAGCTAGACTACGTCAGCAATGACACGTGGGGCAATCAGACACTGAAAAGAGTCAAGTTGATTCAGCATTTATGGTAGGTGAAAATCATGAATTAGAGTGACATGTGGCAGCTACTCGACACGTGCCAAGTCATCATGTAACGTCAACAGGTTTACATCACATCGGGAATTTCTACTTTGGGAGTTTTGCACCGCAAGAAAATACTCAAAACCTCCGAAGTCCCAAATGCCAAAATTCTGAAAGGGACACACGTCAGTAGAATGACAGCTTTGGGAGATTTGACATGTTTGATGTCATGAAGACTCGATGGGAAAAACACCAAAATCCCGACAGCCATCCATATTAGTGAGTGATTGAATCATGACCGTTGACTCTAATAAAGCGCTCAAAGTGTGTGTTCAGTCCAAAACCTAGTCACCGCAGTTGGTCGTATGGTGGCGAGATGTAATCGGCAATATCATAATTGAGAGTTTTGAAATATTGGACGTAATGAAGACCCAAATGTCAAAGTGCCGAAATTCCGACAACCGTCCATCTCAGTGGGTAATATGAACCGTTCGATTGGTTCGGCGATTTCATGATCGTGAGTTTTGTAATGGAAGTCACGATGACTTGAAAAGAAAAATACTGAAATCCCATCAGCCATCCATCTCTACAGGATATTGAATCATGACCATTTCCTTGATAAAGCGCTCAAACAATTGTGTCATTAAGCATATGGTTTACACCATTGGTCATACAGTAAAGAACTTTTAAAAGGGAAGAATGTAAGTCGCTATAATTGGTAAAACCTGTGGTTCTATGCCACGACCATAAATGATGGTTTGAAGGAAGAGCCTCCAAGGAATTTGGTCTCTACAAAATTAACAGAGATTCAGGATCAATTTTAAAGGATTAAATTGATCCATTTATGTGATCAATTTATGAAGAGTATACACGCTAAAAATAAATAAACAGTAGTTAATTATTATGGTGAAGTTAATTGAAGAAGTGCGATGGTCGAAATAAAGGGACACGATATTTTATATCTCACACCATTTTGAATAATATATAAATGAGGAAGAAGGCTAAGAAGAAAGGTGTCTCTACAGTCCAAAATCAAAAGATCAATAACTGAAGCAGATTCAAGGAAGAAAACCTATAGGCACCAACCTCCTAGAGACACCAATCTCTTCAACTGAGAACCAACTCAACAAGATATTATGTAGGAGCCAACCTATTGGAGACACCAATCTCTTCAACTGAGCACCAACTTAATAAGACCTATATAGACACCAATCCAATATATTCATACATAAAATACTTCTGAATTCACCTATATGCTTCATACTTCATACATATCTCCAAACCCTAGTCACGTTTATCCTTCATGCCCCAGCAAGCCTCATAGAATCATTTTCAGAATATGATCCTAGATTACAACATCACAGCCTCAAAGCAATGCACTTTTCAGTATCATAGACCTCCAATCCTTCATAGTGCACCTTAAGAACAATACAATCCCAAGAAAATCCCTTAGACTTCTCTTGCACACCTTTAGATCCCAAAAAGACAACCTAGCTCCTCTAGCACACATCAGATCTCTTATGTGCACCTCATACTTGATCTCTTGCTTGGATGCTCTTCAAATGCGCACATATATCATGTATTTATAGTATTTATAGTATTTGTGTCCTCACTTTTAGGGTCGACCTGTAAAGACTGACTGATCTGACTTGAATTTTCTGGTCGGATTGTTGGACAAAAAAAATCATATATCCTCATTCCTAGGGAGTTAGAGGAAATTCCATATACCGTTGGAAAGGCCTCAGAATAAGACTTCCAACCATATAAAATATGATCACATTTATGCTAGGCATCTAGGGTAAAATTTCCTTCAAATATACGGTATCCAAACTGAGCATGAAAAATCTGAAAAAAAATATTTCCAACAATCTCCATCTTGAAATCTTTGTCTTGGCCATTTGTAGTCTCCCCCTTGTCTTTGATATTAATGAAAACAATGTTTAAAACATTAATGACTAGTCTGGAATAAGTTAAATGGATAAATATTAAATAGAAACAATGATTTATAAAATTGGTTTGAATTATTAGGCATATGGACCCCCTTGGGCCCCCTTTAGCCCCCTCTCTTGTGGAATCATAGCCCCTAATGTTATTTCCCCTCTTGTATCACAACCAGTAATTTATTTTTATTCATAATTTCAATGTACAATTTACATAGCTCGACCCTCAGCCATATTCATCATTATAGGCTCTCCAACCCAAAACATATTGGCTCACCAACCTATTACAAATTTGCACAATCACATTACAATTTATGAGGATTAAAACTGGGGATGGTATATACCCTCCCCCTTATTTTTCCAATGTCCTCAGCACACATCACCATACAGGTGTACATACATGTTATAATTCTAGGCTCTCCAATGCTTAATAAGTATTGTCTCTTAAACCCAAAACATGCATAATGATTTCATAATTCTGTAACTCTTGTCGTAATTCCAACCAACAATATCTCATTCCCCTTAGTCTTCACAACCCAAGGAACTATACCCCCTTCTCTGCTCTGCAATCCTTAATTATGTAGCAAATCCCTTCGGGGATTCAACATAGACCAACAAGGAAGTCTTAGAGTTGCGCCTCCAGGAACTCTAGTTTCCATACTTTCACAATTTGACAAGTCCTGCTTGCAGAAATTCCAACCAACAATCTCTCATTCCCCTTAGCCTGCACAACCAAAGGAATTGAATTTCCTTCTCTACACTACAGTCCCTCAGACAATCCTTATTCACTCCAAGGCTCAATCACATACCTAACATGAATTCTCAGATTTTTGGCTCCAAGAACTCCAACTATAGTTATTCATGGTTTACTAACTCTACAACCCAAGGAAGTGTACCCCCTTCTCTCTGTCACAGTCCCTCAGGCTATCCCACTCACCTTCTAGGGCTCTATCATAGGCCGGATAAGAAGTCTCAAATTTGTGGCCTTAGGAAATCCAAATGTAATAAGGGGGTCTACAAACTTTCAAAATAGTTGCAAGTATGCCTCCTACATTGCATATTCAAGCTCCCACTTTGTTTCTTCTAAGAAGTAACAAGTCTTCTATAATTTTACTCATTCAATGCTTTTGTCCTTGAGCTCCATTTCTTTATGGTGTTCTTGTGTCCAAGTACTCACTTCACGTCTTCATTATTCATCTATTCCTATAGAATCCATCAATAAAGTGTATATGTTATAGCCATCATCATGCAAAAATTATCTTATCCATAGGATTCCTCAACTCGACAATGTAACATTTATTCAAAAGTGAGTTTGTAATCATAAACCAATACTTATCTATATGTATATTTATTCATTTCATAAAGCTTCCATGGGAACAAACTTAGCCTATGACACACCCTCATGAAGCCGGCCACATGAATTCTTAAGTTGTCTCTTCTTTGCTATACTCACCCTCCAAACTCAAGCATCCCCTTCACTACTACATAATCCCTCAGGTGATCCATCTAGCCAAGGATTTCATGTGCAAGAAGAGAGCCAACTTACTACTATACCTCCACTAGTAGTTTGTAGCCAATAAATTGTGTCAATCATAAGGTTTAAGTGTCATATCGATGGCCTTCTTTCTAATATTTCCAACTTCAACAGTCGTTATCTCATTTGTATCACACACATACAATCATCATGAGATGTCATCATAGAAATTTCACTTATTAATTCTCAATTATGTTTCATATAGGAAATCGAGTTTCCCAATCATGAGATTCCCTCTCATAATGTTTGGCTCTTGCAACAACTAGTATTGTTCTTCCTTATGGGATTATACTGTTTCCATATCCAAGACCATTCTACCTACAATCTTTCTCAAATTTTAGTAGCTAAAAAAATTGTTAGTGTTCATGCATGTCATTCTTTTATTGCAACATTTGCAACAACCCATTAAGTGATATCATAGTTACACTATACTAGAAATTCAATCACTTCCATATTTTAATCATATTAAATGGAATGAAACTAGCATTGCTTGTATATGAATTATTTAGCACACCAAGCCTTTCATAATGCAATCCAATATTTCTACCAATAAACAAATGTGCCAATGCTCATGGTCACATATACACAATGCATCCTTGCATTGACCTCAAAATACCATATATCTATATCATGTATTACACCATGGTGAGTTGGAAGGTCTAGCCAATGCCTCAACACCTCATCGAAGCTCTTCCCTTTACTTTCTTAATCATTTGGATACCTTCCTCTTCAAACCATACACAACACCATAAATATAATCCTTTAGTTCTCTTCAGTATCAAAAAAGAGGTTGCATTACAAACAACAATTATAAGTAGGGGAACCATTAAGAACTTGTATAGCACTATAGTCCTTCCATATCCAACCACAGTCTCACACATGGCTAGCTCTATTGTCATACATTTCTATAACAGGAGTATAATTCTTGACTGTCTTGGTTATGAACTCATAACCAATATAACATGACATGTTTTTAAATTTCATATTATTACATTTAGGATTAAATAGCCTTTATATACCCAAGGCTCTCTATCTTTACATATAAATTCAAATATTGAATTTTAACTAAGGGATTTCTTACCTCAATTGCCTTCATCATTTATGTATCATAAGCAAACAAATGCATACATGGATGGTTGTTATCAAATTACTTGAAGCTACCTAATAAATTGGTATTTTGTAGAAGCTCGCAGGCTCCCTTCACCAACTTCTTGATCAAAATTTTTACTGTCCCCATTTTACTTCATATAGATGGATGTCATATGTAGCAATAACATCATCAACATCTTCAACTGTGATATAAACCTCTCTCTTGGATACATAATCCATCATTAGTCACATTTAATTATCATAACATCATTATTTCACATATATAAAGTAGACTACTCTTAGTATATAAGTATGTTATATGCATGTCTAGGAATTTCCACATGCACCCATGCATATCTTTATGCATCAAGCACCCATTCTCAACATTCCTACTAGCACACATGCATTCTGTATTTCCTATATGCATTTTTCATCACTTCTTAGTATGCCTTCCAATGCATATTTATTACAACTTTATCATTTGTTTTTTTGTTTTTTTGTTTTGTAGATGGTTTTGCTTGAATTCCTCTAGATCATCATTGCCCCTTGTGCTCTTAATATGCTTATTTTTTCATTGTTTCTCCCTGATCTGAACATTTTCAAGCCAATTCCCACTTGACCATCTTGCAATTCCATCCAATATGTCATATTGGCATCTTCCTCCACTTAGGAAATCATGCCCCAAATTTTCCTTCCCAAAACCTTCGAGCACATTGGAATGACTTAATTTATATCATTCCATATTCTTAATGTTGTGGTATCTTACAACTACCTTAACCATTCTCATTATGGAATCCCTGTCCATTACCTCTAGATTTCCATTGGGTTTTCTTAATTTTTGGATACTTTTCTTCACTTCATTGAGTGATTCCCTGTGAAGCCCTATTTTCTCCACTCATGACCAATCTACTCCCCATGGACTACTGTATTTATCCATTGACACTTCCAAAATGAATGAAATTTCCTTATTCCATCCTCTTAATTCCTTTCACTTGTACCTTGCTTCCTCTATGCACTATGATAATGGGAGTTGATTTCTTGATCTTTATACTTTTACACATAAGTAGCTAATTCATAGCTATCAATTCTCCTAATTTCTTCATATTTCGATCCCTAGAGATGAACTTCCCATATCCAAGACTCAGACATTACCTCAATAGGTCATTGCTCCTTTTGCAACATGATTTTCTTCCATTAATACACTTCTACACTCATGGCTAAAGAGTCATCCTTATCTTCCTAAGCATATTAGTTCAATTCTTCACTAGTTGGCGTGTTCCATTCTTGTTCTTGTCATGATTGTTCGACTTCACCTGTTAATTAGCTACTCTGATCTTGACCTTCGTAACTCTTTTTCTCCATGTTGCACCCTAGAGTTTTGTTTCACAATAGACCCACACAATAAATATTCATGACATCTAATCATCTTGTTGATAATATTTTGACATATCTCTCTATCCTTGATGTCCCCCTACTCATCAACAATACCTTGTTATTAAAAAATTGCCCCCCTTTTATTGCTAGGTTGTTGTACTTCTAGGTGTGCCTCCATGTCACTAGACAAGCACCATCCTGAGCATATGAAACCTCCCTTACCCAATACTCACATGTGGCATGTACCACTATCATCTGGAATTGTTTTTCGAAAATTGGCATGGTTTTGGAAACCTTTCATATTGAGCAATTGCATTGTTTGTTGAGCCAATTGTTAATTCTTCTGCAAATTTATGAAGCTACCAAAGTCTCCCTTGGAAAAATTAACCCTATGTCATCTTTCTCTATGGATTACTTTTCCAATGTCTATACTTATGCTTCAATCCTAGTTATGAGCTAAGAGTTGTGTCTTCTTGAATTTTCCATTTCTATTAAACTATACCCCTTTTTACTGGTACAATTTGTCTGAAAGGTAAACTTTTGCGACCTGTAGAAGAAAAATTGTCAGGAACCAGCAAAACATATGTACCAGGAACTTAAAATATTCTTGACAGTGAGAAAACAATATTTTTTTTATTGGTAATATGATGCTTATTCAAATTCTACATCAATCTCGATTTTCCAACTTTGTCCCTTTTGCATTTTCTTCGAACTTTTAATTTCTAGTGAAAATTGCTATCTCCCAAACTGAGTAGATCTAGAAAAAATTATCCAAGGAAAAGTTGTATGGATTGATGAGTAGGTAAACTGTCGAGTAAATAATGTTTTCTAGATTTGTGATTTGGGGTCCCTTTTCCCCCTTCAAATATCCTAGAAATCCCAAAATGTGGCCCAGAATAGTGGATTTTTCCCTATTTTGGCATCTCCACTCCAAACCCTTTAGAATTTGGCCTAAATCCCAACTGGGTATCCTCTTGTATACCTTTTGGATTCCCTATAAAAATTTCATCTTCATCTGGATCCCTATCACTAAGCACCACCCTATTATTCAAAAACCACTAATTTGGATTTTATGGAAAATTGAAGAAAAATTGATTAGGGGCCCCCATTAACACTTTTGTAGGCTATCTCACTATAGGCATACCCTTTAAATTTCTTCTTATTCTAATTTAACCAGCTCCTGTTATGGCCAAAACAATTTTTTTTCTCCATTTGTTTTTAATCTATCCTCGTTTTTGTTATCTTTTCTTTTTCCCTCTCTTCTCGTCTCTCCTTCTCCCTTCTCTTTTCATCTCTTCCCTTTATCTTCTTTAATCCTCTTTCCTTCTCTTCGTATCCTTTTCTTTTTCCATTTTTCTTTTCTCTTCTTCAACTCATCACACCTTCAAAAATCTTTGGTTCCACGATGTATCATGCTAAATAATTTTTGGTGTGATACATCATGCCTTCAAAAAAATTCTCTCCCACAACAAGTCTCCTCTTTCTATACCACATCACTTGAAAATTTGGTTTCATGCAGTGTATCAAACTTGAGTAAGTTTTCTTTCTTGTGATAAAGACCCTCTCTCCCTTTGGCTTATCACATCTTGTAAAAAGTTATTCCCCATACCATATCGCACTTTCAAAAACTTGTCGCGCCATAAACATTTTCTGCATGCAACATATCACACCTTGGATTTTTTTCCATATTGTGATGAGTTGTCTCTTTTCCTTATCGCGTCATAAGAACTTTTCCTTCCTCACGATACATCACGAGAACTTTCGATTTCTCATGATATATCGCATCACAATAAATTTTCTCTTTGTGCGATAAATGACTTTCTTCCTCAAAATTTGTATAAGTCTCTTATTTTGTATGGACAGTATTACCGTGTCACATGAAAAATATTTTCATGTGATACACGCCATATCGCACGAAAAATATTTTCATGCGAAACACTGAAATTTCTTCAAAATTTGGTTAAGTGTCGCACCACTAGAAATGTTCCCTTTTATGGTGTATCACACCAAGATTATTTTGGTGTGATACATCACATTGCAACCAAATGTTTCTTCATGTGAAACACATAAGTCTTCAACTTTTTAAGAATTTTTATAAGTCCTTAACCTGTTTTATTCCCATGAAATAACATTGTATCACATGAACATTTTTTTCATGTGATACACACTATATCACAAAAAAATTATCTTTGTGCGATATGCAAAATCCTTCAACTTTTTCAAGAAATATTTGAATTCAAAAATCCAATTTCTTTTGAGAGAACATTGTATAGCATGAAAAACAATTTCATGTGATACACACTATGTCGCATGGAAATTATTTTCATGTGATAAGCATGAAATATTCAAAACTCAATAATTTTCCCGAAAACACACACTCACGGTTGTCACAGAACCTAGGAGTCTTCCCTCTGAGCTAAGTTTGACATATTAGCTAACAAATTGACCCCCACGTGGACAACCCCAAACCAAAATCCGAGTTTGGGTATTTTTCCCATTGAAACATGCAAGAAAAATCTGTTGATATGCAACATACCCATACAAGGATGGTTTTGCAACTGGGGCTCTGATACCAACTATAATGTACTCAATAATAAACCCAATAAAGATACTCCGATACCTTTTAATTAAAATTAAATACAACATGCAAAACAATCCTCATGCAATTTCTAGCAACTGAAAACCATGAATGCGTGATAATTAACATAATCAACAACATTCAATTAAAAGAGTTTAGACAACAAAAATAACATAAGAAATGTAACAAAGAAAAACAATTATGAAAACTCACACCAAAGTAACCTAAAAACAATGAACTTATCTTTCTATAGAAGAACCAATAGGATGCATAAGAGGAACGTTCCTCCCAACCATAGTATTGTTGTTCCATTTCTCTCAATATAAAGCCACACCTAAGATAGGGATATGAGTCCACAAGGAGGAACGGCTCTCTTGGTTTTCCATTGTCCACACACAATAACCCAATTCCCAAATTTTTAACTTCAAAAACCATTCCAATCCACCAACTATCTTTCCCCTCAACTTGCACAACCCAAGGAATGTGATCCACTTTTCTATCACATAGTCCCTCGATCCATCCCACTTCCCTCTATGGATCCAAAGCATGATAAAAAAATAAATATCTTATCTAGGCACTCCAGTAATTATTAGTTGTTCCAGGAGTGCTCACAACAACCTTCTCAAGGCCCTTGAGTAATTTCTTCAACATGAAACACACTTATAGGCACACAACCTAACGTTCCATCAAAAAACTTGGCTCAACAAAGTTGTCTTAATTCACTATATGTTTGGTGATTTTTCCCAACACTCAAATCACCTATTGCTCTCCAAAAACCTCTTGTAAAAACTACCCTCTCTTCCTACTCGAATTTCCCTTTACCCCATGCATGATTTGACTCTCACACATTTCCCAAGATATATTATACCAAACCCATGTTTTCATAGATAGGTGAGATGATATTTCGACCAACCTCTTACATGACTGTACTTAGCACATACTTCAATTTCTAGGTGAGATCACTTTCCCATCAACCTCTTGCATGAATTTAGTGATTGGTCTGACCCATGAATGAAGAATTAGATTAGATAGAGAAAAATGACACTTGAGAATTGGTTCTAAGGCCAAGGAACAAGAATGTGATTGGTGCAAAGTGGGTCTTCAGAAAAAAATTGAACGAAGGTGAACAGGTTACCAGGAATAAAGCAAGATTGGTATGTAAAGGATATGCTCAAGTTGAAGGTATTGACTTTGAAGAGACATTTTCCCCAGTTGCTAGAATGGAAGTAATCAAATTGATACTATCTTATGCATGCTCCAAGAATATTAAAGTGTATCATATGGATGTGAAATCAACCTTCCTGGATGGGGAACTAGAGGAAGAAGTCTACATTGAGCAACCAAAGGGATTTTAGCTGTCAAAGAATGAAAATTGTGTTTGTAGGTTGAAGAAGGACTTGTATAGTCTCAAACATCCCCCCAGAGCATGGTATTCTAGACTGGACAGATACTTACAGTAGCAATGGTTCAGAAAAGAAAATGCAGACAACAACCTCTACATCAAGGTAAATCAAGATAGTATTTTGTTAATTGAAGTTTATGTTGACAATATTATCTTTGGTAGTGATGAAGACATGATGAGCTAGAAATTTGCAAAGGATATGCATAATGAGTTTGAGATGTCATTAATTTGATAATTATCATTATTCTTGGGTCTTCATATATGTCAAATCAACCAAGGCATTTTTATCTCTCACACCAAGTACATCAGAGACATGCTAAAGAGGTTCAGTATGGAAGATTGCAAACCAGTCAATACTGCTATGCCAACCAGTTGCAAGTTAAGTGAAGATGATGATTCAAAGTTTACATATCAGAGGAAGTACAGGTCAATTATTGACATATTACTTTATGTGACAACATCTAGACCATATGTAATGCATGCAATCAGACAGGTGGCACGATTTCAAGTAGCACCAAAGGAATCACATGTTCTAGCAGTAAGGAGAATATTCATATATATATATATATATATATTCAGGGTATAGAAGAATTTGGATTGTGGTATCCAAAAGGAAAGGATATATTGCCTACACAGATGCATATTGGGTAGGTTGCATTGATGATCAGAGAAGTACAAGTGGAGGAGTGTTCTACTTGGGTGAGTGTTTGGTATCCTGGCTAAGCAAGAAACAATAATCAATATCATTGTATATAGTCAAAGTAGAGTATATTGCAACAAAATCATGTTGTACACATGTTATATGGATGAAACAGACTTTGAAACATATACAAATCGAGTATGATGAGCCCATTCTGATATTTTTTGATAACACAAGCACCATCAGTATCTCAAAGAATCCAGTGATGCAGTCCAAGATGAAGCACATTCCGATCAAGTTTCACTTTCTACAAGAACAAATTGTAGAGAAGAACATCAGAGTTGAATATGTGGGAACAAAACAACAACTTGCAGATATCTTTACAAAACTGTTTCCAATGAAATATTTTGAGTATCTTCGACAGAGAAACGAAGTAGTTTCCAATCCAAAATGATTTTTTTTGAATGCTTATCTTATGTGTCTTAGATTTACACGAGGAAGCACCATCAAGAGGACAACTCAATTTGGGAGAGTAGTCTCAGGGAGAGTCCAGTCAGGGGGATCATCCCTAGGGAAAGTTTAGTCAGAGGGATCATCCCCGATGGGGAAGTTGCATTTTCCATTGATGTCAAAGGGGGAGACATTCTTCAGATACATGGAAAGAGAATTAGATGTTTGGAGAGAGAACAAATGCATGATTCTAGGGGGAGAAATGGTCATAGGGGGAGAAGGTACTTCAGGTTTTCATCCAAATGTTTCCATCAATACCAAAGGGGGGTATTGTTGATTAATTGGGTTGGTTTCCATTGATTTCAACCATGGAAGAAAGTATGGTATCCCCAATGGTATGGTTAAGGAACCAAAGTTTGTTTGAGGTATAAAGACATGAAGATCAATGATTATGTAGGTAATACTACTCTAAATGGATAATACATGTCTTGCCATTTCTGGTGATATGTGGAACATCGCGTAACTCCTCACAGTTAGAGATTTATGGCCAAGTGAATTTGGAGAACCCTCATGAGTTATCTAGAAGCCCTTAGAAGGTCAAAGAAGTCAAATTATTCTAGAATCTCCTAGAAGAAGTTGACTAGTCAAGTGGGTGAAACTAGGAGTTAATCATGGGTTCAGTGGTTGCATGAAGAAAATAATTAAAAAAAAATTAGTTGCAACTAGAAGTGGAGAACTTACTATTTGTTGATAAAGTGAATGTAAGTGGACAAGTGGTTATAAGTGGGTTAACCCTAAAAGAAGGAAGTTGGGTAAAGTTAGTTAGAAGGTAATCCCTTGAGGAAGCTACTTGGAGAATACAAATAAGAGAGAAAGAGAATCCTATTAGCACCTAATGAGCATATAGAATATCTATCATTTTGTGAAAGGTTATTGCAGGTACTCATTGATACATCTAAATTTANGTTAGAAGGTAATCCCTTGAGGAAGCTACTTGGAGAATACAAATAAGAGAGAAAGAGAATCCTATTAGCACCTAATGAGCATATAGAATATCTATCATTTTGTGAAAGGTTATTGCAGGTACTCATTGATACATCTAAATTTACGCAAGTCGAAGGTAGAAAAGGAGGGTTGACAATGAAAGTTTCAGAGTTTCATAAAAACCCTAGTTTCTAAAGTGTACGTAGGATGCAATGGAGAAGGGAGAGTACATGTGTGGGATGTAGTGGAGAGGGTAGAGTACATACACGTGATGTAGTGGAGAAGGTATAGTACATAGGTGGGTTGTAGTGGAGAATGTAGAGTACATACGTGGGCTATAGTGGAGAAGGTAGAGTACGTACGCGAGCTACAATGGAGAAGATAGAGTATGTACACATCTGCAGTGGAGACAGTAGAGTACATGTGAAAAATCCATGAAAGCTTGAGTTGTTGAAGGTGCCAGGTTTTCAGAGTCTGAAAAAAAGCTCCCATGAAGGTCTACAGTGATGAGGTACAACAGATCTATCTATAGATTCAAAAGGTATGTCATATTCTTATGTCTAGTTGGACGTTATTGTCTCCATGAGATATGGTCATGGGAGTTTGAGGTTTTTCTCTAGAGAGGTTTTTGGTTGTATGGCACTTATGGTATGAGCTATATTTACAGAAATACAACACTGGTATGTTGGTGTTATTCATTGGTACTTCTTGTTGGTTCAAGTATTGAGACATAGCTTGTATTTCTTGATACATGGTTGAGGGTTTTGTTTGGGAAGTGGTTGTGAAGTTGTTTGTGTGGTTTGAGGTTGCATATCAGTAAGGTTTTGATGTCTATTCCATGTGAGGGATTATTACACATGATTATGATTGTATGCACATGTATGGCACATGACTAGAGGGATACATATGCACATGGTTTGAGTGATATCCTTGTGATTTTGGGTATGAGATCCATGTTATCATATATGATATATTGAGGAGATTATTGGTACAGGTTGTTGGTATATGTTGGTACAATTTATTGGTACAAGTTTATTATAGGTTATTGGTATAGGTTTCCTACAGGTTCTTGTTACAGGTTGGTTACAGGTTGTTAGCACAGATTGATACAGGTTTACAGTGGTATATCTCAAAGTGACAATGTGGCAGTGGTTTCATCATCTATTTGACACTTTCATTTCAGGGTGGTTGGACGGGGCAAGGATAGGTGGTTGTATCCACCTTCTGGCTGTAGCCAAATAACTTAGGCAGTTTTATCCTCCTTTTGGTTAGAGCCATAGAATTGGGGAGTTGGAGCTTCCCTCGGGTTGTAGCCTGAAAATATAGGGGGTCAGAGCCTCCTTCCAGTTGCAGCTGGAAAACAAAGGAAGTTGGTGCTTCCAATGAATGTACTTCATAAAGACATATAAGAAAAAGCATTCTGTGGTTTTCTCCCACATTGGGTTTCCATGTAAAAATGTTGGTGTATTGTGTATGTGTATGATTTCTCACTTCTCATGGTTTATTTATTCTACACTTGTTGATTGATATTGGAAAATAGATAATAAAGTTAACAACACTTATATATTGTGATTAAAAAGTATTTAAAATTATTCTATTACTGAGTCATTCCCCCTCTCGGTAATCCAACAATTGTCTCACTATCCTATTTCACATTTACACAATTACATTACAATTACGGGGATTAAAGTTGGGGATGTTACAAAGTTTCTTGTTTAGTAATTTTTTTCTTGCAATTGAAACACACCATAATATTTTATCTTTCCTAACTACAATTTTCTTATTGTTGGAAAAACGTGAGTCCACATCACACTTTGTTAAAATGATTTTCTTGGCAAAATAGGGAATCTATATTTACATTTGTAGATATTCAATGACATGTTCCTTAAAATGAATTAAGCAACTATGAAAATGTGTAATGGTGTTGAAAAACTATGTGACCTTTGGCTATGTTTTTAGAGGCATAGGAGCTATGGATATGTTGCATAGAGTTGAAGCTTATGTGACCTATGGAAAGATGTAATTAAGGTATATCTATCAACCCAACATAGGTATTCATCAAAGTGAACAAACCAACAATTTGAATATGTTGCATAACATTCAACCATATGAAAAATAAAATGGTCGGTTAACCATATGCATTCTTCCATCAACGTGTAATTACCAAAATCAAAATCTTAATTGAGATTGTTGGATAGATTTGACGTCAAGATGGATCTATGATGTTTTTTAAGAAATTTGTCTCACAAGTATATAATTGATCCAATTTTGTATGAGGCAAAGATTAAATAGAAAAAAACAAACTCACAAAGCCACTTCACAAGATCAAATATTGAGTTGAATGAAGGGAACCATCTCCTTCCAAGATTCAAACTCACATAAAATATAAACCAACAAGAAATCAATGAAGAACATTGATCTAGGTGGATATTGGTGGCCACCCACCTATTCCATATGGCTCCTCTTGATAGTTTTTAGCTCAAATTGTTTCTCTGTAATGATGACATTTCTTTGTAATTGTGAGTTTTTCACTTCCGAGGCTATCCTGAAGCCCTACACAACATCCAGGTGGATATTGGTGACCTTCCACCTATTCCAATTGGCTTATTTTGGAATTTTTCATGTGAGTACATCTTTATGTACTTCCAAGGCCGTTTTGGGGCCCTAAACAGTGTTTTTTTGGCTTGCCATGATCCAAATGTAGACTTAGTCAAATTTTGGTGGCATAATGCATAGTTCTTGAAAATAACTTTCCAACGGGCTATCACATGCATAAAACGAAGGTTGTATGCAAAATTTACGACCTCAGGAAGTTGAGGTACCAACTTGCCCATTGGGGCCCACATAACTTTTGGCATTTCATATCCTAGGGTTAGGTTTTTTGATGTCTATGGTTTTGGAATTCATGAGTAATGTTAAAAAGGCATCCGGAGCCTCATTTTAATCATTTTTCTCTGACAGATGTGCGTAGCAGCCACATATCTTCTCAGAGATAGCTACCACCATTCGAGCAAGTTGTTTTCAGTTTTGCAGTTTTACAGTTTCATCCTATTTTAGTTATTCAATAGAAGTTATTGTTCACTCGATATGTGTTGTTGTTATCCATATCTTTGTGTTATTTCATTCAGTTTGTTATTCATTTTGTTCTACTCATAAATTTGGATCAGTGATATGAGAGTGGTTCGCTCTTGATTTATTTTTGTCCGTGCATGTCCCCACCAAAATCTGGGTACAAGAAATTGGGACTCGAACAGGTCGAGCCTTTGCAAGATTGGTCACACCGATCTCGACAACAACCCATGGGGGAAGAGAAGAAATATGATGTAGCAAGAGGTCCTTTTAAATGTTGCTTGAGGAAGCCCTTGCATGAAAAAGGAATGAAATAATGGACAACTTTGCACAGATCCTTCAGAGGCTTCCCACATGAGACACATCTTCATCAAGCGGCCATGAAACCCCCTTCAAGGTACAAGTAAATTTTGATATTCCATTATTTGAAGGAATGATAGATGCAGATGTTGTAGATAAATGGATGAATCTACTCGAAGGGTATTTTTCGGTCCACAATTTTTCCGATAGGGAAAATATTAATTTTTCACTCTTTAAGGTTGCCCCCCATGTTAAGGACTGGTGGGATACTTACTCTGAGCAAAGGGACATAGAGGAATATGAAATATTTGAAGTCTCCCCCACATGGGATCCCTTCAGGGATTCCATTAAAGAAAAATACTACCCTATTGGAAACCACGAGGACTAGTACACAAGATGGACCACGCTGCATCAGGAAAGGGACCAGACAGTACCAGATTTCACCAATTATTTTCCATACACTATGCACCAAATTGGGTATCAAATACTCTGAACGACATCTGGTGCTCAAATACCTCGGCTTTCTGCATAGATACATTCAAACAAAAATGGAGCTTCTGGACATAGCATCCTTAAGTGCGTCTTATATATATGCTATCAAGATCGAGCATAAATTTAAGAAGAAGAGGTGAGAGTTTGGATCTGCAAAATCCTCACAACTGAAGCAAGGAAAAGGCCACCCCAACCCACAAAAAAAGGGATGGAGCAAAGATTTCCACTCTCAAGACAACCAGTCCAAGCTGCAACCTAAGAAGGGTAATGAGAAGTCGAAGAAGGACACGAGAAGGTGGTGTGAATACCATAAAATCTCTTGGCACAACACTGAGGAATGTCACTCCAAGAAGTCACTGGTGGCTGAGATGAAAGATTCCAAGTCAAAGGCAGATTCTAATTCTGAATCAAATCCAGAAGGAGGGAAGAATATTAGCGATGTTGAACCCAACACCATTGTCTCTACCACCAAAGTCCAGCCAAGCGAATCAGAAGAAACAGAGGAAGGGGAGCGCCTATTTCACTCAAAGATGTGGGTAAAGGGGGATCCGCTTCATTTCACTGTCAATAGAAGCAATTAGAAGAACCTGATCTCATCATAGCTCGTCAAGAGGCTGGAATTTTTGATGACATCGCACCTACAAACCTACACCATTGGTTGGCTTCACCAAGGAATAGATCTTCGCGTCAGCCAACAATGTCGTCTGCCCTACGACATCAAGCCCTTCAAAGACAAGGTATTGTGTGATATTTCTCCCCTTAAAGTTTATGATGTTATTTTATGACAACCATATTTGTGGAAGTGACATGTTTTGTATGAGTTTATACCCCGCAATGTTATTATTACTTTGGGTAGACAATTGTATAAGATACCGTAAGTAGCGCTTCCTAATGCTATTTATTTAATCTTTGCTAAGAAATGTAGTAAGGTCATTTCATAGACCGGGAAGTTTGTCTTCTTTGTGGTCCGTGCTCACAGTAAGCAGAAGGTCTCCACCACATCCATGAACTCTACATAGAGCCTATCTTTGCAGCAGAAGCAAGTGGACAGGATTGTGGAAGAGTACAGAGACGTCTTCTCCTCACCCACTAGGGTATCGATGCACTGCCAATTCAAGCATCCAATTGATCTAACCCTCGGTGCACCTCTTCCTAATGGAATAGTCTATCATCGCTCACTGATGGAAAATGACGAAATCAAGCATCAGATCCAAGAGATGCTTCAACAAGGTCACATCAGACCCAACTCCTCCCCCTGCATAATCTTGATTGTACTGGTGTAGAAGAAAGACGGGACCTAGTGGCTCTGCATTGATTATAGAGCATTAAACAAAATCACAGTCAGGAACCGGTACCCAATTCTTTGAATTGATGACCTTCTTGACCAAATTAAGGGGGAAAATTTATTCCACAACATTGACCTAAAGTTTGGCTACCACTGGGTTCCCATCGAACCGACTGATGTATGGAAGACAAATTTCAAATCTAAAGAAGGTCTCTTCTAATGGCTAGTCATTCCCTTTGGCTTAAAAAATGCACCGACAACATTCATGAGGTTGATGGATGATGTATTGAGACCCTTCACCAACTCTTTTGTTGTGGTATATATGGATGGCATCCTCATGTTTAACAAAACTTGGGAGGAGCACATGCATCATATTCAACATGTTTTGAGCACTCTGCGACAACATAAGCTATATTCCAACTTGGAAAAATGCTCCTTTGGCATGAATATGGTCAAATACTTTGGATACATTGTTGATGATCATGGGGTACATGTGGATCCAACTAAGATGCAATTCATCCATGACTGGCCAAACCTGATCACACTAATCGAGCTTCAAAGCTTCTTGGGACTTGCCAACTTCTACCAATGGTTCATGTTGGGATTATCCCATATTGCATGGGCCCTCAGCTAAGTGACCAAGGGTGTTGGAAGGGAAACTTTTACATGGGGGAAGGCACAACAATGAGCATTTGATGATATGAAGCATCACTTATGCTCAGCTCCAGTACTCTCCTTACTTTATCTGCAACAACGGTTCGATATTGAGACGGATGCATCCGACTATGTTGTAGGCACAGTTCTCACTTAGCACTGTCATCCAATAGCATACCATAGTGAGACACTCTCAGATACCATCCGAAAATACCCCACCTATGACAAGGAAATGTATTCCATTGTGCAAGCCTGCCATTAATGGAAACATTACATTCTGAGAAAGGAGACAATCATCCACACTAATCACAAGCCTTTGTAGTTCATACAGACATAAGGGAAGTTGTAGAACGATCGCCATCAAAAGTGGTTCACATACCCGCAACAGTTCCATATCAACATCAAGTATAAGAAAGGGAGCACAAATTGTGTCGTTGACTGCCTCAGTCGACCTCCCATGGCTACAATCACCACTATGCTCCATTCCTGTGGGTATGATGCATCTGAGTGGCCCCAACTTTATCAGCGATATCTTGACTTTGCCACCACCTATCAACTCTTGGGTACATGAACGAATGTCATTGATTTTCACATTTAGGATGGACTGTTATGCCATATGGTCCACCTATGTATTCCTGCAAGAGAGCATTCCAAGATGATTTGGGAGGCTCACTACAGTCGGATGGTAGAACATTTTGGCATGGAGAAAAATGTGGTTGTTCTACAGAAATATTTTTATTGGCCAAAACTTCGACATGACGTCAACAAGTATGTCAAATCTTACACTACCTGTGCCATTTCCAAACCATCCATCAAGAAGAAAGGATTGTACACCCCTCTTCCTACACCCAAGAGGCCTTGGGAATCCATCTCGATGGATTACATGTCTGTTCTTTTATCCACCAAGCAAGGAAATGATTGTGTATTTGTGGTGGTTGATCGGTTTTCGAATATGGCCATTTTCACAGCCTGTAAGAAGACCATCACATCGATAGATATTGCCAAGATCTTCTTCGAATGAGTGTGGGTCCATTTTGGGATACCACAGACCATCATCTCTGATCGGAACAATAGGTTCCTCAACACATTTTAGTCTAGTTTTTGGTCACTATTGGACACCAAGCTCACTAAATCCATTGCCTTCCACCCTCAAACTAATGGGAAAATAGAGGCCATCAATCAGATGATTATGCACATCATTCGCATGTATAACTCTAAGAATCCACATACATGGGATGAGAGTCTTCTCTATGTTCATCATAGCTACAACAGAGCTCTCCATAGCTCCAATGACCATAACCCATTTCAGGTGGGGTTGGGATTCCAACCCTTGGGTCCCATTGATGTTGCACTACCTCTTGCAACCACACAGACATAATCTTCCCGTGTTCAGTTTGAGGCCGACAAAACCACCAGATGCATTGAGAGGATTCAACACATCTGCCAACATGTCCATGAGATTTTGCTGAAAGCCAATGCTAACTACAAGCAGTGTCATGATCAACATCGGGCACTACACAAGTTTAAGGTGGGAGACAAGGTCTGGTTACATTTGAAAAATGAATGCCTTGCAGGGCCCCATCGGAAGCTCTGTCCACTTTTCTATGGGCCTTACACTATCACCAAGTATGTGGGTGACAATGCTTTTGAGCTCAATGCTCCCCCCTTCCTTGGATTTCTCCCAGTGTTCAATGTGGGCCTCCTTCGACAATATTTTCCACCATTATTGGACACCTTGAAGATCATAGAACAGTTGACACCAACATAGCTCAACCTTGACTGCATGGAACAAGCATCTAATGATCAGATAGTGGACACACAGGTCAATGGAACTCGCCAGCAGAGGATCCAACTCTATTGGGTTGTCAAGGTAGGGCATCTCCTGCACTAAGGCAAGTGTCTCACCCAGGGCCAAATCCAGTAGAAATTTCCTCCCATCAGAGCACTCAATGCAATGGATACCATTGCTTCCTAAGGGGGGAACACTGATCTAGGTGGATATTGGTGGCCACCCACCTATTCCAACTGGCTCCTCTTGACAGTTTTTAGTTCAACACGTTTCTCTATAATGATGACATTTCTTTGTAATTGTCGGTTCTGCACTTCTAGGGCTATCTTGAATCCCTACACAACATCTAGGTGGATATTAATGGTTGTCCACCTATTCCAACATGATTATTTTGGAAGTTTTCATGTCAGTACATCTTTACGTACTTCCAAGGCTGTTTTGGGGCCCTAAACAATGTTTTTTTTTCTTTCCATAGTGAAACTATAGACGAAGTCAGAGTTTGATGGCATAATGTGTATTTCTCAAAAATACCTTTCCAACATGCTATCACATGCCTAAAACAAAGGTTGTATGCAAAAGTTACGGCCCTGAGAATTTGAGGTACCAACTTACCCATCAGGGCCCACATAACTTTTAGCGTTTCATCTCCTAGGGTTAGGTTTTTGGATGTCTAGGGTTTTGGCATTCATGAGTAACGTTAAAAAGGACTTTGGAGCCTCATTGTAATTATTCTGCTTAGACTAATGCACGTAGTAGACACATCCCTTCTCAGAGATAGCTACCACCATTCGAGCAAGTTGTTTTCAGTTATGCAGTTTTACAGTTTCAACCTATTTTATTTATTCAATAGAAGTTATTGTTCACTGGATATCTATTGTTGTTCTCTGTATCTCTGTGTTATTGTATTTAGTCTTTTATTCATTTCATTCCACTCATAAATCCGGATCAAACATTCTTTGATAGTTTACATGTAAAACTAAAAAAAAATCAAATCTAAAGCATAATCCATTGTGGAGTGAACCCAACATATTTCCTCCCCATTCTTGAAACAAAGTAGGATATAATAGAAACCCACCTTTCCATATGAGAAATATGAAGATAGATTCGGAGGCAATGAACTAGCATGTATAATCATGAAGCATTCCATTTCTAGAAATATGGTGGTTATTGCAAAAGTTTTTTATTAAAACAACATTTAAGTGCCTTAGTCAACACTATTACTACAATGAAATGAAATCCCCTTTTCTTGTAATTAAAACAATCTATAAATTTACACTTGGTTGTAATGAAACCACTCATAACAGAAATGTAGTTGGTTTGCAAATTCAAAACATTTCATGCACAACTATTCAAAGACTAACAATCCCAAATCAAATCCCAAGATCCACTTATTTAACTTTCTTCTCAATAATAAGGCAAAGAATTAAATTTTAAATTCATTTTGAATCCAATTTTCATAATAAGAACGCAAATGTTCTTACTAGATTTGAAGATCCACTTATTTAACTTTCTTCTCAATAATAAGGCAAAGAATTAAATTTTAAATTCATTTTGAATCCAATTTTCATAATAAGAACGCAAATGTTCTTACTAGATTTGAATGAAGCTCGGAACACTCAACCCCTTAAACTACCTCATTGAACTTTGTGTGTGTTTGTAAACACATCAACGCATATCCATATTAAATTGAGATCTTTTATACACTCATATATTTTCATCTAAATTTCTTTTTTATTCATGTTAGACAATGAAATTTTTTCTATTCAAGTAGACACACATTTTGAAAAATAACATAATCTACAAGCACTCCAAGGTTTGTGGAGAATCCAATTTTGCAATAGAACATAAATGGAGCTAACATGAGTCACAACTATATAAAGCATCACTATGGAAATTGCAAATTACAACACTATTTGGCAAAGAAGCTAAACATCTACATAGAACATCGGGGAAAACAAAATTCCTCTCAATTACCCAGGTTTTTTTTGTGTGCATGCAAGATTCTTGCAAAGGCCACTAGAGAACGAAAATTGTTATACCCAATTAGGCATGCATATGCAAAAGACTCATAGAACATAGTCTAGACTTTGCAAGAACCCTAGGCTTTATA
>ML789435.1:865960-892222 GCA_009831015.1 Picea engelmannii
CTGGGGTCGTGGATGTTTCCCCGTAGGGGTTTTACCACGTGAAAACATCGGTGTGTTGATCTTTGATCTGGTTATGTGAGTGGTTACTGAAGGTGTTCGTCCTCTGTTGGAATACCTGTGTTGTCGAACAGAAAAACTATGTGACCTTTGGCTATGTTTTTAGAGGCATAGGAGCTATGGATATGTTGCATAGAGTTGAAGCTTATGTGACCTATGGAAATATGTAATTAAGGTATATCTATGAACCCAACATAGGTATTCATCAAAGTGAACAAACCAACAATTTGAATATGTTGCATAACATTCAACCGTATAAAAAATAAAAAGGTTGGTTAACCATATGCATTATTCCATCAATGTGTAATTACCAAAATCAAAATCTTAATTGATATTTTTGGATAGATTTGACGTCAAGATGGATCTATGATGGTTTTTAAGAAATTTGTCTCACAAGTATATAATTGATCCAATTTTGTATGAGGAAAATATTAAATAGCAAAAAACAAACTCACAAAGCCACTTCACAAGATCAAATATTGAGTTGAATGAAGGGAACCATCTCCTTCCAAGCTTCAAACTCACATAAAATCTAAACGAACAAGAAATCAATGAAGAACATTGATCTAGGTGGATATTGGTGGCCACCCACCTATTCCATATGGCTCCTCTTGATAGTGTTTAGCTCAACACGTTTCTCTGTAATGATGACATTTCTTTGTAATTGTGAGTTTTGCATTTCTGAGGCTATCCTGAAGCCCTACACAACATCCAGGTGGACATTGTTGGCCTTCCACCTATTCCAATTGTCTTATTTTGGAATTTTTCATGTGAGTACATCTTTATGTCCTTCCAGAGCCATTTTGGGGCCCTAAACAGTGTTTTTTTGGCTTGCCATGATCCAAATGTAGGCTTAGTTAGATTTTGGTGGCATAATGTGTAGTTCTTGAAAATACCTTTCCAACGGGCTATCACATGCATAAAACGAAGGTTGTATGCAAAAGTTACGACCTCAGGAAGTTGAGGTACCAACTTACCCATTGGGGCCCACATAACATTTGGCATTTCATATCCTAGGGTTAGGTTTTTTTATGTCTATGGTTTTGGAATTCATGAGTAATGTTAAAAAGGCATCTGGAGCCTCATTTTAATCATTCTTCTCAGACAAATGTGCGTAGCAGCCACATATCTTCTCAGAGATAGATACCACCATTCGAGCAAGTTGTTTTCAATTTTGCAGTTTTACAGTTTCATCCTATTTTATTTATTAAATAGAAGTTATTGTTCACTGGATATGTGTTGTTGTTATCCATATCTTTGTGTTATTTCATTCAGTCTATTATTCATTTTTTTCCGCTCATAAATTTGGATCAGTGATATAAGAGTGGTTCGCTCTTGATTTATTTTTGTTCGTGCATGTCCCTGCCAAGATCTGGGTACAAGAAATTGGGACTCGAATAGGTCGAGCCTTTGCAAGATCAGTCACACTGATCCTGACAAAAACCCATGGGGGAAGAGAAGAAATATGATGGAGCAGGAGGTCCTTTTAAATGTTGCTCTAGGAAGCCCTTGCATGACAAAGGAATGAAATAATGGACAACTTTGCACAGATCCTTCAGAGGCTTCCCACAAAAGACACATCTTCATCAAGCGGCCATGCAACCCCCTTCAAGGTACAACTAAATTTTTATATTCCATTATTTGAAGGAATGATAGATGTAGATGTTGTAGATAAATGGATGAATCTACTCGAAGGGTATTTTTCGGTCCACAATTTTTCCGATAGGGAAAATATTAATTTTTCACTCTTTAAGGTCACCCCCCATGTTAAGGACTAGTGGGATACTTACTCTGAGCAAAGGGACATAGAGGAATCTGCAATATTTGAAGTCACACCCACATGGGATCCCTTCAGGGATTCCATTAAAGAAAAATACTACCCTATTGGAAACTACGAGGACTAGTACAAAAGATGGACCACGCTGCATCAGGAAAGGGACCAGACAATACCATATTTCACCAATTATTTTCCATACACTATGCACCAAATTGGGTATCAAATACTCTGAACGACATCTGGTTCTCAAATACCTCAGCTTTCTGCATAGATACATTCAAACAAAAATGGATCTTCTAGACATAGCATCCTTAAGTGTGTCTTATATATATGCTATCAAGATAGAGCATAAATTTAAGAAGAAGAGGTGAGAGTTTGGATCTGCAAAATCTTCACAACTGAAGCAAGGAAAAGGCCACCCCAACCCACAAAAAAAGGGATGGAGCGAAGATGTCCACTCTCAATACAACCATTCCAATCCACAGCCTAAGAAGGGTAATGAGAAGTCGAAGAAGGACACGGGAAGGTGGTGTGAATACCATAAAATTTCTTGGCACAACACTTAGGAATGTCACTCCAAGAAGTCACTAGTGGTTGAGATGAAAGCTTCCAATTTAAAGGAAGATTCTAACTCTGAATCAAATCCAGAAGGAGGGAAGAATATTAGTGATGCTAAACCCAACGCCATTGTCTCTACCACCAAAGTCCAACCAAGTGAATTAGAAGAAACAGAGGAAGGGGAGCACCTCTTTCGCTCAAAGATGTGGGTAAAGGGGGATCTGCTTCATTTCACTATCAATAGAACCAATTAGAAGAACCTAATCTCATCATAGCTCGTCAAGAGGCTGGACTTTCTGATGGCATCACACCTGCAAGCCTACACCATTGGTTGGCTTCACCAAGGAATAGATCTTCGCGTCAGCCAACAATGTTGTCTGCCCTACGACATCAAGCCCTTCAAAGACGAGGTATTGTGTGATATTTCTCCCCTTGAAGTTTATGATGTTCTTTTAGGACAACCATATTTGTGGAAGTGACATGTTTTGTATGAGTCTATACCCCACAATGTTATTATTACTTTGGGTAGACAATTGTATAGGATACTGTAAGTAGCGCTTCCTAATGCTATTTATTTAATCTCTGCTAAGAAATGTAGTAAGGTCATTTCATAGACTGGGAAGTTCATCTTCTTTGTGTTCCATGCTCACAGTAAGCAGAAGGTCTCCACCACATCTGTGAATTCTACATAGATCCTCTCTTTGCAGCAAGAGCAAGTGGATAGGATCGTGGAAGAGTACAGAGACATCTTCTCCTCACCCACTAGGGTATCGATGCACCGCCATGTCAAGCATCCAATTGATCTAACCCTCGGTGTACCTCTTCCTAATGGAATAGTCTATCATCGCTCGTTGATGGAAAATGATGAAATCAATCATCAAATCCAAGAGATGCTTCAACAGGGTCACATCAGACCCAAATTCTCCCCCTGCATAATCTTGATTCTACTGGTGCAGAAGAAAGATGGGACCTGGTGGCTCTGCATTGATTATAGAGCATTAAACAAAATCACAGTCAGGAACCGGTACCCAATTCTTCGAATTAATGACCTTCTTGACCAAATCAAGGGGGGAAATTTATTCCACAACATTGACCTAAAGTTTGGCTACCACCGGGTTCCCATCGAACCAACTAATGTATTGAAGACAAATTTCAAATCTAAAGAAGGTCTCTTCTAATGGCTAGTCATTCCCTTTGGCTTAAAAAATGCACCAACAACTTTCATGAGGTTGATGGATGATGTATTGAGACCCTTCACCAACTCTTTTGTTGTGGTATATATGGATGACATCCTCATGTTCAACAAAACTTAGGAGGAGCACATGCATCATATTCAACATGTTTTGAGAACTCTATGACAACATAAGCTATATTCCAACTTGGAAAAATTCTCCTTTGGCATGAATATGGTCCAATACTTGGGATACATTTTTGATGATCATGGGGTACATGTGGATCCAACTAAGATCCAATTCATCCATGACAGGCCAAACCTGACCACACTAATCGAGCTTCAGAGCTTCTTGGGACTTGCCAACTTCTACTGACGGTTCATGTTGGGATTATCCCATATTGCATGGGCGCTCAGCTAAGTGACCAAGGGCATTGGAGGGGAAAATTTTACATGGGGGAAGGCACAACAATGAGAATTTGATGATATGAAGCATCACTTATGCTCAGCTCCAGTACTCTCCTTACTTTATCTGCAACAACCGTTCGATATTGAGACTGAAGCATCCGACTATGTTGTAGGCGCAGTTCTCACTTAGCACGGTCATCCAATAGCATACCATAGTGAGACACTCTCAGATACCATCCAAAAATACCCCACCTATGACAAGGAAATGTATTCCATTGTGCAAGCCTGCCATTAATGGAAACATTACATTCTGAGAATGGAGACAATCATCCACACTAATCACAAGCCTTTGCAGTTCATACAGACATAAGGGAAGTTATAGAACGATCGCCATCAAAAGTGGTTCACATACCTGCAGCAGTTCCATCTCAACATCAAGTATAATAAAGGGAGCACAAATTGTGTCGTTGACTACCTCAGTCAACCTCCCATGGCTACACTCACCACTATGCTCCATTCCTGTGGGCATGACACATCTAAGTGGCCCCAACTTTATCAACGATATCTTGACTTTTCCACCACCTATCAACTCTTGGGTACATGAACGAATGTCACTGATTTTCACATTTAGGATGTATTGTTATGCCATATGGTCCACCTATGTATTCCTGCAAGCGAGCATGCCAAGATGATTTTGGAGGCTCACTACAGTCGGATGGAAAAACATTTTGGTGTGGAGAAAAATGTGGTTGTTCTACAGAAATGTTTTTATTGGCCAAAACTTCGACATGACGTCAACAAGTATGTCAGATCTTACACTGTTTGTGCCATTTCCAATCCATCCATCAAGAAAAAAGGATTATACACCCCTCTTCCTACACCTGATAGGCCTTGGGAATCCATCTCGATGGATTACATGTCCATTCTTTTGTCCACCAAGCAAGTAAATGATTGTGTAATTGTGGTGGTTGATTGGTTTTCGAATATGGCCATTTTCACAGCCTGCAAGAAGAGCATCACATCGATAGGTATTGCCAAGATCTTCTTCGAACAAGTGTGGGTCCATTTTGGGATACCACAGACCATCATCTGTGATTGGAACAATAGGTTCCTCAACACATTTTAGTCTAGTCTCTGGTCACTATTGGACACCAAGCTCACTAAATGCATTGCCTTCCACCCTCAAACCAATGGGAAAATAGAGGTCGTCAATCAGATGATTATGCACATCATTCGCATGTATAACTCTAAGAATCCACATACATGGGATGAGAGTCTTCCCTATGTTCATCATAGATACAGCAGATCTCTCCATAGTTCCATTGACCATAACCCATTTCAGGTGGGGTTGGGATTCCAACCCTTGGGTCCCATTGATGTTGCACTACCTCTTGCAAACACACAGACATAATCTTCCCATGTTCAGTTTGAGGCCGACAAAACCACCAGATTCATTGAGAGGATTCAATACATCTGCCAACATGTCCATGAGATTTTGCAGAAAGATAATGCTAACTACAAGCAGTGTCATGATCAACATCGGGTACTGCACAAGTTTAAGGTGGAAGACAAGGTCTGGTTACATTTGAAAAATGAATTCCTTGCAGGGCCCCATCAGAAGCTCCATCCACTTTGCTATGGGCCTTACACTATCACCAAGTATGTGGGTGACAATGCTTTTGAGCTCAACGCTCCCCCCTTCCTTGGCTTTCTCCCAGTGTTCAATGTGGGCCTCCTCCGACCATATTTTCCACCATTATTGGACACCTTGAATATCATAGAACAATTGACACCAATAGATCTCAACCCTGACTGCATGGAACAAGCATCCAATGATCATATAGTGGACACACAGGTCAATGGAACTCGCCAGCAGAGGATCCAACTCTATTGGGTTGTCAAGGTAGGGCAGCTCCTGCACCAAGGCAAGTGGCTCACTCAAGGCCAAATCAAGCAGAAATTTCCTCCCATCAAATCACTCAACGCAATGGAGACCATTGCTTCCTAAGGGGGGAACACTAATCCAAGTGGATATTGGTGGCCACCCACCTATTCCAACTGGCTCCTCTTGATAGTTTTTAGTTCAACACGTTTCTCTGTAATGATGACATTTCTTTGTAATTGTTGGTTATGCACTGTTGGGGCTATCTTGAAGCCCTACACAACATCTAGGTGGATATTAATGGTTGTCCACCTATTCCAACTGGATTATTTTGGAAGTTTTCATTTCAGTACATCTTTATGTACTTCCAAGCCGTTTTGGGGCCCTAAACAATGTTTTTTTTCTTTCCATAGTGAAACTATAGATGAAGTCAGAGTTTGATGGCATAATGTGTATTTCTCAAAAATATCTTTCCAACATGCTATCACATGCCTAAAACAAAGGTCGTATGCAAAAGTTATGACCCTGAGAATTTGAGGTACCAACTTACCCATCAGGGCCCACATAACTTTTAGTGTTTCATCTCCTAGGGTCAGGTTTTTGGATGTCTAGGGTTTTGGCATTCATGAGTAACGTTAAAAAGGACTTTGGAGCCTCATTGTAATTATTCTGCTCAGACTAATGCACATAGTAGACACATCCCTTCTCAGAGATAGCTACCACCATTCGAGCAAGTTGTTTTTAGTTCTGCAGTTTTACAGTTTCAACCTATTTTATTTATTCAATAGAAGTTATTATTCACTAGATATTTGTTTTTGTTCTTTGTATCTCTGTGTTATTGTAATTAGTCTTTTATTCAATTCATTCCACTCATAAATCCGGATAAAACATTCTTTGATAGTTTACATGTAAAACTAAAAAAAATCAAATCTAAAGAATAAGCCACTGTGGAGTGAACCCAACATATTTCCTCCCCATTCTTGAAACAAAGTAGGATATAATAGAAACCCACCTTTCCATATGAGAAATATGAAGATAGATTCAGAGGCAATGAACTAGCATGTATAATCATGAAGCATTCCATTTCTAAAAATATGGTGGTTATTGCAAAAGTTTTTTTATCAAAACAACATTTAAGTGCCTTAGTCAACACTATTACTACAATGAAATGAAATCCCCTTTTCTTGTAATTAAAACAATCTATAAATTTACACTTGGTTGTAATGAAACCACTCATAACAGAAATGTAGTTGGTTTGCAAGTTCAAAACATTTCATGCACAACTATTCCAAGGCTAACAATCCCAAATCAAATCCCAAGATCCACTTATTTAACTTTCTTCTTAATAATAAGGCAAAGAATTAAATTTTAAATTCATTTTGAATCCAATTTTCATAATAAGAACGCAAATGTTCTTACTAGATTTGAAGATCCACTTATTTAACTTTCTTCTCAATAATAAGGCAAAGAATTAAATTTTAAATTCATTTTGAATCCAATTTTCATAATAAGAACGCAAATGTTCTTACTAGATTTGAATGAAGCTCAGAACACTCAACCCCTTAAGCTACCTCATTGAACTTCGTGTGTGTTTGTAAACACATCAACGTATATCCATATTAAATTGAGATCTTTTATACACTCATATATTTTCATCTAAATTTCTTTTTTATTCATGTTAGACAATGAAATTTTTTCTATTCAAGTAGACACACATTTTGAAAAATAACATAGTCTACAAGCACTCCAAGGTTTGTGGAGAATCCAATTTTGCAATAGAACATAAATGGAGCTAACATGAATCAAAAATATATAAAGCATCACTATGGAAATTGCAAATTACAACACTATTTGGAAAAGAAGCCAAACATCTACATAGAACATCGGGGAAAACAAAATTCCTCTCAATTACCCAGGTTTTTTTGTGTGCATGCAAGATTCTTGCAAAGGCCACTAGAGAACGAAAATTGTTATACCCAATTAGGCATGCATATGCAAAAGACTCATAGAACATAGTCTAGACTTTGCAAGAACCCTAGGCTTTATAGAGAATCCAAATTCGCAAAAGGCAGTTTTTTTTTTATGTTAAACAAAATTTGTTAAACATGACAATAGACAAGAAATAAACAAAATCCATGCAAGAATATTGTTACTATCCAATTAAAAATTATGGTGAGTTAAAGATGGAARTCATAAAACTAATTGACAARTATAATCCAATCATTTTGATCTTTTGTGTAGGCCAAAGTAAACAAAKCAATTTATTTATAAAAAAAAAATAGTCCCACAAGCAACCACATGAACTCAATCATTCCCTTATGAGATTCAAACCCATAGTAAAACTAAAACAAGGRGAATAGCTGCAAAGCAGCTAGTCCMTGCCTCATTGAATAGTGTTGTTAAATGGATYGAATTTTTAAACACCTACCYGCTATGTAAAAATGTATTAAATTTWAAATGAATAAAATGCAAAATGTTTTGAATTGACTGTGTCATAAAATTATTGATCCTCCTTCAATTATTTAATTATAAAGTTGAATAACAATTATTTAATTATAAWGTTAAATAACRGTAGCATTAATTCATYTCGAACTCCAAGTAATTTGGTGTAAATCTTTCGTTGCTTAAATTCTATTYGTTTTAATGTTATCGGCAATTATTATTTTTTAAACAAAGTACACTAAAATCTCTTCACCCAAGGTTACAAGACCAACTCTCTCCCTAAAATYGTTTCCACCACCGATTATGAGAAAAATTCTCTCACTACAAATATAGAAACCATGCTACATAAGTCAAATTCCACATTGTTACAACTCTGGAATTCTGCTCTTTTCGCATTTGATTTCATTATAGGGTAGTATAAATCAGATTCCATACTGTTACACCATAAATTCTTGTAATTCAATCTCCACTCCGCCAACACTGATCGAGATTTCATTTGTATACTCAATAATAAACAAAAGGATTTTTTTTGTCTCCCTGGTGATAAACAACCAGATTAATAGTTACTTGGAAGCAATATTAGAGATTTTTCGTGGTATCAGTGATGGTATTTATACAGAAGATCCAAAGTCTTCATTGCTATTATTGTGGGAGAGGGCATTTTAGTCCAACTAACTATTTTGCTGAAGAAGTTGTTACAGGCTTTGATAAAACTGATCTCCATTGGTCATGGATAAAAGTATTTACAACAATCTCACTGCATTATATTCACTCTTATAATAATGAGATTCGCTTGGCTCAACAAGCAAAGAGACGAGTGGATTAACCTTTAAGAATTATTAAAACACTGCTAGGATTATTTCTTGCCAACTTTGACATATTACTGGAGGATAACTTATGGAATTGCAGATAATGGTGAGAAAGAATCGCCTGTTCATGCCAACTTGTTTTTTGGTCTAGCTTTAAGTGAGCTTCTTTATAAGTCCAGGAAACGGTTTCCTGCTTCTTGTTTATGATTCATTATACCAAGATATTTTCTGCAGGACCTTGCCATAAACTTTAACTTGAAGAACCATTGCTTAATGTGTTTTGGATTTGTGCTTTGGCCACCATCCTTCTTAGGTGCCTCTTGAATAATTTGGCATAGATTACGAGCAAATGCACAAGTGATTTATTCGTGATGTTATGCAATTTCCCAATATTACTCTCAATTAGAGATATGTAAACTTTTCTTTTATCAATCAATTATATTATTGCATTTTGTCCCTTTAGTATTTTCCTAATCAATGTAACTATATGTTCTCTGGAGAAATTATGATGTTGATTGTAGTCATAATACACACTGAGGACTTTATTGAATTTTGATAGTATTTACATGCAACTTGTAATTTATAGTTCTTTTTGAAGAATAAATACTTGTTTATAAATAATTTTAGAATGTTTCTAATTTGACGTGCACACACACATATATATATATAATCCTGATTATACAAGCAATTATTACTATATTTAAAAGCACAAAGAAATTTATAATTCCTGTGGGAAATAAAAAGAAAAAAAAGAACAAGAAGCAAGAGATAGACTAAAATAAATTATAAACGAAAAAATTTACAGAAAATCAAATGAATAGTATTCCTCAATAAAATTCTCTTGAATCACTCAAATTTCAGGATACTTATTCGTACATTCATTGTGCTAGTACATTTATTAAAATTGAAAAACCTAATACCTTATTGCTTGAGTAACCCAAGCTTTTTTTCAAGTGATATGCAAGGTTAAAGAATTAGGACATGCCTATGTGTAGTTAGTCAATTTCCAGAATATAATCACCGGTTTCATTATGTGATCCAGTAAAATAGAGGTTTGAACATATGTTAAAAATAGAGGTTTAAACATTTTATTACCAGGCAGCGCTTGAAGAAAACAAGTTAAGGGTAGCACTATGTGAAAACAACTTCTATTTATATTAGCGATAAGAGGACTCCAAATATGATTGCTTCCTAACTATTTTCTGCAATGTCACATTGTTAAACTAATGAAATAAAAAGTATTTCAAAATGCTAGACATCAATCTTCTTAAAATAGAGAATTATTATGTGGGCACTATTTGAAAAACATTATGTTGAATAATGTATTCCTAATAATTAGAAAAGAGTTAAAAGCAACTAAGATTTCTGGGCAATTTTCATTGTTCACAACTATCTATAACAATAAAGTAGATAACTTAAAACTCCCAAGTTCGCACGTGCCAACCCATGTTCCCAGGTTCCAACACATTCTATTTATTTTGCACTTGGCAACCCATGCTATTGCATTTGCAGCGTGGTAACACATAGCATAACTCTAGGAAACGTGAAACTAGGCCCCCTGATAGATATCGATGGTAATGGATATTCTGTGCTCGATTATGTTCGTGAATAGAACCAATCCTCAGAGCAAACCGAGCTGGCCGGAATCTATGCTTATGTTCTCAGGCCATTGCTTTATAAAGGTGAAACATTCGTTTGCATTACTCTGGTTGCAATCTTAATAACTAAATTCACAACAAATGTAATTGGAATTGGAATTCACTCAACCTTCAGAGCTTTTGTGTTTGGTTTAACAAGATATGGCGTATTAACAGGGATTCTTAGTGAAAAAATTGAACACTTTGTATCAAGTTTGTTGCTTCCACTGTTTTTTTCTCTTTTAGATTATACTGATCACCTATGTTGGCATGGAGGAAACATTTTTGGTTATAATGACTGCCTATGTTGGCATGGAGGAAAGATTTTTGTATTTGTTCCCCATAAATTCCCTTTCAAGCAAGATTTTAGCAAAAAGGAAGGAAACAACAAAGGCCACCTCCAATTCAATTCTCCCTCTTATGGTTGCACATATTCCATGCTTTCGGGCATTTGGAAGTCGTCAATTTTCTTTCGTTCTATAACCATTTGGCTCAGCCTCACTGTATTTAGCAGGAATCAAGAGCTCAATGGACGGTCCTAAGGAGGGTGGCTCTGCTTCTTCCAAGGGATTGGTTGGAGACATTCACATTGTTGATGGGTTCATTGTCCATTTAACAGATAAGGTCCACCAGCTTCCTTGCTACATCAAATACAATGGCCAATGATGTGCTTCTAATTACTTCAAACCCAAAATCACAGGTAACTCTACTCTCATATTCTCTTCATTCTGGGTAACATTGAAATTACACACCAGGTCCACAGAATCAAATAGTGACAGGTTTTCATACATATTCAATTAGGGGCCTTTCCTAGGCCGTTGGGAACTGATTAAGAGAGAAGGGCCTCTACACTTAACACATCCGACCATTTATCATATTTTATCTTTGAATGAATTAACTGAATACAATTTGTTGCAAAACTATTGAAGATTTTAAGGAATGAAATCTTTGGCATATTTATTGTTCAGGATTCTTATGTACGAAATTTTAAAAAGATCATATATAGTTCTGAAATAGTTTACCTCAATCCTACCTCTGGATTGACGAGTCCTCCACTATGGTTACAACCGGAGAAACCCTGAGAAATCCTTAAAATGGATGAGAAGTGTCACGACTGGTCTACCGCTATTAGAGAAGTTTGTGCAAGGGATGAGAAGTGTCTAGTTGGATTCCTTCATGCCCAAAGCTAATCCTTGTAAGGGATGCAAAGTGCCATGGATTCTCTACGACTATTGGAGAGGCTTGTTGTGGGATTCCTTCATGGCCAGAACTTGCCAAAACTTCTTTCTTCAGAAATAGCAATGGCTACCTTACCCTAATGCCTGCTAGAGGTGTTTCAAAATCACTGAAGAAGAAGATTAAGGTTATGGCAACAAGGTTCAATCAACCCCGCTGTCAGAAGAGGGACATGGATATTTTAGGGATATTTTAATATCGGCACTTGGCAAAGGAATGATTGATACGAGGTTGCCAGGGGTAAGGAGCAGAGGAGGGAGGTTTCCAGGCGGTGAGGAGAAGAAGAGGGAGGTTTCTAGAACATCGACTGCACTGGGTGAGGAGCCTAGGGACATCGACTGCAGTGAACCTTAGAACTAGAAAATGACAAATTTGTTTTATCAAAATTCATTTTCCCATTCTGACAAATATTTGAAAATAATAGCCCACCACTAGGGCTATTTAGTTGAAAATAATAGCCCACCACCAGGGCTATTTAGTCCCATCAGTTACATATAGACCAATTAAAAAAATGGCATATAAATTAGTAATAATTGAAAAAACCATTTTTAATTTTACAAAAGTTTAAATAATAAACATTTTTGGGGGAACTTTGGTTATGATTACAAAATCTGGGGAAATAATACAAAGTCAAAACACTTTGACTGCTGATCAAAAACTATAGTACCTTCTTGAGGCAGGGACTAAAAACTTATGAGATTCAAACCCATAGTAAAACTAAAAAAATATATAAGTAATGAAGAACATTTCGAGGTTGTCTATATACAAAACTAAAATAAGACAACAAGAGAAAATTCATATCTAAAGCATAACCCATTGTGAAGGGAAGTCAACATATTTCCTCTCCATTCTTCAAAACAAAGTGTGATAGAATAGAAACCCACGTTTCCATGGAAAATGCATGAGCAACAACAAGCTAGCATTTATAATCATAAACTATTCCACTGCTTAAAAAAAAAGGTAGTTATTCCAAAAGTTTGCTAAACTTTTCCCTTTTTGATAATGAAAACCATTCCTAAATTTAAATTTACATTTAATTGTAAGGAAACCAAAAATGCAATTGATTAATAGGCTTATAACATTGCATGCACAAATATTCTAGGCCAACAATCCAAAAACAAATCTAAGTCATTTATTTAACTTTTGTCTTAGTAACATGGAAAATACTTAAATTTCAAAGCCATTTTGATTCCGTTGTTCTTAATAAGAATGGGGGTGCGGAAAATATTAGAGAAAATGTATTTTGATTCCATTGTTCCTAATAAGAATGCATATGCTATTACTCGATTTGTGATTTGTTAAAAGCTAATGGGTGATAAATTCCCTTTTATATAACTCAAATCCTCTGAAAATTAGTTGAAATTGTTGTTAATTCTTGTTGCACCAAACTTGTCCTTTTCCAAAATTCTTAAGTGATTGTCATGAGAATGTGACAAGGGAACCAATCTTGAAACCTACTTTTACCTATAACCAAAGTACTCATAAAAAAGTGAATTTGATTGGTCACACATAACAAAAATGAAGTCAATTCGTAGGTTGGATAACACAAATTAAGTTGATTTGCAATTTGGGCAATGGGAATACCCCATGCACAAATATTCCAAAGCTTCCAAAGTTAACCATCCGAAAACAAACCCCAAGAGCCATTTATTTAAGTTTATTTTCAACACTAAGGAAACTCTTTAAATTTCAAAGCCTTTTTTGTTCCAATTTTCATGATAAGAATGCAAATTCTATCCTCGGATTTGTTAAATAGAAAATGGATGATAGTTACCTCTTGTATAGTGGAAACAACTATGTTAAGCCCCTATAAAAAGCCCCATGTTAAGCATAAATACCCATGTAAATCCCTATATTTTTTGTTGTTGTATTTCTATTGTTATATTAATATTTTCGGTTATAACTTTTAATTGTAATTGTACCCTTGGTCCCTTATATAAATATACCAAGGAGACCTAGTTTTAGGACCATCTCATTTTGTACATTTGTCTATTGTAAAAGGTGATTTCCCCCTCGAAGAGGATTCACATTCATTCTTCTCTATTTATCAAGTTGTGGAGTTCTCTCTCTCTCTCTCTCTCTCTCTCTCTCTCTCTCTCTCTATGCTATTTTGGTCATTTGGGGTATAACATTTGGTTTCAGAGCATACGATCCTAGGGTTTTTCTCCTTCAAGCAAATCATCTTGGAATTTTCACTATAACTTTTTTCGAAGAAGTTTCAAACTATGAATTTTTTATGATACTAAGGAGACATATCTAAGCACTTATGGTAAAAATTTCACATACTTGTTCATTATAATTTATGATATATAACCTGTGGAAGTTAGGGTTTGTGATTAGTCTTGAATTCAGTTTCAAACGAGTGATCTTGGAATTTTCAATATATATATATATATATATATTATTATTATGATTATTATGATTATTATTTTCAGAAAAATTAATGCTGTAAAATTTTCAAGATCCTAAGGAGACATAGTGAAGTATTTATGGTAAAAATCCCAAGTTTTGGATCATTTTAATTTATGAGATAAAGGATGTGGAAATTAGGGTTATTTGGCTAGTCCTAAAACTAATCTCAAACATGTGTTGCTGGCAGAAGCGCCATATTTGAAGTTTGGAAAGTCTAAATTGTGTGGCACTAGTTTCTTTGAACGAAGATAGAACATAGTATTTTAGATAAAAAAAAAATTAGAAATAGATCTGAAATATTGGACACATGACATTTCTTACAAGTTTGTTCTCTGGAAAGAGACAAAAATCAACAAGTTTTGGTAAAGTTACCATAACTTTCACTTGACACATCAAATTTTGGTCACACTTGTGGCATTTAAAAGAAGAAATATCAAAGTAACATAGACCAAAATTTCAAACTCAGGAGGAACGAAATTTTAGAGATATATCATGACAAAGGTCATCTTGCAAGACCATCTCCCAATTAGGGTTTTAAAGGTATGCAATTTGCAATTGGCATAACTTTTTATTGGAAGATTTGTTTTTGTTCATTCAAAATTTTTGATAAAGAGAAAAAAGAGGAGTATTATTATTTTTATCCCACATGGAAAAGAGTGCTCCAAAAATTGTTTAAACTAAACCTCAAGAAATATCAACCATGACTCAAAAATAAAGAGAAGAGATTTTTCACCAACTACCCAAATTGGACAACAAATTGAATGAATTGAGTGTTAAGTCAATAAAAAGTAATGATTTGATGGAAAATAAGATGGATGGAAATAGGGAACATATGGAAAAGAAGATGGATGAAAATAGGGTAGAAATGGAAAAGAAGATGGATAAAAAGATGGAAGAATTACAAAATTTCATGACAACCATTTTATTACGTACCCTAGATGAGAGATTCCCTCAAGGAGATATCAGGACATAAAGAAATCATTTAAATGCGGACGAAATAAAGATTGATCCCCAAAATCATGATTATTCATCACCTCCAGATCCACATCATCATGGGTTCCACTCGACACCAAGGAACTACTTAATTCCAAAGATCAATATGAGGAAGTTTGATGGTAAAGATTCTATAACATGGATATTCTAGATGGAGCAATTCTTTGATCTACACCAAGTTCCAACCTTACAAAATGTTGTTTAATTTATGCTTATATTGAGGGGGAGGTGAATCAGTATAAGATATTTTTCACTTTATTTAACCATTCATCAATCATTCATTAGTTGAGAAACAATAATCACAAATAAACTCAAACCACAATGCACAAATTTTAACATGGAAACCCAATAGGGAAAAAACCATAAACTTATCTTTATAAATGTTTGTAGGCACCAACTTACTGTAACAAATATTGTAGGCACCAACCTACTGGAGACACCAATCTCATTAAATGAGTACCAACTCAGTAAGATGTAGGAACCAACTTAATGGAAACACCAATCTCCTCAACTAAGAACCAAAGTAGCAGCACCTATAGGCACCAATCTACTATTAAAATATTTGCAAGCACCAACCCACTGGAGACACCAATCCCCTCACATGAGTACCAATACAACAAGATACTTGTAGACACCAATCCAAGATATTCATATCACAGAGTACTTATGACTTCACCTACATGCTTCATTCCACATAGAATCCTTCAAACCTTAGTTACATGTAGCCTTCATGCCCTAGTGAGCCTCACGATAACACAACAATATAATAACCTCATAATAGTGCACATGAAAACGTCAAAAACTCATAATAGTGCACACAACAACATCACAACCTCAGAATAATGCACACAACAACATCACAAACCTTCAGAATTTTATTGCACACCTTTAGATACCAAAAGGACACCCTAGCACCTTTAGCACACCTCAGATCACTTATGCACACCTCATAATTGATGTCTTTCTTAGTTTCTCTCCAAATGCACACATCTATCATGTATTTATAGTATTATGTCCCCACTTTCTGGCCCGACATGTAAAGACTGGTTGAGTCAACCTCAATTGTTTGGATGGGTTGTTGGAAGAAAAAAATCATATCTCCTCATTCCTAGGGAGTTAGAGATAATTCATATATTGTTGTAAAGGTCTCGGAATAAAATTCCAAACCATATAACTTATGCTCCCATTTGAGCTAGGTATGTAGGGTAAAAATTCCTTCAAATACAGGATATCCAAACTGACCATCAAAAATCCAAAAGTTATACATTTAACAATATCCATCTTGAAATCTTTGTCTTGAACATTTGTAGGCTTGTAATGTTTATATTGGAAATATGTAGTCTCCCCCTACCTTTGACATCAATAACAATAATATTTCCAACAATATCCCCCTTTGTCATTGATGGAAACCCTTAGTCAATTATGATACTCCCCCTATCTGCAACTTTCCTTGTGTCTGCACTTATTCCTCTATTTGGAACTTCTCACCCTTTGACATCAATGGAAAAGGACTTCTCCCTCTGATATTGTGCTTCCCTTCAAGTGCTCCAATGTGAAATTAAAAGTATATCTCTAACTGATCATTATCCACATTATTTCTGCTACAAGTATCCAACATTAATCCTTCTATTTGATTGTTTTTATTGATCAAACCTTCCACTCCAAAGTCATTACATTGATCTTTAGAATGAGGTGAAGCTTTAGTATTGAATATTTTTGAATTTGTTTCTTCCTCCACATTCCTTTTTGACAATGACCAATCAAATGACTTATCTTGTCCAAAAGAGTACTATAAAATTGAATCTCCATTTTCACAAGGAAATTTCCCAACCCTACCTTTTCTAGAAATGGGGTGTACATGTTTCGAGTGAGAATCAAAACAATGAATCTCCCTACCATATTCATCTAGCTTATCAAATCCTTTCTCATAAAAAACAGTTTCATCTCTCCATGTTTCTTTCTTTTGTTGCCTTTTACAAACATTTGAGTATTCTTATTTATGTTTGGAAAGAACATCTTCTTCCCTATTTTGCTTAGGAGGTCCTACTATGTTGCTTCTACAGTAATGTGCTATGTTCCCATAGTTATTGCACTTATAACATTTGGTGTTGTAATCAAGTAGAGGAGAAAATGAATTGTAGTTTATATTAGAAAACCCATGAGAAATTATGGTTTTGTTGCTCACATAATCATCCTTTGAGGTCTTATAATAACTTCTATTTGTATCTCTCACATGATCACTTCTTGCATAAGATCTACAATCTAATGCCTTATGGCCAAAATTATTGCAAGAAAAGCAATAGCCAAGAAAGAGATTTTGGTACCAGTTTGTGATTTTGGCATCGGTTTGTGAAAGGCCTTCTTGGTGGAACAAATCTTATGGACTCATTCTTGTGGTTCTTGTGAGAAGAATCAAGAATATGTTGGTCATTATTTCCTTTCCTACTACTGCTTTCATTATTGACAAAGCCTTTGAGAATATTAGCATAGATTTTAGGATTTTCTGTAGGAGTATTTTGATTCTCATCATAGCAAAGACCAGTCTTGATGAATGGTGACCTTTGGAAACTAAGGATATAATTTAAAGTTTCAGTGCTCTTTTCAAATTCAACTGAGTATTTGAATTCTTCTATTTCTCCTTTAATGAGACAACTTTAGACTCTAACTTCTCACATGTATCTTCCTTTTCTTTGAGATAATTTTTCACTGCTTATTCTATTCCTTTTGCTTCTTCTATTTGAATCTTCAGGCTGATAATTATATTCTCTATTTATTAAATATCATGATCCTTCTTTTCACATTTCTACAATTGATCCTTCAACTTTATATTCCTCTTTATAAGAATGTTTATTTCTTCTAGGAAGCTAACAAGTTCTACTTCAAGATCTTCTTCTTTTGAATATGACTTTTCTTTTTTATCAACATGCTTTATTTCCATGGTTATGGAGAGAGATTCTTCTTCATAATAACTATCTACCCTTTCTGCATATGGACATGTAGCAACAAAATGTCCTATTCTACCATAATAAAAGCATTTGATGGGTGACTTAACTTTGTATTTTCCAGGTCCTCCTTTTAGCTTTCTCACAAATTGTTCTTCTTATGTCTCTGATTTACAATTGGAACAATCACTGGATCTCTCTTCATAAAATTTGTGTAGCTTGTCCCAAATCTGTTTAGCTAATGTACACTTCATTACCTTGAAATTATCAGAATCTAATAGGCCACTCAAGATTACATCTATTTATTTTTCATTGTTTTCACTTGACTCCTTCCCAACATCATCTCTATAACCTTTTTTGACTAATTTCCAAATACCAAACCCAAGATCCTTCAAATATGTATTCAATATTCTAATCCATGATGCATAGTTTTATCCATCAAGCAAAGGATATATGTTTGTAGGGAGACCTTCCTTACAATCCATATGTTCTCAAAATATGCCTTACAGTGGTTAAACTATTTATGAAGGAACCCTCCTTGATTCGAATTGTTGAACTTATTATTATACTGAAAGGGGGGGTGAATCAGTATAAGATACTTTTCACTTTATTTAACCATTCATAAATCATTCATTAGCTGATAAATAATAATCACATATAAACTCAAACCACAATGCACATATTTTAACATGGAAACCCAATCAGGAGAAAATTGTAAACGTATCTTTATAAATGTACGCAGTCACCAACATACTTTTACAAATTTTGTTGGCACCAACCTACTAGAGACACCAATCTCCTTAACTAAGAACCAACTCAACAAGATGTAGGCACCAACCTATTGGAGACACCAATATCCTCAACTGAGCACCAACTCAGTAGCACCTGTATGCACCAACATACTGTTACAATATTTGCTAGCACCAACCTACCAAAGACACCAATCCCCTCACCTAAGCACCAACTCAACAAGATACGTGTAGACACTAATCCAATATCTTCATACACAAAGTACTTTTGACTTCACCTTCATGCTTCATTCCACAGACAATTCATCAAACCCTAGTTACATGTAGCCTTCATTCCCTAGCAAGCCTCATGACAACAAGGCAACATCATAACCTCATAATAGCGCACACAACAACATCATAACCTCATAATAACGCACCTGAAAACATCATAACCTCAAAATAATGTACTCGAAAACATCACAAACCTTCATACTTCTCTTGCACACCTTTAGATCCCAAACAGACACCCTATCACTTTAGCACACATCAGATAACTTATGGGCACCTCAAACTTGATCGCTTGCTTGGTTTCTCTCCAAATGCACACATCTATTTTGTATTTATAGTAATTTTGTCGCCAGTTTCTAGGTCTACTTGTGAATATTGGCTAAGCTGACCTCAATTTTATGGTTGGGTTTTTGGACAAAAAAAATCATATATTTTCATTCCTAGGGAGTTAGATGGAATTTCATGTACCGTTGGAAAGGTATCAGAATAAGATTTCCAACAATATAACCTGTACTCCCATTTGAGCTAGGTATGTAGGGAAAAATTCCTTCCAATACAGGTTATCCAAACTGACCATCAAAAATCCAAAAGTAATACTTTCAACAATCTCCATCTTGCAATATTTTTCTTGGAAATCTATAGGCTTGTAATGTTTATATTGGACATCTGTAGTCTCCCCTTACCTTTGACATCAATGACAACAATATTTCCAACAAAGGTAACTCTTGCATCCTTGTATTTAGAAAATGATCAATTTGTTTGGTATTAATGGATTTTTGAAATAAAAAAGGATTGTATTATCTCTTGGTCCATTTTTACGGATAAATTCATAGCACATTATGGAGATATTAAGAGAAACACATTATTTATTCAATTGATAAATCTTCAAAAAATAGGTCCAATTATATATCACATTCAACAATTTCAAAAACCAAGTCTCAAGGTAAAGAACATTCCAGAGGATAGTTTGTTAGATCTCTTTATGGGCACTTTAAAGGACAACATTTAACATGAGGTGCGTCTCTTCGAACCTAAATCCTAGAGAATGATTTCAGTATGGAAAGAAAATTTTAAAGTAAAACAAGGTCATTAGAAGAGTTATCTCTAACAATGATACATAGCACCATGCTCCCTCTCCTAACCTCACTCAACCTACAAGGTTGACACCTCTACAAATGGATGAAATAAGAGAAAAGGGACTATGTTTCAATTGTGATAGTAAGTACAATAAGGGGCATAAATGTGGTGAAAAGAAATTATTCTACATAAATTGTGAAGAATAAGATGATCAAGAATTGGAACCATCACAAGATATAGAACTAGAAGAGACTACTCCAACCATACATTCTCATGCATTGGTTGGAATTAGTACTGCACAAACCCTCAAGATATAAGGATACATAAAAAATAAAAAGGTAATAATGTTGATTGATTCTAGTAGTACCCATAACTTCATTAATTGCAAATTAGGGGAACTTCTCGTTTGCTTTATATTTCCAACACCAGAGTTTCAAGTAATGATTGTAGATGGAGGTACCATAAATTTTTCAGGGAAGTTGCATAGTATTAAGTTCAATATGGGGGAGTATTTATTGGATCGTCCCATAATTGCAATCCAAATGGGTGGTGTAGATGTTGTATTAGGGGTCCAATGGTTACAATCTTTGGGAATAATAGCTCTTAATTTTCAAGTGTGTTTCCGGAGATTTTCCTCAGAAGGAAAGGAAATTGAACTTAGAGGTATCCAAGGGAATCCTTATAAAGTGATAATCTCTAATGGCATGACAAAATTACTCAAAAGGGGACAACATGGTTGTAACATCCCGCTCTGGCGCACTTACCAAACTTATTCTTTGAGGACACTTGCTCGCAAGTGATCTGGATTTTTATGATGATAAAACTTTTTCATTATGATGCGTTAAGTTATATGACAGGATGTTTTTACTACCTTGATGTAGATAGGTGTTGTTGACTCAGTTTCTTTGAGTGTGCAGGGTTTCGGACCTTGAGGATGCAGGGGCATCGATGGAACTCCCTTGGACTCCGGATTGAGTCAGGGAGTGGGATATTTGAGTTTTTTCATTTACAGTGACATTGTTTTGATTTGATTATATGCTATTGATTTATGACGTGTTGTTGACTTGATCTGACATGATGGTTGATGATGCAGGCTGATGATAGCTTGCCGACCAGACTCACATATGGAGTAAAGGGGCCACACAGGAGTTCCAGAGAGATTGAGGGAGAGGTGTGGACAGCAGCCCTGCCACAGCCTACTAGCACTCCCGCCGTGGCTCGAACTGTAGGTTAACGATTACCTAGTTCGAGGGGATCCACGATGTCGTGAGGGAAGACTGCGACAGTCGCTCACGATGATTCTAAGGGGCGCGCAATAAGGCGGGGGCCTTATTCCTGAGAGCCCTTAGTCTCCCACAAGATTCACCTGGCGGAGTGTTGACTCCAGGGGTTATAGAGTCTACCAATCCGTCAAGCCAGCGAGTGGCACCCTTGGAGCACGTGGTGCATCCTGAAGGGAACGTCGCGCAGAGAATTACAAGTCAGCGAGTGGCACCCTTGGAGCATGTGGTGTGTCCTGAAGGGCACGTCGCGTGACAGAAGCAATCGAGGCGAGTGGCACCCTTGGAGCACGTAGTGCGTCCTGAAGGGCACGTCGCTTTGAGGATGACGATGAGACAGCCTAGATGACCCTGAGACCTTAGCACCTGATAAATTCTTACAAAGCCTCCCCTAATTAAATTGTCTCCCTGTTTAAATCAAACCTAGGTTAAAACATCTCTAAAATAAATTTGACCAGCCCTAAGAAAAGATCCTCCGAAAATAAACCTAGGGCGTAAACTAACACCCACCTAGGAGTTAATTAAAGTCTTCAAAAAAAGGGGGTAAAGGGGGTAAAGTAATGAGGGGATTAATGAAGTGAAACCCATGGCGATTAAATTTTTAAAGAGGAATTAAAAAGTATTAAAGGGGGGGGAGTATAAAATTTAGGATTTCAAAAATAATAATAATAATAATAAAAATATTTGTTTATATATTGAAAAGAATATTAAGCGCATTTATCATTTGGGGGGTTTTAACAAAAATTATAATAATAATAAATAATGGAAAGAGAGAAAGAAAAAGAAAAATACGAATAAAAATAAGGAAACTTGGAATAAGAAAACTTAAAAATTGGAAAGTGGGAGACATAGGGTAAAAAGCAAAAAGGAATCAACATTAAAGGAATTACTAATTTCAGAAACTTCATTTTAGGAAAGTGATTAAAAGCATGAGAGAGGATCTAGGAACCCTAGGAGAAATTTAAGGAGCAATTTTGGGGGTGTGAGGGAATTTAGACTTTTAAATTATTAAACAGAAATTAATTATTGGAGAACCCTAGGGATGAGTGACACTTGGACGGCGAAGATTGTTTAGAGGTTTAGTCATTAAAAATTAATTAATTAATAATCAGGAAAGTAGGTGGGTCTCATTTTCCTATAAAAGAAAGGGAAAGGGAGAAAAAAGGGGATGAACGGTTAGCGTAACGTTACGCTGCCGAATTGTGGTTTGACGGATTTTCTTGTGTGGAGTTGGGTGTAATCTCAGCTTGGTTGGAGTGGTAGCTCAGCCGTGGAGGCGAGCTGAGACGCTAGTCTATCTCAGTTCTTGTGTGGCCCCTTTGCGGCTCGGGGGGCTAAGGGGGAAGCAGAGTACCCCTAGCGTTTGGCTGGGAGGTACCGGTGAGCATTCGGCGGTCGGCAAGCAGGAGCGAGGCGGAGCGCGTGGACGGCCATTCGAGGACGAACTAAAGGGCAACGGTACGATTTCTCAGACTGGTAGAATAGAATGCAACTGGATTGTATGATGTAATTCTGCTTGGAATTGAAAAGGTATTCTGGATGAAATTTATATAATATGGTTGCGTTTTCTATTTCCATAGATGATAGATGGTTAGAGTTAATTTGTTTATCATCTGGCGAATCCTAGTTAGTGTTATTATTCTGACCGCGTAATTGTTTTCTTTTTATTTTCGTCAATCTGGTATGTGTTTTATTGTGGCACGGGACTGTGTAAATCATTAATTTAGTAACCATGAGAGTTTTTGCACCCAGAGTTTAAAAGTTGTCTAGAAATGAAAATGAAAACCCCCGCACCTTCGGTAACTTCGTAGTTGAACGGAAATTAAATCCCTGCATTTTCAGTTGACTTATTTTGCAACCAATTTATAGAGTCATTGCATGGCTTGTGTAAAATTTTTATAGGTGGAACAAAAAAAACAATCCCGGCCTTCTCAGTGGTAGATTGTTGAAACTATTGGGGCTTTTGTTTTACTTAAAAGTTGTAAATTGTTGAGTGGCTTGTCCTTCAGTTCTTGTGAATCGCCTGGCGATTCGTTTCGTCCTTGCTGTAAGCTCGTGGGCGAATGGTCAATCTTCTCCTGCGATCATCCTGACCTTCCCAGGTGGTTTCCTGCGCCCTCTTGTTGGGGGTCTGCGTGGAGGTTAACCCTCCTGGCGTTAATAAAACTCGGACTGCGTCTTATTGACCCTAATTGTTGGTTTATTTTTCTTCTTCTTTCTCTCATGAGTGGCCTGCGTATGTGTTATTGAGGGGCGTCCCTTGACCTGGGCGTTATATCCTTTATGTTTGCTTGGTTAATGATATCTCCTCGTGTGGCTACCTGATGCTGCGCGTTGGTGGGGATATGGGTCGATTCTAATTTACACAGTGAGTCCATCAGTGGTCAAATTTATGTATCACAGTGAGCTTTCCCGTTGGCTGAATTTATCTTTACAGTGAGCCTTTCATCCTTGGCGATTTTTCATTGTCTTGATCCTGATTAATGGGCGTTTGCACTGTAGGTTTGGGATGGGTGGTAAATTGATTTATTTGGGTGTTTTAACAGTCTGCATGAACTGACATTTCATTTTTATTATTTCCCTTCTTGCGCCCTGTTCTGAAATCAGCGTTGTCTTTAACAGAGCTTCCAGACCCTTAAACAGCGATAGTATAGTTATTTGCATAAACGACCCTTACTACAGCTGTCTGTTAATTAGGAGTCTGCCTCTGCCGCCTTGCTGTCTTAATTAAAAGTGAAACAGAACGTCTTTCCACTTAATTGACTGGCACTGACCATATACAGTCTTACGGCCCCACTCCTTGTTTTGCGTGTTGACTTAACTGAAGGCGAAGTGACCCGAATAAACCATCATTAAGATGTTATCCTACGCAAATTCGTTTGAATGTATTTGTTTTAAACTTCGGCATTTTCAATTAGGGATAGTCTGAACAGCATTCTGTTTACACAGGGTCATTATTCATATCACTGCCTTTATATGTCTAAATTTTCAATTATGATGTTCTATTGATATTTTTTAAAAACTCTGAGGTCACGTAGGCATCTGAGTTCATTTATATGTGATCATGACGTGTGGTAATTGAATGTCAGGGTTAGTAACAGTGATTACTTGCCCATCCAGCCATTTGTGTTGTTTAACAATAGGGTAATGTCATTGAGACATGCGTTGGGATTGTGAAAGAATGACATAGTTTCTAAGTTAGATAATACATGCTAGTGACCCGAATATACATATAATTATGATGTGTTTATATATCTCGTCATTTAAAATGAATTTGTTTTTAAATATTGGCATTTAACATATGACTATTGGGTACAATGTTCTTTTCAGTTACTGGTATAATTACACAGGATCCTTTTAAATATCGTTGTTGTCATAGGTCTGTGTTTTCTATTATGAGGTCATATTGGTATTCTTAAAATCTGATGCAGTTTAGATATAGGAGGTTCGTTACAGGGATATAATTTAAATATAATATATATGGATGTCGAATATAGTAATATATTTATATGGACACCGAATATAATATAACAAAACTTATATGGATGTAAATTTAAAATGGACATCGAATGGTTTATTTGATATTAAAATTTCGATAATTTTATATTATATTTAAAATGGACTTTTTATGATGCTATTTTAATATATGGGGTTATGTTGTGATTTACCAGGTGTTGTTGCCCTTAATGTGAGGTTATTATTAAAATGTTAAGCATTGTTAATATTGTCAATATGTTGTCAAATATATAGTTAATTGTTGTTAAATATCTTGGTAATATATTGTTAAAAGGAAATGGTTAATATGGTGTTGATAGTAGCATTGAAATTTTCATTATGAAGTTACTTGTTATTGATGTATTAAATTATTTTGTAATTATCAAGGTTATGTTATTTTACATTGACATTCGGGACTATTAAATTAATTATGATGTCACTTTGTACCTTTAATGTGGATATTTTAGAAGTGATATTTAACTATCTTTATTTGGGGTCCCTTTTAAAAAAAAAAACACTGTTTTAAATAATGTTATTTAGATGTGGTAGTTGTTATATCTTGTCATTTAAATAGGATGGTTTATTTATGTATTCCAATATGATGATAATTTTAGGTTAGGGAAGGAAGAATGTTAAGGCATACCATTGTCAGGGAATTATTGTTATAGATTCGCCTTTGTAATGTATGGTTGAATAGCTCTTTCTTTCCCTCACCAACATTATTGTTCGATCTATCATTGTTAACATTGCCCTTGGGAGCACATAACTTGGCATGCACTGAAAATGGCGGACACTGAGGTTCTAGGGTTTTGAGATTGCGACTCGTCTGAGAGGCCATGGCGGCGCCAGGGGGTGGGGGTTCGGCCCCTCCTCCGCCGAATCTGTGCAAAGAGGCCTTTGCAAGGCTGGTTACGAGTTGTGGGAAGAAGTCGATGGCCCCTGCCATTCCGAAATTTATCAAAAATCTCGAGGATATCCCTGAAATAGCCCTCCCGGAAGAGAAACCAATGCAGATCGCCCTGGCCTTAGCTCAGCGGGGTCTCGTGGGACAGTTCATGGGCCTATGG
>ML789436.1:0-50468 GCA_009831015.1 Picea engelmannii
ATTCAGATGTTTGGGGACCATCCCCTACAGTTTCTCTTGGAGGATCGTCATATTTTGTGACATTTATAGATGATTACTCTAGGAAGGTTTGGGTCTATTTACTTAAAAGAAAAGTTGATGTATTTAATACTTTTAAGCAATTCGGAGTTTTGATTGAAAAGAGCACTGACAAGTCAATCAAGTGTACGGACGAATAATGGAGGTGAATTCACATCTGTAGAATTTGAGAACTATTGTAAGGAAGCTGGGATCAAAAGACATAAAACCACGGTTTAGACTCCTCGGTAGAATGGTGTTGTTGAACACATGAATAGGACTCTTCTAGAGAGAGTAAGGAGCATGCTCAGTAATGCCAATATGCAAAAGGAATTGTGGGCAAAAGCAGTTCTTACAGCATGCTACCTGATAAATCGGTCACCATCAACTGCAATAAAGTCTAAGATTCCAGAAGAGGTGTGGACAGGTCATTCGTGTGATTTTTCAAATCTAAGAATATTTGGTTGTTATGCTTATGCTCTTATTTCTAAAGATCACCGTGTTGGTTGTGGAGCCTGATTATCTTCCTGATTTAAAGGTCTTTTACTTGCAGCCGTGTTTATACCCCATGAAGTATTTACACCCCAGAAGTATGTACACTCTTCCACGTGGGGGAGTGAAGAGGGGGGTACCCCCTCTGCGGGGTCTGGGGGGGCTATCCCCCCGACTGGGGGATCTGGGGGCAAGCGGGCCCCCAGCGGGGGTTCGGGAGTGAAGCCCCAGAAGGAAAAATTGCCTTGTAAATGTATATTGTAATTTCATTGTAAATCTGGACCGTTCATTATAAGGTTGCAGATCTAACGATAGAGATTATGTTAGGGTTTTTTTCCCTAGAAGGAAACCCTCTTTTATGAGGGAAATGTATTGCGGCGATGGTTGATGGCGAATATTGTATTCTGAGATAAGAGACTATGAGAGAAAGAAGAGGAAGTTACAACGGGTTTGCTATAGGTTGTATCCTTTCATATGCTGGATAATAATAAAGGAAGGACCTAGAAATTTCTCTGGTGGACATAGCCCACACTGGGTGAACCACGTAAATCTGTGTCTCTATTGTATTATGTATCTTCTGTGTTTTGTTTCCGCATTTGTTTTATTTTATTGCTCCACGGTCCTGTTTTTTTAACACAGTGTTCTAAGTTAGATCCTAGATCAAAGAAATATGTCTTTGTTGGTTATGGTGATGGAGTTAAGGGGTACAGATTGTGGGATCCTACTGCCCATAAACTCATCATTAGCAGAGATGTAGTATTTGATGAATCCTCACTCTTAAAATCAGAACTGGTAGAAGTTGAAGTGAGACCAAAACAGGTACCACAATTTCAGCAAATTCAGTTGGAAACTCAACCATCTTCAGAAAGGGAGGAGCATGAAGAAGTTTCAGAAGAGGAAGATGAAGATGCAGAAAATATCCAAGAAACTGAGGATATGCCTCAACCATCTCTAAGGAGATATTCACGGGTCGGGAATCCTCCTACAAGGTATGACAATTATGTTTCATCTATGGCTTTAGGTTCTATTGATGGAGAACCTAGTTGTTTTCAAGAAGCAATTAAAGTGTCTAAAAGTGCTCAATGGAAGAAAGTTATGAAAGAAGAAATGGATGCCTTGGAGAGGAATAAAACATGGGACCTGGTAGAACTTCCAAAGAACAGGAAGGTTGTCAACTACAAGTGGGTCTACAAACAGAAAAAGGGCGTTGATGATAAAGTCGAGATGTATAAAGCAAGACTGGTAGAAAAAGGGTATTCTCAAAAGGAAGGTATTGATTTTCATGAGATCTTTTCACTAGTTGTGAAGCTTGTTTCAATTTTTGTTGTGTTAGCACTAGTTTCTTTACTTGATCTTGAGTTAGAGCAACTAGATGTTAAAACAACGTTTCTACATGGAGATTTAGATGAGGAAATATATATGGAACAACCAGAAGGGTTTGTTCAGGATCGCAATAAGAGGTTTGTTTGCAAACTCAAGAATTAATTGTATGGCTTGAGACAATCTCCCATGCAATGGTACAAGAAGTTTGATTCCTTCATGGTGAGCCTAAATTTTACAAGAAGTGAATATGAGTTGGAAAATGGCATGTTCATTATTTTGGTGTTATATGTTGACAATATGCTTGTGGCAAGAAAATCCATGGTCGAAATCAACAGATTAAAGGCTCAGTTGGCTAGGGCGTTTGATATGAAGGATCTAGGAGCAACAAAACAAATCTTAGGCATGGAGATACATAGAGACAGGAAAAATGGTAAGTTGTGGTTATCACAACAAAATTATGTGGAGAAAATACTTATGAGATTCGGTATGAATAATGTGAAACCCGTACAGATCCCTTTGGCTTCCCATTTCAATCTTTCTTCAGATTTATGTCCTAGTAATGACGAAGAAAAGGATTATATGTCTCGTGTACCATATGTTAATACAGTGGGAAGTTTGATGTATGCGATTGTGAGTACTACACCAAATATTTCACATGCAGTTGGTATTGTCATTCCATACATGGAAAATCCAGGGAAAGAGCATTAGGAAGCAATTAAATGGGTGCTTTGATGTCTTAGAGGCACAAATAGTTATTCTATCACCTGTGATGGTTCTAGAGATTCAGTTTGTGGTTATGTAGATTCATATTTTGCAAGTGACTTGGACAAAAGGAGATCCACTTCAAGTTATGTCTTTACTCTTGCAAGAGGACCTATTAGTTGGATGTCAAAGCTTCAAAATGTAGTCGCTTTATCCACTACGAAGGCAGAGTATATGGCTGCCTCACATGCATGCAAGGAGGCAATTTGGTTACATGGTTTATTGGGTGATTTTGGAAGGATGCAGGACAAAGTGATTAATTAATTAAGGGCATGATATATCAGGTAAATTGTTGTCAAGGTGGAGATTGTTAGAAACATGCCAACGAATTTCATCATGCGGTCACATGCACATGCATGCGGCTATGTTAATGTGCATGCATGCAATCTATTTATGAACTGTTCATTTAACTATGTGATCTATTCATGATCAGTTTGTGTAATTGAGTCATAGATGTTATATATGCGAGCATACCCATAGAGGTGTGAGTACAATGTGAGTATAAGCATGTACAAGATGTGTAGAGAGTGCAGAGTGTGTGTGAGGAGAGGATGAGTGTATGCCTGAGAATGGCTATTGTAATTCTCCCTTGAATAATAAGAATACCAACTATCATTGCCCGTTGTTTTTTCCCTCATTGGGTTTCCACATATATCACTGTGTCAATTGTGGGATTGATGTGCTTGGTTTAATGCATGTTTGATCTTGCTTGTTTATGCTCTGTTTTATGTTATGTTTTACTTCCGCTGCCTAACAGAATATTGTAGATTCAATACAAATTGTGGTTGGGTTGTGTCCAATTCATGGAATATTGATGAGAAATATTTGTTTTGTTGCAGAGCATCCATGGATCACCACTTATTCCCCGTGTAATCTCGACTAATTTGATTAACATAAAGGTCTTTAGACGCAGTGAACTGAAAAAGTGAGAAATAGTGAATGATGAATGACTTTAAACAAACAATGAGATGTCGTGATGTACAATGTTGTAAATCCTCATCGTCGGTTGAGCATGTGGAAGACACCCCGGTTTGTTTTCCCGAGTCCTTACAACGGGCATGCACATGATGTTCATAAAAATAGTACCTAGCAAAAAAAAACCCAACTGGTCTTTTGGTTTTGGTTATAAGAATCCATTTCCATATGTAACAAGTTTTTAAGTGCAAAATGCATGTGTCTGATATAGAAACCCGTGTATCCCTTCTCTAGAAGGGGTAGGTGGATTTCCATTGGATTTGAGACAGGATAATTCCTACAGATGGAGGCACTAGCACGTCGAAGTTTCCCTAGGAGAATTCCCACAGACGGAGGCACTAGAATGTCGAAGTTGCCATCTGGTTATTTCTGGGTTTAGATTTATGCATGGTATGAAGGCACTTGCACGTCGAAGTCTCCATCTGTTTATTTTTGGGTTTATATTTATGCGTGGTATGAACTCGGGAGAAGACGAGGGTCAAGGCAGGAAAAATACCACAAGTGTGATTGGAGACAAAGATTAGGTATTCCCTAACTATGATACATCAATTTCCAAGTTCTTACATTTTGGAGAGTTCGATGTCAAGTTGTTGGTGTTGGTAGGGGAGAAAATTTTACTCTTGATTTGTAAAAGAAAATCACTAGTAGGCAATAAATGCTAAGGCTAATTAATTGTTAGTGGTTTCCAATATGTAGAATTGGAAAATCATAAATAGTTTATGGTTTTTTTATACCTATTTATTGAGTGCTACAATTGGAGGAAAAGAATGTGTATGAGTTTTAATTTACTGTTATGTTACTATTAAACACTCTTGTTGAGAGAACGAATACTTTGTAATGTATTTTAACCATTTTGTTGCTCAATAATACATTGAGCTTGCTTTAGAGTGTGTGGTTTTTTTTCCGGAAAATAGTTATATAATGGTTTGTTATTTCTTTCATTTTTTTTTATGTTTATCAATGTTTTAAAGTGTGGGGTTTTCCTCCCAAAAATAGTTGCATAATGGTTTGCTATTTTTTTCAATTGTTTTATGCCTATAATCTATCATTGTTTGTTTAAAGTTTTATGCAAGTTCTTCTCTTATTGGTCAGTGTAAGAAGCATATTTCGCATCTCTGCTTCCTTCCATTTGATATCAAAACCTCATCACCTCAATTCCAAAGAAAAATGTTGGAACAGTGGCAAGGTTGGGCATTTTAGAAGAGACTACAAGGAAGAGAAAAAGAAGAAGAAGAAGGAGGAGGAGGAAAAGAATGATTCTAATAATGAATCTAAAATATCTTCTCAAGAGGAATCATGGTGGAAGTGCATTTTTTGCATCTTTGACAACCCATGCATGTCAGAGTGTGTGGTTGATACACTATGGAGCCTCCTTCTATATGACTCCCCATCAACACCAGTTTTTAGTGTATGAGAATTGTGCGGATGGACTAAATTGTGAAATGAATTCAAAGTACGAACACATCAGTAAGTTCAAAGTGCAGTACTTAGACATTGTGGAGGATCTCCTAGACAAAGATCAAACAATGGTAGCAATAGTCAGGCAAGGGTGGACACTTGTCTTATTCTTTGGAGTTGGATGGAGTGATAGAGATGCAGACAAAAAAGACAAATTTTGTGCATGAGGATGTGCATCCTCACATATTGGGCACGATGATTGGATTAGCTACCCAACCAATTCAAGATATGGGGAGCGACAGTGCGCGTGAGTTGTGGTATGATTTCATCCATGAGTCATGGGGATTTCAACACTTAGGATAAATTTTCAAGTGAGGTGGGAAGCACTCAGTTGTAGTAGGCAGTGACAGCAGCAGCAGAACCAAACAATAGAAAGGCAACAACATCACAGCAAGATAGTGTAGCAGAGTTGGGTGACTTTCGTCCTTGGGTTTGGGTGAAGAAATCATATTGACTCAACCAGCAGATCCTGTAGAGTTGGGTGCAGTATATTTTGGTTCGTTTGTGAAAATTTTGGGATTTCCACTTCACAAGGGAACTTGGGGTTTCCACTTCACAAGGAAACTTAGGGTTTCCACTTTGGAAAAATTTGGGGTTTCCAGTTGGCATGAAACTTGGGGTTTCCAATATACTTAGTTGTGATGGGGGCACGAGTTCAAACGGAGGATTGGAGATCACAGACTTTGTGGATGTTGTCGGGGACAACAATGACTTAAAACAAGATTAGCAACTTAATGATAATTGTGACTCAAAATGAGAAATCTACCCCTTGAAACCATGGATGATTTTAGGGGCTAAATTTCGCTCATGGGCTAATTTTCCATGGTTTTTCCAAAAATGAGATTCGTTATTTTAAAAATGATTCGCCCAAATTCTATAGGATAAAATTATTTTACCTTTAAAATTGCCAAAAATTTATAAAAACTATATAAAATACCTAGAAATTTGAATATTTTTACAAAAATATTGCCAAACATTTATAGTTGACATATGAATGATTAGTAAGATTCGCCAAGGTTTCTACATTTTAAAATAAATTTCCATCCTTAAAATCATCTCTGCTTGAAACCCATATTTTTTCATAAAAAACCACAATATTAACCCTCAAATCAAAAGGTGGTGCTACTAGTAGCACCCTTTTTTTAGGTTAAAATTACAACTTGTTTTCAAGCATGGCCTAAAACATGCGTATAATTGCTCAAAAAAACTTAAAATCAACACCTAAATCAAAGAATGGTGCTACCGACAGAAAAATGTTTTTTTCTAAACCTTAAAATTATACCTCATTTGAAACCTTGTCCTAGTGCAGAAAGTACCATTGCAACCAAAACCTAAGAATTAATACATTTTTGAAAGTGGTGTAAAAAATTATCATTGTTATAAACCAAATCGTAAAATCAACCCTTAAATATATTTATTTTTTTAAGGTTAGTTTATCACTCCAACCACAAGATAATACATAATGGCATGAAAATATCAATATTTCATATGTCAACACTCAACATAACTTCGAAATATTTTTTTATTTTAAATAAACAAGTCAATACAAATTACATTTAATGAAACATAAATTATTGTGTTACATTGTCCATATTCAAAACATAAGAGATAAGAAATTTTGTTATATATTCTCCATAACCAATACATATAATTCATAAAACATAGAAATGATTCATAACTTCATGTAAGATCACATGTAACTGAGAGCACTCATTTTTGGTTACCATACAAACATCATATTGATCAAAAATACATAAAATGTTTCATACACTTAATCAAATTCATCCATGGATTCTGACACACCATCAGAATCTATATTGTCTTCAAATGCATGACTGGATGAAGATGTAGATGATCTGTATTCTTCTCTATTATCAATGAGTGCACCATCTGAGTCGGCATGTATGCCAAACATTTTAGATGTCAATAGCCTCTTTGATCTACGACTAGGTTCAGCAGAATCGCATCTTGTAGTTGTTTCGTGTGGCAGCAACCTCTTGATAATCTCTATGGTCCTAGAACAAAGAGTTCCTCTCTTTGTCAAATTAAATTCATAGACAAGTATGTCAACATCCTCTAATTTTAAGAGGTCAGTGCAACGACGAGTTATATTTTGACCCTTTATTTTTCTCTTTCTATTGTTTTTTTTTCTCAACCACCATCGCTTGCTTGTACACACCATTGAATGGGTGTGTACTTGTTGCATACCAATTTTCTTCAACTACTATAACATATTCATTTTATTTATCGATCCTTATAACCTATGCAATCTAGAATGGATAACCATGTGGATCTTCAGTCGCTAAGACTGCAATCATGCAACCCTCCTTAATATCTTGTATTGAACCCATGTAAAGATATTCCATGGCTTCATGTTGTGCACATGATCTTCTACAACCAATATACATTTCTTTTTCCTCTACCTATGAAAACTCAATAGCATATTGATTCTTGTTGTTCAACAATGTTTCTTTCTTCATATTCATTTGACCTATTTTGTGGCCAAATAAATGGAGTCTTCAAATGTGTATCTTCATTTGTTGAGTTTGAAATTATGTCACTTTGATCATTGAAAAAATACTCCCACCAAACATAGTCAACAACATCAAAGCACTCATATGTATCTTTAATGGAATTTTTTTATCTCCTCCAAGCATTCAGAATAATCTACATCTCTATTTGTTAAGAACCAAATATCAAAATAGCACAGAAAAACCTCAGAATAATGACTCAACGCCTTGCAAAAGAGAGAAATTCAAATAATAATCCTCTTCGAGGGGGAAACCTCCTTATACACCACATAAATTTCCAAATACGATATGATTCCAAATGAAAAGGTCTCATTGGTATATATAGGAGACTAGGAGGTACAATTACAATTAATGGACCCAAGATGACATAAATAAAATAACATTACTAATTTAATATTCCCAAATTAAGGGGTAATGTGCCACTATTTAGGGCTTAACATGCCCCTCCCCTTCAAACACGTGTTGTCCGCAACGGTTGAATAATTTTGGATGCTTCTGTATAAAAGACTCATCTTCCCAAGTGGAATCTTCAACATGTAGTTTCCTCCACTTAATGAGATGCTCTGAAATGGATCTATTCCTTAGCTGGTGAATTCTTGTGTCAGTGATAGCTTCAAGCTCCAATATGATTTTTCCTTCCTCGACAATTTTTGGCAATATAGTTTGAACTGGGATCTTGTTACCTATAACCTTCTTTAAGTATGAAACATGGAAAATTGGGTGCACTCGCAAAGATGCAAGCAACTCCAATTTGTATGCCATAGTACTAATCTTTTGCAACACCTTATAAGGGTCATAGTACTTTGGTGATAATTTATTATCCTTCTTAGCTTGCTTGAGGGACATATGTTTGTATGGTTTTATTATTAAAAATACCCAATACCCTACTTCAAAACTTATTTCACTACAAGGTTGATCTGCTTGTTGTTTCATGTGATTTTGTGTCATGGTCAGGTTGTCCTTTAAGAGTTGGAGAACTTTTTGTTGATGCTCGATGTGATATTCCACTGCTTGAACCTTAGATTTTTCTTTTAGTGAAGAAGTGATGGAAGGTGGGTGGTATCCATAGAGTGCCATAAATAGTGTCATTTTTGTTGCAGTATGAAAGGAAGTGTTATACCACCATTATGCCAAGAGTAACCATTTGAACCATTGTGTTTGTTTATGAAAGACATAGCAACGAAGGTATCCTTCCAGATAGTTTTTCATTATCTCGGTTTGTCCATCAAATTGAGGATGATAAGATGAGCTATGAGCTAATTGAGTACCCAAACAAGAAATTAATTATGTCCAAAAATGTCCAGTGAAGATGGGATCTCTGTCACTTACAATAATATTTGGGCTTCCATGTAGATTTTGTATTGTCTCCATGAATGTGGTGGCAACTGTACTGACTTTGAAAGGATGAGAGAGTGCACAAAAGTGTGCGTACTTGGCCATTCTATCAACTATCACCATGATGACACTCTTTCCTTGAGACTTCGGTAACCCTGTGATGAAATCCATGGAAACCTCCTCATAGCACTGACTTGGGATGGCTAATGGTTGTAAAAGACCTAGGGTCTTAACTGTTTCCACCTTATTTTGTTGGCAAACCAAACATTCTGCCACAAACCTTTAAATATCATTTTTAAGGCCATCCCAAAAAAAATCTTTCTTGACCCTATGGTAGGTTTTCAAAAATCTTGAGTGCCCTCCTACCGAAGAGGTGTGCAACTCCAATAGTACCTTTTGTTTGAGTTGGGATTTCTTACATAAATATAAGCGATCTTTGTACCATAGTGAATCATTTTTCCATGTAAATGTATCGGATGCACTAGAATCCCGCTACAACCTTTGAATGAGAGTCCACACGTTTTTGTCATTCTTCCATTCATGCCTCGTTTCTATTATCCATCAGGTTGGATGATCAAGATAGCATAGAGAAAGGCCTCAACGTCTTCATCATTTCTTAAGAGTGCATCTGCCACAATATTTTGCTTCCCTTTTGTATAGATGATTTCAAAATCATAACCCAACATATTAGTCACCTATTTTTCTTGTTATTCTAAATATAGTCTTTGTTCCAAGAAGTGTTTAACACTATCATGATCTGTTTTGACCTTGAAATGCCTACCTTGTAGGTAAGGGCACCATTTCTTCAATGCATGTAATATTGCCATCATTTCCTTCTCATAAATGGGTTTGTGTAAGTCCTTTCCCTTGAGTGGTCGACTTTCAAAATCAAGGAGCCTTCCTTCTTGCATTAGAACAACACCAATTCCATTTCCTGAGGCAACGCATTCCACAATAAAGGTTTTTGTGAAGTCTGGTGTGATCAAGACAGGAACTTTGCACATCGCCTCTTTAAGTTGTTCAAAAGCTTGAGTTGCCTCTAGAGTCCATGAAAATGCATCCTTCTTAGTTAATGTTGTTAAAGGTGTTGTTATTCTTTCATAGTTCCAAACAAACTTACGGTAGTAACCTATCAAACCCAAAAATCCTCTAAGATTCTTCAATGTTTTGGGAATTGACCAGTCCATCATGGCCTTAATCTTGTTAGGGTCTACCTTGACACCTTCATGAGATACAATATGACCCAAATACTCTACCTCCTTCACCCCAAATAAACATTTGGATGGTTTGGCATATAGTTGTTGCTCCTTTAGTAATTGTAGCACTTTTTCAACATGTTGCAAATGATCCTCCCAAGACTTGGTATAGATTAGTATATCATCAAAAAATACTAACAAAAATTTTCAAAGGAAGGGCTTGAAAATGGAATTCATCAACTCTTGGAATGTGTGTTATAACCCTAAATTGCACCACACATTCTTACCTGGCATCAGGCCAACTCATATCCCTTCTTTGCTAAAACACTATTGAACAACTCTTTGAAAATCCTCTTGAATAAAGGCTCACGCGCCCTAATCCATTACTGCACGCGTGTACACGTTGGCTGACCCAAAACAGCCCGCATGGACCGACAAAAGCATGAAAAAAGGAAAGTTGCCGACGGAACAAAAAGCTATGGGTGAGTTAACTGAAACTCTCGGCCATGCATGGCCAAGGGTTCGTCCAAATACCTAGCTCCTTCTAGCCTATAAAATAAGGGGTAGGGGTCCCATTTGGAGGAGGAAAAATATAGCAAAGAAACTCTGCCCATTTATGTATTCCCATTGTCCCAACCCTTTATCCTTTCCTTGCGCCAAAGGAGATTCAAAGAAAAGCAGTTGAAGGACAGAAGAAGAGGAGCCCAAGATAAGGTTCAAGGAATGGTGGTCGATCTCAACTTTTGTAAGTTGACTCATTTTAAGTAATAAAGAGAATGCTTTTCCCGTCCCAATTCATGAACTGTTTATAGTTTGATCAGTATATGTTTGGATTTCTAACTCGTTAGTATATAAGTAGTATGCATGCATAGTTGTTGTTTGTCTTGGATGCAGGTCAGCTTTGGAAGGAGGATTGCGAACAAGTAATCAAGCACAACGAAGGATCGACATCAAATGCCGAGAACGAGGTAGGTTGATCTTTTCATGCATTTACTAAGAAAAGGGGATTTAAATCTAGGGATGAAGGTAGAAAGTAATTTCTATTCGGTCATATCTGCATGCAAAGTCTGAACTCTATTTGTTAGTCCATAGGGTGATTTTCCCCAACAAAAAAATTGGCGACTGTACTGGGGAAACTCTCTAGGGTTCCTAGAATTTTCTTTAGTTTTTGGGTAGTTTAAAGACTAGTTTTTCTTGCCTGTCTTTTCTTTTTGTTTCTGTAAGGTCTGAGCTAGCAGGAAGTCTGGTTTTCCATACCATCTTTCCCTGACTTTTGCTTGACTGTGTTTTTCAGGACCCATAGAGGTACACGCGGCCTGCACAAGGTCTGAACGTGTGTACCCACGCCCTACACTCTTATAGGTTGCATGTGAATGCTAGCTGTAGAGGTAGCAGTAGAGTGTAGAGTTCAGAGGACTTCAGAGGCAGTCATCCTCTTCCCTGTTAGAATCACACATTCTCAGGGGGTTTTATTGAATTTTGTCTGAGTCTTGTTTGCTAGCAGTCCTATCTTAGATTGTTTTTGCTTTATCATTTTTTCCTTAAATTATTTTTTTTTCTGTTAGAAAGAGTATCCAAGCCTTCAAGGGATCCTGGTTATCAATATCAGTGGTCTCTTCCTGGTTTGGTTTGTCTATTTTCATTTTTTCTGAGAGTTTAGATATACACGTGGCCTGTACAAGGTCAGCCTGTGTGTACACACCTTCTGTCTATGTTCAGTGCACGTTCGCACGCGTTCTGTTTGAGTAACAGTCACGTTCTTGTACAGTCTACTTTTTGTTAAGGGTAAGGCAATCATCCTCTCCCTTGATAAGAAGTATTCCTCTCAGGGGTTTGAATCTCTGTTTGAACAGTCAATAGCTTAGGATTAATTTTACTCTTAGCTTACTTTTTCTCATAAAAATAAAAGAATTTTAAAGGTTTTTAGACAAGTGTGAGAGTCATTGTTTTTAGAATTGCTAGTGTGTGATTTTTGACCTGATTCTTTGCGATCTGCGATTTAGGCGAGAATTGTTTTTCTTGGTTTTTTGCTTGTCGGTATTTTCCCTTTCTTGCTTTACTAGCATTTGAATAAAATAAAAAATCTCTTTTCTTTTTTTATTTGGTTGAAGAGTGTGTTTCTGCATCATTAGCCAGGGAAAAGTATTTTATTTCATAAGTTTTTGTAGTTCACTTAGCTCATAAGTAGCTTGTAGTCGAGTGAAATTCTTTTGAGTTTGTTGTCCAAAATCTTAGAAAATTAAAAAATGTTTCTTTTGAAAAGTTGTTGAAATTTTGCATTCAGTAAAAGTTGTGTTTCCAGCTTTTTCATTCATTTTTGCTTTCATATTTTACACATCATCAGTTTCACCCTCGTACCCCTTTACGTAAGACAAAGTCATAAAAGTAACGCTAAATTTAAAATCTACTAGACTTTTATGTTTATCGGGTTCACAAACTAGTTCAGGACTAGGGCCTTGGATTAGGTTAGAGAGGAAACTCTTCAAGGCCGTTTTAAATCAAACATTGGAGTCTGAGATAGGGAGTGTTTAATTCCAATGTCGTGAAAGTTATCCGGGACCAACCTCTAACATAGGGGATAAACACGAGGTCGCATGCAGAAAGGTAGCGAAGATAACCCCTCCAAAGATGGACCAATCATAGTGGAGAACACATATAGAGGGCTTGTTTTGGGATTCCGTCGTTTTCATTTGCCATGGGGCTTCGTGGGTCTCGAATCCGTTCGAGGTCCTCAGTTGTCTTCCGGAACATTTTCTCTTGATACCCTTGACAGGTTTCGGGCTCGATACCCTACTCATTGTGGTCTACCCGACTTTCCAGTGTACCCGCCTGGTGACTGTTCACATGCTGGTAACCTAGTTGCCAATCTTTGTTCGGGGCATACACACGTGACTGCGGGGGTATACCGCGGTACCTAGGACAAACATCGAGCCATGCTTTGTAGAGTATACCCAAAGGGTGCTTCCGTGTTCGAGTTTCACTTGCACCGGTAAGTTGCTCTAGTGTTGGTTGTTGTAACTGTTCTTCCAATTAATTTAGTGTTTGCTTGTCTTATCTTCTAGGAACTTTTCTTTAGAGTGCGTTACTTTTGAACATTTATACTACCTTAGAGTGTCTTGAATCTTCTCACACAGTGGAGGATCCCGAGCTCCGTCGATCACGAAGGCTTCTTGGCCTGCCGCCGGTTAAACTGGAGCCACCCCCGCCACCATTAAGGCGAAAGCTAGACCAACAAGGGTCTTTTGAAATGACTAGGTTACAAATTGTTGTGCCTGAACAACCCCCGGAGGAATCGACCATTTTGGACCTTGAAGCAACCGCTCTTGGCCTGGTTGAAACCCCAACCACTGATTTCTTAGCACCTTTCATTGTACCAATTCAATTTAACGAGCGCCAGACAGTGTCGCACACAGCAATGGAAACAAATGTTGTTAGTCCTACTAGGAATTCTTCAATTCCCACCACGGTTGTCACCACAGGAGAGCTTTCATCTCCTAACCTACCATCATTGGTCCGAGCCACCATGGGCTCGACCACAACTACTTCGCACAGTGGTCTGATTCCGTCTTTGGCGGCGGCCACAACCCCTTTCACACCAAGTGCGATAAGCCCTCCGTTCTCATACGAGATGCCTAGTTCAGGTACAAGTCCTGTACTTTCCTACTCCACTTTACAGACTATGGGTTTGGGGGCAGGGAGCTCTAGCGCTCCTCTGCAAGGTCACATGGGGGGCACTCCTATCCCTTTTAACGCTTTTTCTTACGAAGGAGGTCATATCCCTCCTTCGTCCCCTTCACTCGGTGGCTCGCATCAGCTATCCATCGGGCAACCTACACACAATAGTTTATTTGGAGCGGGGAGTCAAGGACCACCTTCGCATAGTATGTCGGTAGGTTCGACACCATTTTCTTTGAACAAAATGTTTGGTAACAACACCTTCTCATCAGTCACTTTCTTGACTAGGGGCAACCCCATTTTTGGACAATCTACTCATGTGCAGGGTACTATTCCTGCACAGGGGGAAAACATAGCAAGACCTTGGAATTCAGGGCAAGGATCCGTTTCCTCCTCTGGAATGCCGATCTAGGGTAATTCTTTCCATAATCTATGGAACCCCAGACAAACTACTATGCCTATCCCCACAGGACCGGCATGGGGTAATCCCTCCCAAATTCCTTCGAATACAATGCATGCCCAACAATCTATGTCCTATTTGGGAAATCAGTCGATGATGTCTCCACATATGCAAAATATGTACACTGGCTAGGGCCATGGTTTCTACCAGAATCCGGGCCAGCAGCCAAACTTTTCCTGGCAACCTGGTGCCAGTCAAACTCCAGGACCCTTTTTCCCAGGTTATTAGCAGCAACCCAAACTACCTTTCCTGACAACTTTACACTTGCTAGATTTGACAAGGTTGTTGAACGACCCTATTTGTCACGATCCGCGTTGGCCTCCTATGCCAACGAAGTTACCTTCGGACATTCCAAAGTTCGAAGCCAAGCCTAACGAAGATCCAGGTGATCATGTGACTACCTTCCATCTTTGGTGCTCATCTAATTCATTGAAACATGACTCCGTACAGTTGCGATTGTTTCAACGTACTCTCATTGGTAGTGCCACGAAATGGTACATTGAACTCGATCGCTCAAGATACTCTTCTTTTGGCGAACTGGCGATGACTTTCTTTAACCATTTCTAGTTACCTGTGAGATACGACGTTGGCACAGAGCTGCTCGCTAATTTCGAACAAACAACAGTAGACCATATCTCTGATCACATTCGAGAATGGAGACGTCGGAAGAGTTTAATCAAGGTACCAGTCCCACCAGCATTCATGCTTGAGTGGTTCCTTAAGTCTTTGGTCCCACAGTTATCCAAAGACATTGCGATGTCAGGAGTTTTCTCCGAAGAAGACGCCATCATGAGGGCTCAACAGTTTGAGCTCATCTATTCTCAGTCCGGTTTGTTATACAACATCTTGCCAGATGCGCCACATTCAATACTGGATAAAACTAGACAGAGAGTTGGACCACATGCCGATGGTATTGTCGGTTCCACACAAACGAAGCCCGTTGAGCAATTAACGAAGCAGTTGCAGTAGTTATCCATACAACACACAGCAGCTAGCCAAACTACTGCTTTGGCTGCTCCCCCTACCAAAACATCGGAAGTACACATAGTGTAGTCGACTGACCCAAAGGCCACCCAGCAGCCTGAAGGGAAGAAAAAACAACGAAAGAAGGGTAAGGGGGATAAAAAACCCACTGATAATGCTGGCGGGGATAACACTGAAAAACAAAAGGCGACGTATCCATGCAACTTGTGCGCGGAAGACCACCCGACCCATCTATTTCCTCGACTTGCAGAGGCCTAGAAATTTGTCACACAGCAACAACAAGCAGTGTTGACTAATCCATTTCAACATGGGAAAAATCTAACTCAAGCCTTTGCAAGTACGGAAGGGGGCAGCCAAGAAAACTGCCTTCCTCCAAACAATCCCTCGTCCGTGAACGTATATATGGTTAGGGGTGATGCTTTCATATCGACTAGAGCACATGATTATAGTAAACCAAATGCTTTTGAGAAGGGTAAAGAAGTTGATCTCCCATCTCTTCCTCTACAAATTGAGAAGACGTTGGGAGAAACAATGACACGCATTCCAAAAGGTGCATTTAAAAAAGCTTCTCATAACCCAAATGCAAGGGTCGCCCAGAACTACTTTGTGGTGGAATATTTATCACAAACCCCTTGTGTGATGTCTTCTTTGGAGGTCCTCCAAAGTTGCCCTGCTCAGAGGAAAGCCTTGTTAACCGTTTTGGGCTCTACTAAGACTTGTAATCCGGGTACCATCATGTTAGATACAACCGAATTAAAACCTCGTTTGCCTTACCATGTAGCGTTTCAGATAGTAGTGGCTTATCCCACGAAAACTTTTACTCGAAATATCTTTCACATGGTGGTCGATGAGGGCGCCTCGACATGCATTATGTCGTTGGCATATTGGAAGGCCATTGGCCAGCCCATTTTGTCTCCATCACCTACTCTCCTCACTGCTTTCGATGGTCCTTCGTTCCGACCACATGGCATCGTTCCTTCTTTCCCCGTGTAGTTAGGAGGGAAGACCGTGTGCATCGAAGTAGAGGTATTTGATGCTCCCCTCGACTATAACCTCTTGTTAGGACAGAGTTGGACTTATGCTATGCAAGCTATGGTTGCTACAGTTTTCCGGGTCTTGTTGTTTCCACACGAGGGTTGGATAGTGACCATCGATCAATTGTCTTTCTCCAGACCTGACCCAGCTTTGGGGGCATCCACAGTCCCGATGATTGATAATCCTCAACCAGATGTTGTCAACGTAGGAGTTGGTTTGTGCCCATCCTTGATGGGTACCTTTGATTACCCACCTCCTCACGGCGATATCAAGTTTATATCCAATCACCATAAGGTTGAGATTTTTCAAGTTTCATCATTTTGCACGACTTACTTCGATGATCCGTGGATACTTCCTTCCCCATCAGCCACGATGGATGAAGCAGGGCACCTGGGTATGTCCATGCCCTTGTCCGTCACTGAAGTAGCGTACTCTTTAGTCCAGCAAGATTTAGCTAACACTGATCCAACTCCTGCACAAGAGTTAGATCCACTTCTAGAGCCTATTTGGGCTCATGGTTCTCTTGCTAACACCAATTCGTTAGAATTATTCTTGCCCTCTGACGAAGCAGTAATCGAAGCAATGACTAGTCCAAACAAACCTTGGGAAGATCTTCATCACAGATCATATTTCCTCCCAGAGTTAAGCCAAAACGAAGCAGGAGAATTCACCATGACTATGACTGGAGATAGGTCTTGTCATACTAATCCCTTAGCTACACACAAGATCTATGCTGAGGGTAATATGGCAACCATTGTTGAAATGATACCTATCAATATCTCAAGAACCCCTGGCATCATAGACAATGTTTTCGTCGGAGCATACAGCTCCCCCGAGGAGATGTCAGGCATCGACCCACAAAGAGTCTATCATGAGCTAACTTTGTTGTTTTTCAAGCTCGCTTTGAGATCTGAAAGCAACATCCAACGAGACTGCATTTATGCTTTTCAATCTCGTCCGGATTAACTGAGAAAAGTAACCACTATGGAGTCTTCTTTAAGCCCTTTTCAGACTCCTTAAAGATGAAAAGATTTCCGAGTGACCTTGTTTCTTCACACTCATTCAATTGGTCCAGAAGAACGTTCCTTAAACGGGTCTTCTTTTAAACCCTTTTCAGACCCTCTAAACATGAAAAGATTGTCGAGCAATCTTGTGGCCTTTCATGCTCGTTAAACTGAAATTTGAAGTCACGTCTGTCCGGCAGTAGTTTACCCCTTTTTCGGTATGGACGGTCAACTGTACGAACAAAGGTATACTCTATGGAACTTATGTTCTTTAGAAGAGTACTCTCAGGTATAATTTTATCCCTTTTTCAGGCCTGAGGGACTAAAATTATGAAAAAGGAACCCCCACGGAGTCCATAGTTAAGCTCTTTTCAGACTCCCTAAAATTAAAAAGATCGTCGAGTGACCTTATTCTTTGACACTCGTTAAAATGGTCCAGAAGAACATTCCTGACGGAGTCCATAGTTAAACTTTTTTCAGACTCCTTAAAAGTGAAAAAATGGCCGAGTGATCTTGTCTTTATCACACTCGTTAAAATGGTTTTGAATAGATGTCTTGTCGGTGCCAGTTTACCCCTTTTTCAAACCGGCTAGACTATCTTTGAAAAAGGTATCCCAATGGAGTCTCCTTTTATGTTTTTTCAAACTCTCTAAATATGAAAAACCATCAAGCTTACCTTCTTTGGGCCCGTTAAACTTACATCGAAGGACGTTACCATTGTGTGTTTTGTTAACCGTGTTTGCATACCCTATACACCAGCCTTGTAACAAGTTGCTTCTGCATCTTAACACCTTTGGCCCCCAGAGGATTTTTCCCAAGTATCATTTTACTAGAACATCAGTCTTGTCCTTGTGCCTTGAGCTTGTATGTTTGCAACACTCGTTCCTCCCTTGTAATGTAATATTCCTTTATTCTTTTTCCATAATTATTGAAAAGAACAAAAAAAATCAAATATACCCCAAAAAGAGGAAGGGAAAAGTGTTTTCTTTATTGGCATCATAATGAGTCGCCCTTGGATAAAGCACATATGTCCGTTTGTTCATCAGACTATGGGATGTAGTACGACCTTAGGAAGCTTTTTCTCGCTATATAGAGTTGTTTCATCCACCGTTTGGTTATCCTTCCAAACATATGGAGAGTTTGCATAGCCTCCTGCTTCGTAGAGTTATGATTAACATACATGCTTCCTGAGTCTCATCATTTGTCGTGCTATTATCCAAGGGAATTTTATCACCAAGATTGAGTCGGCCCCTCTGCAATATGTCTCTTGTCCTCATGCCCGGCTATCCTGAAACATCCAATCAAATCCTTGTTCGAAATCACTGAAGCCTTCAATCTGATCATCAATATTATCAAGTCCATGACCGACGAGCCGTCGAAGACCTCTGGGTAGTGCAGTCGTACACTCATATTACACTCCTACCCAAGTTTTGAAGATTTTGAAGTTGTTGCTCGAGCTCTAAAGATCTCATCTCCAGCCATCAGGCCGAATTAGCTTCTGGAAGATGAATACTCTATATGTATATCTTTCTGATTTCGAGATGTAGCTCCGCTGTGTATTGTTCGTGGCTACTCTTTATAGTTATTTGACATGGATCTACAGTGTATTTGATTGGTAGTCATGGTTCTATTTTATCCTGAGCATGGGTCTGCCCGCCTCGGTGAGACATTTGTTATTTTGCAGACGACACCTCTCGGTTCTTGATCCTTGGGCTTAATCGTTCGGCACATCAATAAAGATTGGTAATGTATTTCGGCCATCAGATGCTCTTTTGACCTCACACATTAGGGGGCATCTATTATAACCCTAAATTGCACCACACATGCTTACTTGGAATCAGGCCAACTCATATCCCTTCTTTGCTAAAACACTGTTGAACAACTCTTTGAAAATCCTCTTGAATAAAGGCCCACACGCCCTAATCCATTACTGCACACGTGTACACGCTGGCTGACCCAAAACAACCCGCGTGGATCGACAAAAGCATGAAAAAGGGAAAGTTGTCGACGGAACAAAAAGCTATGGGTGAGTTAACTGAAACTCCCAGCCATGCATGGCCAAGGGTTCGTCCAAATACCTAGCTCCTTCTAGCCTATAAAAGAAGGGGTAGGGGTCCCATTTGGAGGAGGAAAAATAAAGCAAAGAAACTCTGCCCATTTACGTATTCCCATTGTCCCAACCCTTTAGCCTTTCCTTGTGCCAAAGGAGATTCAAAGCAAAGCATTTGAAGGACAGAAGAAGAGGAGCCCGGGATCAGGTTCAAGGAGCGGTGGTTGGTCTCAACTTTTGTAAGTTGACTCATTTTAAGTAATAAAGAGAATGTTTTTCCCGTCCCAATTCATGAACTGTTTATAGTTTGATCAGTATATGTTTGGATTTCTAACCCATTAGTATATAAGTAGTATGCATGCATAGTTGTTGTTTGTCTTGGATACAAGTCAGCTTTGGAAGGAGGATTGCGAACAAGTAATCAAGCACAACAGAGGATCGACATCAAACGCTGAGAACAAGGTAGGTTGATCTTTTCATGCATTTACTAAGAAAAGGGGATTTAAATCTAGGGATGAAGGTAGAAAGTAATTTGTATTCGGTCATATCTGCATGCAAATTCTGAACTCTATTTGCTAGTCCGTAGGGTGATTTTCCCCAACAACAATGTGGAAGGTGAATTCATAAGGCCAAAAGGCCTAACCAAAAATTTATAATGGCCTTCATGAGTTCAGAATGTTGTTTTTCGGATATATGCTTCCTTCATTCTAATCTGATGATACCCTGAATGGAGATCCAACTTTGTGAAATAGATTGTTCCATGTAGTTCATCTAACAATTCATCAATGACGGGAATGGGAAACTTATCTTTAATAGTGATCTTGTTGAGCTCTCTATAATATGGACACATACGCCATGAGCCCTCTTTCTTGAGTACCATTACCACTGGTGTGGAGTAAGAACTTTGTCTAGGTCTAATAATTCCATCCTCTAACATTTCTTCAACCATACGCTCAATTTCACTCTTCTGGGCATAAGGGTATATGTAAGGCTTGATGTTAGGAGAAACACTCCAATGAATTAGGTGAATAACATGATCATGATTTCGAGTGGGTGAAAGACCTTTGGGAATATCTTCAAATACTTTGGAATGCTTATCAATGATCCCTTGGAGATCTAGGGGAATAGATGGCTTAGATGTTTGAACATCTAGTGAGCATAGTTGTACAATTACACCCTGATGCCCCTTTTTCAATAATTTTTTCATGCCATTAGAGCTTATCAACTTACTAGGTTTCCCTTCATACCCCTTAACTCAATTTATTTTCCTTCCAATGAAAATTTCATGAAAAGTTCTTGAAAATTAAAAGCCATCGTTCCCAATGATTACAACCATTGGAATCCTAGTACGAAATATGCACCACCCATGGGTATAGAAATCATTGAACTATTCATTACATATTCCCCCATAGTAAGATTGATCTTATTGCATTTTCTTGAGCAATTGATAGTTCCTCCATCTGTAATCATTACTTGAAACTCTGGCACTAGATATATAAAGCAATTGAGAGATTTGGCTAATTTATAGTGAATGAAATTATGAATACTACCAGAATCAATTAGGACTATTACATTTTTCTTTTTGATATATCCTTCGATCTTGAGTGTTTGAGGAGTGCAAATTCCAACCAATGCATTACATGGTATCGTGGGATTCAACTCTTTAGAAGAAATATCTTCTACATTTTCATCTTGAGATGGTTCTTGTTCTTGTTCTTGTTCTTCTTCCTCTTCACAATCTATGTAGAATATTTTATTCTCACCACACTTATGTCCCTTACTATACTTGTTGTCACAATTAAAGCATAAGTCTTTTTCTTTTCTTTCCTCCAATTGTTGAGGTGTCAACCTTGTAGGTTGAGGTGTTTTAGAAGAAGGAACATTATTCTCTTGATAGATGTTAGGAGTGGTCCTTCTAGTAGCCATAGACATATTTTTACTTTCAACATTTCTCGCCACCCTGACTGCATTCTCCAATGATTTGGATTCCCAAAGGCAAACCTCATGTTGAATTTTATCCTTTAAAGTTCCTATGAATACATCAATTAGGTGCTCATATGGAATATTTGTTACCTTTTTATTCAATCTTTGGAAGTTCTTAATGTGCTCCGCAACTAAACCCTTTTGCTTGAGATTTATGAATTGGCTAAATAAGCTATTGCTCCTTGTATCCTCAATAGTGTTCTATCATTTCTTCCGTGAAAATTGTCCAGGTGATGAGTGATTTGTGAGAACAAAGCCATCGATACCACACAAATTGTTTGGGTTCTAAATATAAAGAAGCAATTTGTACCTTTTGTGTATGTGGCACATCATGTAGATCAAATAATTGCTCCATCTGAAGTATCCATATGATTGGATCCTTTCCATAAAAATTCCTCATATCGATCTTAGGAAAGTGGTTGGTCTCCAACCCAAAGTTGGAGTTTCTCCAGTCTTGATTCATATTCCTTGTGTCCTCATCATGAATTTCATGGTTACATTTTCACTTTTAGGTGTCCTCTCTGTTAGGAAAGTTTTCAATCCTTCCATGATCTCCCTTTTTAAACCATCCATTATTGCCTTGAACTTAGCTTCACTTTAATCCACCATCCTTTGTAGTTCATCTTTTGTTATTGTCTTCTTTTGTAAATCATTTATGTCCCTATGCATCTCTTCACCTTCATCAAGAGTCCAAGTAGGACTATTTAGAGGATTATTTGGTGTATAAGTTTCCTTTTTTGGTGGCATGTTGGCCAAGTATCACCTTTAAACCTTGATTTCGAAGTGGTTTGACTCGACAATCTTCCTTCTATTGTATCTCCAAAATGAACACCAACTTAAGGGTCTTTTCTATAATTGTGATGAAAAATATTTTATCGGGCACAAGTGTAAGGAACAAAAACTTTGTATGGCCATTTTCAAAGATGTTATAGAAGAATATGTGATAGTTCCCCTTGTTGAAGAGCCCTCCCTTCCCAGTACTACCTAGGAGCCCACTGACTCACATGAAGTTGACCCACTCATTTCCTTGCATGCCCTCAGTGGCTTCTCTGCTCCACAAACCCTCAAGATCATTGGCTATATTAAGCATCAGAAGGTCATCATCCTTGTTGACAGTGGTAGCACCCACAATTTTATTCATTGTTGCATTGCCGAGGAAACCAATTGCTATATTCATGATATCAATAATTTTCAAATCATGATAGCCAATGGCGGATCCATGAAATGTGGTGGGCGTTGTGAAAATGTACATCTTCAAATTGGACATTACCACCTGAAATCTCATATGTTTTCCATTGAAATGGGTGGTTGTGACATTGTGCTAGGTGTTGAATGGTTACGCACTTTGGGTCCCATTCTTATGGATTTTAAGGAATTAACCATGCAATTCCAACAGGAGGGACAAAGGTATCAATTTCAAGGTCTCGTAGTTGGTTCCCCTGAGATCAACAATTCCCATCACATGGAAAAGATCCTCAAGAAAGGTCACTCTGGTATTATTGTGCAACTCCATTCTATTCACGTAGTTGCGACACCCTTTGTGCATCCTGACCTCCAAGCTATCCTCTCCAAACATCAAGATGTTTTTTCCACTCCTCAAGGACTTCCTCCTTCTTGTGGTGATCATGATCATTCCATTCCCCTTGTTCTTGGAATTATTCCTCCCAATGTTATCTCTTATTGTCATCCCTTTGACCAAAAGAATTAAATTGAGAAAGCAGTGCAGGAATTGCTCCAAGCAGGTGTAATCCGCCCCAGTACCAGCCCTTATTCTTCTCATATGGTCATGGTACTTCAGAAATAAGGTACTTGGCGGATGTGTCCTTACTTTCGTGCCCTCAATAAACTCACCATCAAGGAAAAGTTTCTCATTCCTATCATTGATGACCTCTTGGATGAGCTGAGTGGTGCTTAGTACTTCACTTAACTTGATCTGCATTCTGGCTACCACTAGATCTATATGCAAGAAGCTAACATCCCCAAGACTGCCTTTCAAACTCATGAGGGTCACTATGAGTTCTTGGTCATGCCCTTTGGCATGTGTAATTCCCCCTCCACCTTCCAAAGCCTCATGAATCATGTCTTTCATCCTTTTCTCCGTCTTTTTATCTTAGTTTTCTTTGATGATATTCTCATCTATAGTAAAACTTGGCAATCCCATCTTGCCCATGTGGATCAATTTATCCATCTACTCTCTCAGCACCAACTTTTCCTCAAACATTCTAAATGTTCCTTTGGCGCCTCGGAAGTCGAGTACTTGGATCATATTGTGGGAAAGGATGGTGTCTGGGTTGATCCTAAGAAGATTGAAGCAATGAAAGATTGGCCTCACCCCAAGACTATAAAAATATTGTGTGGTTTTCTAGGTTTAACATGTTATTATCGCAAGTTTGTTCAGAATTATGGAAAGATTGTGGTGCCTCTCACTACTCTCCTTAAAAATAATTCTTTCACTTGGACTCTCGCAATTGATCAGGCCTTTCAAGCCTTGAAGGAATCTATGTGTACTACTCTGATCTTGGCCCTTCCTAATTTCACAAAGACCTTTGTCCTGGAATGTGATGCCTCCAGGAGAGGAATTGGAGCAGTCCTTATGCAAGAGGGAAGACATTTGGCCTTTACCAGCAAACAATTTTCAGAATGCCATTTGGGCCAATCAATCTATGAAAAGTAAACGTTGGCTATTATGCATGCAGTAGATCTCTGGCGCCCTTATCTCTTGGGTAAATTCTTCCAAATTAAGAGCGATCATGAAAGCCTCAAGTATTTTCTAGAGCAACAACCTTCCTCCCCAGAGCAACAAAAATGGGCAACTAATCTCTTTGGATATGATTATGAGATCATTTACAAGAAAGAAAAATAAAATTTGGTTGTTGACGCTCTTTCTCGAAAATATGAAGATTAAGGATCCCTTTTCTCCCTCTCCTTCATTGTACCAGATTGGCTCCAAGATGTTCACCAGGAATGGCTACAAGATCCTAAAATTTCTCATCTAATCCAACAATTGCAAGCCAATTCTCTGGTTTCTCCAGGGTACTCTTAGAATAATGATGAGCTTCACTACAAAGGTCATTTGTATTTAATTAAACAATCACAACTTAAATCCATGGTGCTTTATGAGCTTCATGCTACACCCACAACTGGGCACTCAAGGTTTACCAAAACCTATAACCAGGTCAAACATTATTTTTTCTGGGATGGTATGAAAAAAAAAAATTAACACTTTTGTGTCTGAATGTGATGTTTATCAATGCAACAAGGGAGAAACAATCAAAGATCCTGGAACACTCCAACTGCTTTAGATTCCACCCTATATTTGGAGGGACATCTCTATGGATTTTATTATGGGATTACCTAAATCAGGCAATAAGTCATCCATCATGGTGGTTGTCGATCATCTTTCCAAGTTTGCTCATTTTTGTGCTCTTCAACACCCATTTACCGCATCCATTGTAGCTCAACTTTTCATGGATCATGTATTCAAGATTCATGGCATGCCTCATTCTATTATTTATGATCGAGATCCTACTTTCACCAGCAATTTTTGGCAAGAACTATTCAGGCTACAGTGTTAGGATATTTAGACACTTAGGAGTTACTTAAGATCTACTTGGTCTAATGTGTCATTAGGTAAAATTGTGTTTCTTTAGTATGCATTAGTATGCATTTGTAGTTAGGAAATATGACGGTCACGATATGTTCCCGACATAGAGTGATTTGACGATTCATACTCTCCTCAATCTTAATGGCCATTGATTTGTGGCTTAACACCCGATTGGTCCGTGATATCTATTTAAATACAATGGAAGTTCATTTTTCGATGATCGATTGTGATAAACTCTCTTGTAAAATCTCTCTGTAATCTTTTTATTTTGCATTAATAAACTGCTCCAAGTGGTCGCAATGGTTGGGCTCGTGGATGTTTCCCCGTAGGGGTTTTACCATGTCAAAACATCAGTATGTTGATCTTCGATATGGTTGTGTGAGTGGTTACTGAAGGTGTTATTCCTCTATTGGAATACCTATGTTGTCGAACATGGTATGAGATCCTGTTTGAAGACCCGCTCATGTTGTAGATCAAGATCATGAAGCTGGTTTCCTCATCTCCATTTCTGTCATTTTTGTACATTTATGGGCTAAGAGGACTGTTTCATTGCATCTGAAGAACTTGTTTCAATCAGGAACACTTTTCATTTTCCCTGAAAAGGTTTTCGTTTGCCCAATATACGGCCATTTCAGTCAGATTCGGAGGTATAAAGCCTGAATACACATTTTTAAAATTTTTGCACAGTATCATTTTGGTTTTATTTCGGTTTTGTATTATTTATTTATGGGAGAAACAAAACAAATATTAGGCATGGAGATACACAGAGACAGGAAAAATGGTAAGTTGTGGTTATCACAACAAAATTATGTGGAGAAAACACTTATGAGATTCGGTATGAATAATGTGAAACCCATACAGATCCCTTTGGCTTCCCATTTCAAGATTTCTTCAGGTTTATGTCCTAGTAATGACGAAGAAAAGGATTATATGTCTCATGTACCATATGCTAATGCAGTGGGAAGTTTGATGTATGCGATGGTGAGTACTAGACCAGATATTTCACATGTTGTTGGTGTTGTCAATCGATACATGGAAAATCCAGGAAAAGAGCATTGGGAAGCAGTGAAATGGGTGATTCGATATCTTAGAGGCATAAGCAGTTATTCTATCACCTATGATGGTTCTAGATATTCAGTTTGTTGTTATGTAGATTCATATTTTGCAGGTGACTTGGACAAAAGGAGATCCACTTCAAGTTATGTCTTTACTCTTGCAGAAGGACTTGTTAGTTGGATGTCAAAGCTTCAAAACATAGTCTCTTTGTCCACTATGGAGGCAAAGTATATGGCTTCTCCACATGCATGCAAGGAGGCAATTTGGTTACATGGTTTATTGGGTGAGTTTGGAAGCATGCAAGCCAAGGTGATTAATTAATTAAGGGCATGATATATCAGGTAAATTGTTGTCAAGGTGGAGATTGTTAGAAACATGCCAACGAATTTCCTCATGTGGTCACATGCACATGCATGCAGCTATGTTAATTCGCATGCATGAAATCTATTTATGAAATGTTTGTGTAACTATGTGATCTATTCATAATCAGTTTATGTAATTAATTCATAGATGTTATATATGTGAGCATACCCATAGAGGTGTGATTACAATGTGAATACAAGAGTGTACAAGATCTGTAGAGAGTGCAGAGTGTGTGTGAGGAGAGGATGATTGTATCCCTGAGAATGGTTATTGTAATTCTCCCTTGAATAATAAGAATATCGGCTATCATTGCTCGTGGTTTTTTCCCTCATTAAGTTTCCACATAAACCACATTGTCAATTGTGGGATTGATGTGCTTGGTTTAATGCCTATTTGATCTTGCTTGTTTATGCTATGTTTTATGTTATGTTTTCTTCTGTTGCCTAACAGAATATTGTAGGTTTAATACAAATTGTGGTTGGGTTGTGCCCAATTCATGGAATATTGATGAGAAATATTTTTTTTTGCTGCAGAGCATCCATGGATCACCACTTATTCCCCGCGTAATCTCGACCAATTTGATTAACATAAAGGTCTTTGGACACGGTGAACTAAAAAAGTGAGAAATGGTGAATGATGAATGACTTTCAGCAAACCATGAGATGCCGTGATGTATAATGTTGTAAATCCTCATCGTTGGCTGAGCCTGTGGCAGAGGCCCAGGTTTTCTCACTCGATTCCTTACAACGGGCGTGCACATGATGTTCATAAAAATAGTACCTAGCAAAAAAACCCAACTGGTCTTTTTGTTTTGGTTATAAGAATCCATTTCCATATGTAACAAGTTTTTAAGTGCAAAATGCATGTGTCTGATATAGAAACCCTTGTATCCCTTCTCTAGCAAGGGTAGGTGGAGTTCCATTGGATTTGAGATGGGAGAATTCCCACAAACGGAGGCACTAGCACGTCGAAGTTTCCCCAGGAGAATTACCACAAACGGAGGCACAAGCACATCAAAGTTTCCATCTGGTTATTTTTGGGTTTAGATTTATGCATGGTATGAAGGCACTTGCACGCCGAAGTCTCCATCTGTTTTTTTTTAGGTTTAGATTTATGTGTGGTATGAACTCAGAGAAGATAAGGGTCAAGGCAGGCAAAATACCACAAGTGTGACTGGAGACAAAGATTAGGTATTCCCTAACTATGATGCATCAATTTCCAAGTCCTTACATTTTGGAGAGTTCGTTGTCAAGTTTTTGGTGTTGGTAGGGGAGCAAAGTTTACTCTTGAGTTGTAAAATAAAATCACTAGTAGGCAATAAATGCTAAGGCTAATTAATTGTTAGTGGTTTCCAATATGTAGAACTGGAAAACCATAAATAGTTTATGGTTTTTTTATACCTATTTATTGAGTGCTACAATTGGAGGAAAACAATGTGGATGAGTTTTAATTTATTGTTATGTTACTGTTAAACACTCTTGTTGAGAGCACGAAGACTTTGAAATGTATTTTAACCATGTTTTTGCTCAATAATACATTGAGCTTGCTTTAGAGTGTGTGGTTTTTTTATGGAAAATAGTTATGTGATAGTTTGCTATTTATTTCATTTGTTTTATGTTTATCAATGTTTTAAAGTGTGGGGTTTTTCTCCCAAAAATAGTTGCATAATGGTTTGCTATTTTTTTCAATTCTTTTATGCCTATAATCTATCATTGTTTGTTTAAAGTTTTATGCAAGTTGTTCTCTTATTGGTTAGTGTAAGAAGCATATTTCTCATCTATGCTTCTTTCCATTTGATATCAAAACCTCATCACCTCAATTCCAAAGAAATAAGTTGGAACGGTGGCAAGGTCGGGCATTTTAGAAGAGACTATAAGGAAGAGAAAAAGAAGAAGAAGGAGGAGGAGGAGGAAAAGAATGATTCTAATAATGAATCTAAAATATCTTCTCAAGAGGAATCATGGTGGAATTGCATTTGTTGCATCTTTGGAAACCCATGCATGTCAGAGTGTGTGGTTGATACACTCTGGAGCCCTCTTCCATATGACTCCCCATCAACACCAGTTTTTAGTGTATGAGAATTGTGTGGATGGAATGAATTGTGAAAGGAATTCAAAGTACGGACACGTCAATAAGTTCAAAGTGTAGTACTTAGACATTGTGGAGGATCTCCTATACGAAGATCAAACGATGGTAGCAATAGTGAGGCAAGGGTGGACACTTCTCTTATTCTTTGGAGTTGGATGGAGTGATAGAGATGCGGACAAAAAAGACAAATTTTGGGCATGAGGATGTGCATGCTCACATATTGGGCACAACGATTGGATCAACTACCTAACCAATTCAAGACATGGGGAGTGACAGTGCGTGTGACTTGTGGTATGATTTCATCCGTGAGTCATGAGGAGTTCAACAATTAGGAGAAAATTTGAAGTGAGGTGGGCAGGACTCAATTGTAGCAAGCAGTGACAACAACAACAGAACCAAACAACAGAAAGGAAACAACATCACAGAAAGATAGTGTAGCAGAGTTGGGTGACTTTCATCCTTGGAGTTAGGTGAAACAATCGTATTGACTCAACCAGCAGATCGTGCAAAGTTGGGAACAGTATAGTTTGGTTGGTTTGTGGAAATTTTGGGATTTCCACTTCACAAGGGAACTTGGGGTTTCCACTTCACAAGGAAACTTAGGGTTTCCACTTTAGAAAAATTTGGGGTTTCCAGTTGGCACGAAACTTGGGGTTTCCAATAGACTTAGTTGTGATGGGGGCACGAGTTCAAACACAGTATTGGATATCACATACTTTCTGTATGTTGTCGAGGACAGCAATGACTTAAAACAAGATTACCAATTTAATGAGAATTGTGACTCAAAATGAGAACTCTACCCCTTAAAACCCGTATTTTTGCATAAAAAACCATAAAATTAACCCTCAAATCAAAAAGTGGTGCTACCAGTAGCACCCTTTTTTTTAGGTTAAAATTACAACTTTTTTTCAAGCATGGCCTAAAACATGCATATAGTTGCTCAGAAAAACTTAAAATCAACACCTAAATCAAAGAATGGTGCTACCGACAGAAAAATATTTTTTCTAAACCTTAAAATTATACCTTATTTGAAACCTTATCCTAGTGTGGCAAGTACCATTGCAACCAAAACCTAAGAATTAATACATTTTTGAAAGTGGTGTAAAACATTATCACTGCTATAAACCAAATCATAAAATCAACCCTTAAATATATTTATTTTTTTAAGGTTGTTGATCACTCCAACCAAAGGATAATACAAAATGGCATGAAAATATCATTATTTCAGATGTCAACACTCAACATAACTTTGAAATATTTTTTTTATTTTAAATAAACAAGTCTATACAAATTACATTTAATGAAACATAAATTATTGTGTTACATTGTCCATATCCAAAACATAAGAGATAGGAAATTTTGTTATATATTCTACATAATCAATACATATAATTCATATAACATAGAAATGATTAATAACTTCATGTAAGATCACATGTAACTGAGAGCACTTATTTTTGGTTACCATACAAACATCATATTGATCAAAAATACATAAAATGTTTCATACACTCAATCAAATTCATCCAAGGATTCTGACACACCATCAGAATCTATATTGTCTTCAGATGCATGACTGAATGAAGATGTAGATGATCCGTATTCTTCTCTATTATCAATGAGTGCACCATCTGAGTCGACATGTATGCCAACCATTTTAGATGTCAATGGCCTCTTTGATATACGACTAGGTTCAGCAGAATCACTTCTTGCAGTTGTTTCGTGTGGTAGCAACCTCTTGATAATCTCTATGGTCCTAGAATTAAGAGTTCCTCTCTTTGTCAAATTGAAGTCATAGACAAGTATGCCAACATCCTCTAATTTTAAGAGGTCAATGCAACGACGAGTTATATTTTGACCCTTTTTTTTTCTCTTTCTATTGTTTTGTTTCTCAACCACCATCTCTTGCTTGTACACACCATTGAATGGGTGTGTACTTGTTGCATACCAATGTAATTCAACTGCTATAACATATTCATTTTATTTATCGACCCTTATAACCTCTGCAATCTAGAATGGATAACCATGTGGAACTTCAATCGCTAAGACTGCAATCATGCAACCCTCCTTAATATCTTGCATTGAACCCATGTAAAGATATTCCATGGATTCATGTTGTGCACATGATCTTCTACAACCAACATACATTTATTTTTCCTCTACCTATGAAAACTCAATAGCATATTGAGATTCTTGTTGTTCAACAATGTTTCTTTCTTAATATTTATTTGACCTATTTTGTGGAAAAATAAATGGAGTCTTCAAAAGTGTATCTTCATTTGTTGAGTTTGAAATTATGTCACTTTGATCACTGAAAAAATACTCCCACCAAACATAATCAACAACATGAAAGTACTCATATGTATCTTTAATGGAATTTTTTATCTCCTCCAAGCATTCAGAATAATCTACATCTCTATTTGTTAAGAACCAAATATCAAAATAGCACAAAAAAACCTCAGAATAAGTACTCAACGCCTTGCAAAAGAGAGAAATTCAAATAATAATCCTCTTCGAGGGGGAAACCTCCTTATACACCACATAAATTTCCAAATACAATATGATTCCAAATGAAAATGTCTCCTTGGTATATATAGGAGACTAGGAGGTACAATTACAACTAATGGGCCCAAGATGACATAAATAAAATAACATTACTAATTTAATATTCCCAAATTAAGGGGTAATGTGCCACTATTTAGGGCTTAGCATGCCCCTCCCCTTCAAACAAGTGTTATCCGCAACGCTTGAGTAATTTTGGATGCTTCTGTATAAAAGAATCATCTTCCCAAGTGGAATCTTCAACATGTAATTTCCTCGACTTAATGAGATGCTCTGAAATGGATTTATTCCTCAGCTAGCGAATACTTGTGTCAGTGATAGCTTCAGGCTCCAATATGATTTTTCCTTCCTCGTCAAGTTTTGGGAATATAGTTTGAATTAGGATCTTTTTACCTATAACCTTCTTTAAGTATGAAACATGGAAAATTGGGTGTACTTGCAAAGATGCAGACAACTCCAATTTGTATGCCATAGTACCAATCTTTTGCAACACCTTATAAGGGTCATAGTACTTTGGTGATAATTTATTATCCTTCTTATCTTTCTTTAGGGACATATGTTTGTATGGTTTTATTCTTAAAAATACCCAATCCCCTACTTCAAAACTTATTTCACTACAATATTGATATGCTTGTTGTTTCATTTGATTATGTGCCATGGTCATGTTGTCCTTTAAGAGTTGGAGAACTTCTTGTTGATGATCGATGTGATATTCCACTGCTTGAACCTTAGATTTTTTTTTAGAGAAGAAGTGATGGAAGGTGGGTGGTATCCATAGAGTGACATAAATGGTGTCATTTTTGTTGCAGTATGAAAGGAAGTGTTATGCCACCATTTTTCCAAGGGTAACCATTTGAACCATTGTGTTTGTTTATCAAATACAAAGCAACGAAGGTAGCCTTCCAGACAATTTTTCATTATCTTGATTTGTCCATCAGATTGAGGATGATAATATGAGCTATGAGCCAATTGAGTACCCAAACAAGAAAATAATTATGTCCAAAAATGTCTAGTGAAGATGGGATCTCTGTCACTTACAATAATATTTGGGCTTCCATGTAGCTTTTGAATTGTCTCCATGAATGTGGTGGAAACTGTACTGGCTTTGAAAGGATGAGAGAGTGCACAAAAGTGTGCATAGTACTTGGTCAGTCTATCAACAATCACCATGATGACACTCTTTCCTTAAGACTTCAGTAACCCTGTGATGAAATCCATGGAAACCTCCTCCCAACACTGACTTGGGATGGCTAATGGTTGTAAAAGACCTAGGGTCTTAATTGTTTCCACCTTATTTTGTTGGCAAACCAAACATTTTACCACAAACCTTTAAACATCATTTTTAAGGCCAACCCCTAAAAAATCCTTCTTGACCCTATGGTAGGTTTTCAAAAATCCTGAGTGCCCTCCTATCGGAGAGGTGTGCAATTCCAATAGTACCTTTTGTTTGAGTTGGGATTTCTTACATAAATGTAAGCAATCTTTGTACCATAGTGAATCATTTTTCCATGTAAATGTATCGGATGCACTGGAATCCTGCTACAACCTTTGAATGAGAGTCCACACGTTTTCATCATTCTTCCATTCATGCCTCGTTTCTATTATCCAATCGGGTTGGATGATCAAGATAGCACAGAGAAATGCCTCACCATATTCATCATTTCTTGAGAGTGCATCTGCCACAAAATTTTGCTTCCCTTTTGTATAGATGATTTAAAAATCATAACCCAACATCTTGGTCACCCATTTTTCTTATTATTCTAAATATAGTCTTTGTTCCAAGAAGTATTTAAGACTATCACGATCTGTTTTGACCTTGAAGTGCCTACCTTGTAGGTAAGGGTGCCATTTCTTCAATGCATGTAGTATTGCCATCATTTCCTTCTCATACATGGGTTTGTGTAAGTCCTTTCCCTGAGTGGCTAACTTTCAAAAGAAAGTGGCCTTCCTTCTTGCATTAGAACAACACCAATGCCATTTCCCGAGGCATCGCGTTCCACAATAAAGGTTTTTGTGATGTCTGGAATGATCAAGACAGGAGCTTTGCACATCGCCTCTTTAAGTTGTTCAAAAGATTAAGTTGCCTCTAGAGTCCATGAATATGCATCCTTCTTAGTTAATGTTGTTAAAGGTGTTGTTATTCTTCCGTAGTTCCAAACAAACTTGTTGTAGTAACCTATCAAACCCAAAAATCCTCTAAGATTTTTCAATGTTTTGGGAATCGGCCAGTCCATCGTGGCCTTAATCTTGATAGGGTCTACCTTGACACCTTCATGAGATACAATATGACCCAAATAATCTACCTCCTTCACCCCAAATAAACATTTGGATGGTTTGGCATATAGTTGTTTCTCCTTTAGTAGTTGTAGCACTTTGTCAACATGTCGCACATGATCCTCCCAAGACTTGCTATTGATTAGTATATCATCAAAAAATACTAACAAAAAATTTCAAAGGAAGGGCTTGAAAACGAAATTCATCAACTCTTGGAATGTGGAAGGTGCATTCGTAAGGTCAAAAGACCTGACCAAAAATTCATAATGGCCTTCATGAGTTCAGAATGTTGTTTTTCGGATATATGCTTCCTTCATTCTAATTTAATGATACATTGAATGGAGATCCAACTTTGTGAAAGAGATTGCTCCATGTAGTTCATCTAACAATTCATCAATGACGGGAATGGGAAACTTATCTTTAATAGTGATCTTGTGATGCAGGAGCATCTCTCCACGTCAACTAGCCAGCCACGTCAGCGAATTCAAGTCGCATGTTAAAGAGAGGCGCAGTCCTCATTTAAAACTTGAATTGAATGTAATTAAATGCTTAAGTTGTTGAGTTGTGAATCCGTGCCTTTGCGCAGGCTGTAGATAAGAAGGCCTTTAATGTTTTGTAAGGCTGAGATCTAGATCTGGATGTTGGACTAGACAGCCCATTCAATGTAATTGAATAGGGTAGGTAGATTGGAGGGAAGAGCTCGAAGAGCCCCCTCATGTAAAAGATCTATTGTATCTCTTTAGTAGAGAGTAGAGATAGCATAGAGAGGAGAGAAGGGAATCTGCGAGTATAGAAGAAAAGAAGGAGTCGAGACCTTGTTACAGGCCGTGCTCAGGAACACCTTTGTAAAGAGGCACTTTTATTAATATAAACAGAAACAGTTTTTCCTGCATGTATTTATGTATTATGTGGATGCCTTGGTGTGTTCTATTTTATGATATGAATGTATGATGTAAATGTATGTTGTAGGTTTACATTTGCAGGAGTATGTTTGATTTCAGGTGAAGGTCTTTGAGGTTTCATGCCATGAGGGCGTGACGGAGTACTGCGGTCTCTTAATACCAGTGCACTGAGGCACTTCTGAACTCTGCGAATTCAGACAAAGACATGCTGTGGCACAAGAACTAGAATCAACAACTCAGAAGAAAGACCTCAAGGTTGTTGAATACCTTGGAGGCTAGGCTATGGGAGAAGAACACAGTTGCAGACAGAATCACTGAGGATTCTGTAGAGCTCTGCCAAGTGGGCATTGAGCATATGCACAGTGATGCATTGAAAAGAACTCTGTTGTGAGTTCTTAGGAAGTCATAATCACTGAGGATTCTTGACACTCTGTTAGGAGGGCATTGAGCACAGACACAGAGCATTAAGAAGGACTCTGCTAAGAGTTCAAGAAGAACCAAAATCACTATGGATTCTAGAGAAATCTGTCAAGTGGGCATTGAGCAGGTGCAAGGAGTGCACAGAGGGCAGAACTGTTGGACGTTCTGGAGAAGATACTCTGCCAGGTGGGCATTGAGACATTGTGCAGGTAGGCACAGAGGGAAGAGAACTCTTTGAGTTCTGTATTCTGAAGGAAGAAACCATTGAGGGATCTTCACAGGGTTGTTGAACACCCTGCAGACTCAGCAAAAGGTTGCTTGAGTAGAAGGATAGCTAGGAGGGCATCCCATTTCTCCATCTGAGGAAGAAAGGAAAAATAATTGAGTTTCCTTGGAGGTCGAAGCTACAGGAAATCTCAGGACGGATAGCACTTTTGTGTGCATGTGAGTACCCTGCAGAGGCGCAGGAGTTGAATAATCCTTCGAGGGTTCGAAGGAAAGGAGAGCTCAGGAGGGTCAGCGATTTTATACGTGCGACGAAGCTCAAAGTGTGAGGAGTTCGCAGAGAAGAAAGAGGCCAAGGTTGAAGCCTCTGGAAGATTGAAATTATTCCAAGTCTAAGAAGACAGTGTGCAAGCTCAGGAGGGAGAGCACAGCAACCGTCGAATCGGCTGGAGAAAAGAGATCTGGACCGAAGGTTTCCACGTCCAGAGAGTGCGCAGGAGAAGAGATGAGCTGAACCGTCGGATCTTGGTCCAATTACCCGTCAGCCTTCGGATCTGACAGGAGATGCACGAGGTTTACCTTCGTGAAAAGGAGGTTGAAAGTCCCGACGAGAGGCATGGCCATCGGGATATCGGCATTCGTGAAATCGGGAGTCACGATTACATGAGATCGGGTAAATCCATGTTGGAAATCCTAGAAATGATCTGAGTCGTCCATCAGCTGGGACACGTGGGCGAGATCTGGAGCCCGCCGGCATTTCAGAGATTGAAGGGACAAGATGCCGGAGCATTTCAGTATCAGAAACTCCGAAATCGCGAGAAGCGATCAGGACCATCCATCATAGGAGGACATGTGGAGGAGATCAGAGCATTCGGGAGATTTCCCGAAAGAAAAGTCGTCTATCGGCATTATGGGAATCGGGAAATTGGGAATCTCGTGGACAAGAAGTCCATACATTTTGGAATTGCAAAGTCTAGAATCTCGATAAGGAGGAAAGCTCTGTTGTGTGGGGGCCAGCTGACGTCATATCGGGATATCGGGGATTCCAAGGACAAACTGTCTATGCGCTTTGACATAAGAAAGTCTGAAACCCCGAAAAGGAGGTAAGGTTGCGGTCTTATAAGAAGTGGTCACATGGACCAGGGCATAGCCAGGATGGGCTAAGGCCAAAGGGGGCGCATCGGTATTTCAGAGTTCGTGAGTCCACGAGGACAGGGGACTCTTGACATCGGGAACCATAAAGTCCCGAAACCCAAAACTGAGTCGGGGCAGATCACGGTTAAATGCAGAAGAGTCGTGTGGGATAAGAGCAGGACCTGTGGATCAGGTTTTTAGTAGAGATTCCGGCAGGGAATCGGAAGAGTCGCTTCGGCTCATGAAATGATTGATCGATCCTCTGAGAAGGAGCGTGAGGTGGTGGCCGTGTCTTACTGCATCAAGTGGTATCATAGCTTGATTCTTGTCTGTAGATTTCAGGCAAGAGAAGCAAGAGGAAAAAGAGCACTCTGATACACATCAAGTGGTATCAGAGCGAGAACTCTATTTGTATATTTCAAGCAGAGGGAGAAGGTAAAAGAAGACAGGGTTGTTGGAGACTCTGTAAGGATTGTTCGCAGGTAGGCAGCAATCGAGAAGACAGTCGGGAGGACTGTGGAGGATGAAGCTGGGACACTCAAGGATGCAGAGTGACAGCAGCAGGTTTGCCAGGAGACCAGACAGGGACAGTGACATGGCTACTGAAGGCCGTAGGTATGCTGAGAGAAAAAACTCAGAGCTATGGAGCCAAGAAGATATAGATGAAGAGCTCGTTGATACAAAGAAAGAAATAGAAAAGCTTGCATTGCGGATGCAACAGAAAGCTAAGTCGAGATGGGTGTATGAATGGCCCATGAGGAAGGTAAAATAAAAATGGCCAGTCAAGGAGTTGATGGCTAGAAGACAACATAGGTTGTTAAGAGGATGGTTGAGGTATGCTGAAAACCTCAACGGACTTGAGGAAATGGTTCAGATGTGTGAACCAGAGACTGGGAGAGGTCTCAATGATGCAGAGGGTGAAATGAGATCAGCTAGAGATCTCGAGCACTTCCAGGAGGGCAAAGAAGAAATTCCATATCATCGGGTGGGCAAGGAAACGGAATTGGGATCGACTGAAGATCTCAAGAACTGCCAGGAGGGAAGAAAGGAAATTCCCAATTGCCAAGTGGGCAACGAGTTGAGATCATTGCAGGATCTCAGAGACTGTCATGAGGATAGCCAGGGAATTTCACATTGCCAGCTGGGCAATGAAATGAGGTCGCTGCGGGATCTCAAAGACTGCCAGGAGGGTAGTGGAAGCATCCCATATTTCCAGGTGGGAAGGGATGAGCAGATGAGTCGGAATCAACCTGAAGAGCTGACAGAGAAGGTGATCTCAAAGATGGATTTAGATCAGCAGGTGCAGCTGATAGAAGAGGAAGATCGGAGCAATCTTCTGATGATTGGGGGAATCGAGGTATTCCTACCACTTGCCCAGGAGGAGGTAGAAATCTGGGTTGTAGATGCAGCAACAACAGAAGAACAATTAGCTGAGACTGTCAAGGAAGAGGAATTGGAGAAGACTCTGGAAGATGCCCAAACAGGAGAGGAAAATGAGCATTCTGAGGAATGGCTCAACATATTCAGCCAGGAAGCTAAAGAAGTTGTAGCACTGAAGCTGACAGCAGAAGAAGTAGAAGAGGATGATGAGCATTCTGGGGAATGGCTCAATATTTTCAGCCAGGAGACTGAAAAGACTGCAACATGGGAGTTTGCAGAAGAAGAAACAAAGATCGTTAGTTTAGTTGATCTGTATGAACAAATTGAAGCCCTGGAGAGAAGGATGAAAGTGCAGAGCGTGCACATCCAACAGGTGAAGTTGGAAGCTGATGAAGTAGGAGTGGGAGATCACAATGATCTGCCCATGAGCCGAAATTTTTTGCAACTCGGGAGACTGCAAAAACAGGACAAGCCACTGGAGCAGCTGGATGCAGCGATCGAGGAGATCAGAAGGCTAATGTTAGGGTCAGCAAAGAGAAGATGAGCATAAGAGAAGCAACAGCAGCAGTCGCAAGGATATGGAGCAGATGAACAGCTCCAAAGGATGATTTGGGATCCAGGGGGATTTCAACAGCTGAGATGGGAAGCTCATGAACAGGAGCTCATGAATTTTGCAGCTGAGGAGTATGATGCAAGAGCATCTCTCCACGTCAACCAGCCAGCCAGCCAGCCACGTCAGCAAATTCAAGTTGTGTGTTAAAGAGAGGCACAGTCCTCATTTAAAACTTGAATTGAATGTAATTAAATGCTTAAGTTGTTGAGTTGTGAAGCCGTGCCTTTGCGTAGGTTGTAGATAAGAAGGCCTTTAATGTTTTGTAAGGCTGAGATCTAGATCCGGATGCTGGACTAGACAGCCCATTCAATGTAATTGAATAGGGTAGGTAAATTGGAGGGAAGAGATCGAAGAGCCCCCTCATGTAAAAGATCTATTGTATCTCTTTAGTAGAGAGTAGAGCTGGCATAGAGAGGAGAGAAGGGAATCTGCGAGTAGAGCAGAAAAGAAGGAGCCGAGACCTTGTTACAGGCCGTGCTCAGGAACACCTTTGTAAAGAGGCACTTTTATTAATATAAACAGAAGCGGTTTTTCCTGCATGTATTTCTGTATTATGTGGATGCCTTGGTGTGTTCTATTTTATGATATGAATGTATGTTGTAGATGTATGTTGTAGGTTTACATTTGCAGGAGTATGTTTGATTTCAGGTGAAGGTCTTTGAGGTTTCATGCCATGAGGGCGTGACGGAGTACTGCAGTCTCTGAATACCAGTGCACTGAGGCACTTCTGAACTCTGCGGATTCAGACAAAGACGTGTTGTGGCACAAGAACTGGAATCAACAACTCAGAAGAACGACCTCAAGGTTGTTGAATACCTTGGAGGCTAGGCTGTGGGAGAATAACACAGTTGCAGACAAAATCACTGAGGATTATGTAGAGCTCTTCCAAGTGGGCATTGAGCATATGCACAGTGGTGCATTGAAAAGAACTCTATTGTGAGTTCTTAGGAAGTCAGAATCACTGAGGATTCTTGACACTCTACCAGGAGGGAATTGAGCACAAACACAGAGCATTGAGAAGGACTCTGCTAAGAGTTCAAGAAGAACCAGAATCACTAAGGATTCTGGAGAACTCTGCCAAGTGGGCATTGAGCAGGTGCAAGGAGTGCACAGAGGGCAGAACTGTTGGACGTTCTGGAGAAGATACTCTGCCAGGTGGGAATTGAGACATTGTGCAGGTAGGCACAGAGGGAAGAGAACTCTTTGAGTTTTATATTCTGAAGGAAGAAACCATTGAGGGATCTTCACAGGGTTGTTGAACACCCTACAGACTCAGCAAAAGGTTGCTTGAGTAGAAGGATAGTCAGGAGGGCATCCCATTTATCCATCTGAGGGAGAAAGAAAAAAGAATTGAGTTTCCTTGGAGGTTGAAGCTACATGAAAGCTCAGGACGGATAGCACTTTTGTGTGCATGTGACTACCATGCATAGGCATAGGAGTTGAAGAATCCTTCGAGGGTTCGAAGGAAAGGAGAGCTCAGGAGGGTCAGTGATTTTATACGCGCGACGAAGCTCAAAGTGTGAGGAGTTCGCAGAGAAGAAAGAGGCCAAGGTTGAAGCCTCTGGAAGATTGAAATTCTTCCAAGTCTAAGAAGACAGTGTGCAAGCTCAGGAGGGAGAGCACAACAGCTGTCGGATCGGCTGGAGAAAAGAGATCTGGACCGAAGGTTTTCACATCTAGAGAGTGTGCAGGAGAAGAGATAATTTGAACCGTCGGATCTTGGTCCAATTACCCGTCAGCCATCGGATCTGACAGGAGATGCACGAGGTTTACCTTCATGAACAGGAGGTTGAAAGCCTCGACGAGAGGCATGGCCATCGGGATATCATCATTCGTGAGATCGGGAGTCACGATGACATGAGATCAGGTAAATCCATGTTGGAAATCCCGGAAATGATCTGAGCCATCCATCAGTTGGGACACGTGGGCGAGATCAGGAGCCCATCAACATTTCGGAGATCGAAGGGACAAGATGCTGGAGCATTTCAGTATCAGAAACTCCGAAATCGCGAGAAGAGATCAGGACCGTCCATCATAGGAGGACACGTGGAGGAGATCAGAGCATTCAGGAGATTTCCCGAAAGAAAAGTCGTCCATCGGCATTACGGGAATCGGGAAATCGAGAATCCTGTGGACAAGAAGTCCATACATTTCAGAATTGTGAAGCCCGGAATCCCGATAAGGAGGAAAGCTCCGTTGTGTGGGGGCCAGCTGACATCATATCGGGATATCGGGGATTCCAAGGACAAAGTGTCTATGCGCTTTGACATAAGAAAGTCATAAACGCCGAAAAGGAGGTAAGGTTGTGGTCTTATAAGAAGCGGTCACATGGACCAGGGCATGGCCAAGATGGGCTAAGGCCAAAAGGGGGTGCATTGATATTTTGGAGTTCGGGAGTCCACGAGGACAGGGGACTCTTGACATCGGGAACCATAAAGTCCCGAAACCCTAAACTGAGTCGGGGAAGATCACGGTTAAATGCAGAAGAGACGTGTGGGATAAGAGCAGGACCTATGGATCGGGTTTTTAGCAGAGATTCCGACAGGGAATCGGAAGAGCTGATTCGGCTCATGAAATGATTGATTGATCCTGTGAGCAGGAGCGCGAGGTGGTGGTCATGTCTTACTGCATCATCTTGTTGAGATCTCTATAATATGGACACATACGCCATGAGCCCTCTTTCTTGAGTACCATGACCACTGGTGTGGAGTAAGAACTTTGGCTAGGTATAATAATTCCATCCTCTAACATTTCTTCAACCATACACTCAATTTCAATCTTCCAGGCATAAGGGTATCTGTAAGGTCTGATGTTAGGAGACACACTGCCATGAATTAGGTGAATAGCATGATCATGATTTCAAGTGGGTGAAAGACCTTTGTGAATATCTTCAAATACTTTGGAGTGCTTATCAATGATCCCTTGGATATCTAGGGGAATATATGGCTTAGATGTTTGAACATCTAGTGAGCATAGTTGTACAATTACACCCTGATGCCCCTTTTTCAATAATTTGGACATGCCATTAGAGATTATCACCTTACTGGGTTTCCCTGTCATACCCCTTAACTTAATTTATTTTCCTTCTAATGAAAATTTCATGAAAAGTTTTTGAAAATTAAAAGCCATTGTTCCCAATGATTACAACCACTTGACTCCTAGTACGACATCAGCACCACCCATGGGTAAGAAATCATTGAACTATTCATTACATATTCCCCCATAGTAAGATTGATCTTATTACATTTTCTTGAGCAATTGATAGTTCCTCCATCTATAATCATTACTTGAAACTCTGGCGATGGATATATAAAGAAATTGAGAGCTTTGGATAATTTATAGTGAATGAAATTATGAATACTACCAGAATCAATTAGGACTATTACATTTTTCTTTTTGATATATCCTTCGATCTTGAGGGTGTGAGGAGTGCTAATTCCAACCAATGCATTACATGGTATTGTGGGAGTCAACTCTTTAGAAAAAATAGCTTCTACATTTTCATCTTGAGATGGTTCGTGTTCTTGTTCTTGTTCTTATTCCTCTTCACAATCTATGTAGAATAATTTCTTCTCACCACACTTATGTCCCTTACTGTACTTGTTGTCACAGTTAAAGCATAAGCCTTTTCCTTTTCTTTCCTCCAATTGTTGAGGTGTCAACCTTGTAGGTTGAGGCGTTTTAGAAGAAGGAAGATTATTCTCTTAATATATGTTAGGAGTGGTCCTTCTAGTATCCATAGCCATATTTTTACTTTCAACATTTCTTGCCACCTTGAATGCATTCTCCAATGATTTGGATTACCAAAGGTGAACCTCATGTTGAATTTTATCCTTTAAAGTTCCTATGAATACATCAATTAGGTGCTCATCTGGAATATTTGTTACCTTTTTATTCAATCTTTGGAAGTTCTCAATGTTCTCTGCAACTAAACCCTTTTGCTTGCGATTTATCAATTGGCTAAAGAAGGTATTACTCCTTGTATCCTCAATAGTGTGATATCATTTCTTCCGTGAAAATTGTCCAAGTGACGAGTGATTTGTAAGAAGAAATCCATCGATACCACACAAATTGATTGGGTTCTAAATATAAAGAAGCAATATGTACCTTTTGTGTATGTGGCACATCATGTAGATCAAATAATTTCTCCATCTGAAGTATCCATGTGATTGGATCCTTTCCATCAAACTTCCTCATATGGATCTTAGGAAAGTGGTTGGTCTCCAACCCAAAGTTGGAGTTTCTCCAGTCTTGATTCATATTCCTTGTGTCCTCATCATGAATTTCATGGGATGCATTTTCACTTTTAGGTGTCCTCTCTCTTAGGAAAATTTGCAGTTCTTCCATGATCTCCCTTTTTAAACCATCCATTATTGCCTCCAACTTAGCTTCACTTGAATCCACCATCCCATGTAGTTCATCTTTTGTTAATGTCTTCTTTTGTAAATCATTTATGTCCCTATGCATTTCTTCACCTTCATCAAGAGTCCAAGTAGGACTTTTTAGAGGCTTATTTGGTGTATAAGTTTCCTTTTTTGGTGGAATGTTGGCCAAGTATCACTTTTAAACCTTGATTTCGAAGTGGTTTGACTAGACAATCTTTCTTCTGTTGTATCTCCAAAATTTCATCCCTTCTGGGTCTAAAAATTTATTTTTATATTTCGCTAATAAGTCTTATCTGCAATTCCACAGGTCTGATCAAAATTGCATGTGCCAAGTGGAAGTTATGGTAACTTCCCCACACCTTCCTGATTTTTGTCGCTTCCATGATAGTGTACTTGTAAAGCGTGCCAAGAGAAAAATATCTTATATTTGATTCTAAAACTTGTACCATAAATACTAAATATTTTTCATTGTCCAATGAAACTAGTCTCACTTAATTTGGATACTCACTGAAGAAGATATTTTTTTTTTACCTGGAAGACATGTTTGAGACTAGTTAATATGACTAGTCAGATACCCTATCTTGCCAGGGTGTATCTACAAAATTAGGATGACCCAAAAGATGAAATTTTTATCATAGCTACCTTGATAATTTATGTGAATACTATCCGAGTTTCATGTTCTAAAACGTTACAGAAGACGTTTTATAGTGAAAATTATGCAATGACTAAATTCAAGATGATTCTAGAACCCTATATTACACAGGATATATCTCTGAAAGTATAAGGCCTCAGGAGTTGAAATTTGAACCCCAGGTACCTTGATTCATATAATAAATATCCTCCAAGAGGTTTGTTCTGAAACATCGTAGAAAGAAATTTATAGCGAAAATTCCTAGGTATCCCAGATGTAGCAGCGAAACCCCAAGACCTTGACCTATGATCCCAAATGTTAAGAACCAAATATCAAAATAGCATAAAACAACCTCAGAATAAGTACTCAATTCCTTGAAAAAGAGATAATTTCATATAATAAGCCTCTTCAAGGGGGAAACGTCTATTAGGGACCTAACCTACCTAACCCCTCAAGTGGGTAGAATAATATATTTCCATGTAATAAAGGTCAATATTAATAAGGCCTAACAATAAGGAGGAATAAGTCAAATGTAAGAAGACCTAATAGAATCTTCCGCTTCTAGAAGGATCTTCCTCTATATTTTTCTTTTGGATAGATAGATTTAGTATAAATAGGAGTAGAGGGTATGAGAAGTTGTGTCTTGAAGAATTATTGTAATAGAGCTCTGCTCTGTTGAAGGTTTCCCCCTCGAAGGGGCAAGTGAACCTTGTTTCATATCAATAAAGGTATAACTCAGGTGTTGTGGATCCATATAATTTGTTGTTTCGTTGTTATCTCTACAATATTTCTGTATTTTGTTGTTATCTTGGTGTTATTTGCTACATTATTTCTCTTCTCTGCTAATATAATAGACCTGGTACCTTATAAGTGGTATCAAAGCACTTTCCTTGGCACAAAATTATGGGTTAATTTTTTTCCAGGGTAGAGACATATTCTGGCATCTTAAATCTATAGATATTTGTCATTACGCACATAAACCTGTGGTTGGGGAGTAATACACGCAGGAAATACAAGTGGTACTCAAGCGCACATCTGTTGACCACCCTTGTAACCCTTGTTGGTGCCCCTTCGAGTGGTAGTGCATCAGAAAACACATGTATATAGATCGACCTAGATATCTTGAATCCCTCTCTAGATAAACTGATTGGCCACCTGACTGCTATAGTGCCACTGAGAACAACACTCAGGAAGATACTCTCTAGTACCTGGGTAGTCGGGTAGTATGGATAAGGGAACATTCTAGCCTCCTTAGTTTATGCCCTGAGATATTGGGCTGAGTATTACTATTGGACCTCACACGTATATCAGAGAGTTATAGCACAGGGAAAACCCTTGTCTACAGAAACCTTGAATACCCTACCCCTTGGCACAAAAATAAAAAACATAACATATAAGATCTATTTTCGCGTAACTATACCTTATGCATTCTGGTTGAGAAATTACTACACATTTCTTCATGTTAAGCATTTGGGCATTTCATCATTGTTGTATTATTCAAGCCGACATATATCTCTACAGGAGTTTAAAAAAAAAGTATAGTGGTCCCATCGAAACACTTATTTGGGACCTATCCCATTGGATTCCCCTTTTCTCCCTGATCGCAGTCGTACCTTTCATTTTTAATCCTTTTTTTTAGTGGACCCGAACCCTTCCCAGTTTCCCTATGTTGACACCTATTCCATTATATTCCCCTTATTTCCCTGATTTTCGTGGTACCTATTACTTATAAGTCCTTTTTTGTGGTCTCTCCCACCCCTTTTCTCTTACCCGCACTCCCCCTCTCCAAATGACCACTTCTCACAACCAATACCTGCACGATTCCCTCCATCAAGCCCGGGAATCCATCAACCATGTGACATTGAAGATTAGCTCTACCAACTCTCACCTTGCACAATTCGAGACCCAAGTCCAACATAAATTTGACACCATGGAGGCCAAATTCATGACCCAATTTAACACCCTCCAGTCTGTTGTTGACTAGTTGTTGAATTGCACTCTGGGTCCTTCCTCCTCGACCCAACCATATGTGGTTGATTCCTCTCATTCTCTTCCTTTTCAATCCAACTCCTTTCATCGTGACCCTCATATTCCCCTCATTGAGGTCAATAAATTTGATGGTTCTGATCCCACGAGTTGGGTCACTCAAAAGGAGCATTATTTTTCTCTACATGGTATTAATGATGAGTTGGACAAACTTCGTTGTGTTGTCCTCTATCTAGATCCTAAACAATGGCAATGGTGGCAATGGCGTAAAAATTCATGTAAGGGGTATATTGCATGGACCTAGTTTGTTGCAGAGATGTATGATCGCTTTGACATTGATACCCACTATCTCGGTCGTTTGACCAAATTGAAACAGTCAGGCACAGTGGAAGACTTTATAACTACTTTTGAGCATTTTTCCTTTCGCACAGAGGGAATGTCAGATGTGTTATTTCATGAATACTTTATCAGTGGCCTAAAGGATGAAATTCGATCCCAGGTTCTCATGGCCCACCCTCAAACTTGGTTGGAAGCTACTAAACGTGCTAAAGAGGCCCAACAAGTTGTTTTTTCCCAGAACAAAAAACCCTCTTTTGTTCCTCACCCTCGACCCACTAATCCTAACCACCCTGCCACTCCCCTCAAGGTATAGAAGTTAACTAGGGATGAAATGGATGAACACCAACTTAAGGGTCTTTGCTATAATTGTGATGAAAAATATTTTCTCGGGCACAAGTGTAAGGAACAAAAAAAAATTATGGCCATTTTCAAAGATGTTTTAGAAAAATATGTGATAGTTCCCCTTGTTGAAGAGCCCTCTCTTCCCAATGCTACCTAGGATCCCGTTGACCCACTCATTTCCTTGCATGCCCTCACTGGCTTCTCTGCTCCACAAACCCTCAAGATCATTGGCTATATTAAGCATCAGAAGGTCATCATCCTTGTTGACAGTGGTAGCACCCACAATTTTATTGATTGTCTCATTGCCTAGGAAACCAATTGCTATATTTGTGCTATCAATAATTTTCAAATCATGATAGCCAATGGTGGATCCATGAAATGTGGTGGGCATCGTGAAAATGTACATCTTCAAATTGGACATTGTTGAAAAGTCAACAAGAAACATGTGTCTAATTTACTTTTCCCTTAAATAAATTGGACAATAAATATTAATCTATTATCTCATAATTACTTGAATATAATTAACTAAAATGGAAAATTAGTTAACTATGGGAAATTCCAGTTCAAAGGTTGGTTGGTAAGACATGGAGGTGACTTGAAGTTGTAACAGAGTTATAAGTGTAGTTAAGTGAGTTAATCTTAGTTGTACTAGTTGTAACTGAACTTGCACTAGTGAGAGTTCAGTGAATTAATTATTAATTATTAATTAGTGAACTCACATGCAACTGAAGGTTTGCCACGGTTAACTACATGCATGTCAGATCCAGTAGAGATCTAGTTGAGATAACAAGTGAAAGGGACAGTTTGGCTAACAGTTGTGATTTGAGTGAAGTGCACTCATGCAATCACACATGCAGTGGATATGCTCATGAGCATGTGCAAACTAGGCAATTCGAATTCTATTGTGAGAATTCTAATTGTAGGGATTGTGCAGAGGAGGCAGGTTGTCTGGACACAGAAATCGGCACATGTATTTACTAAGTTTTTGTATGACAGTGTGAGACGATTGTATTGTACTGAGAGCTCTTGGATTAGAGTTTTGTATGAGATTGTTTCATGATCCATGATATACATAATATATGATAGTGGGGTTTTTAGCTTTACGCTTTCCCGGTAAAACTTTTGTGTTATGTGTTCTAGATATTTCACTTTGTGATCGTGGTTTAATTTTCCGCAAGAATAATAGTAGAAGCGATTATGTATCTAACAGTGGCATATAATTGTTAGATCAAGAGAATCGCAGGAAATACTTAATTTGTATTGAAATTTCTACATGGTATCAGAGCCATGGAAGTGAGGTGCGGAAATAATAGTATTTTTGTAGGTCCCGTCTCTAGTAGGGTGAGAACCTTAGTACTGAAAACTACGCACATTTCTAGGAGCATAAATTCTCGCACCCTACTCAAAGGAGAGGTAAAAACTTCATTGAAATTCTCGCAGGCTGCTTAAAGGAGAAGTGCAAACTTCCCTCACCGCATAGTGCATTACAGTGCGAACTCACTCAACAAGTTTGCAGGCTATACATAGATAGGGTGTGAACTTCCCTCAAGCTGCTCTCAGGTGGGGTGCGAACCTCCCAGGGCAAGAGAAATTGCAGCAGTTGAGTTTTGTGGTTGGATAACATTCGAATTTGCAGGATTTTCTTGGTGCAACAGTTGATTCAAGATCGAAATGTCTTTCAATGGCTTGAGGTTGGAGTATGCACTCAAGGGCAGCTCGAACTACACTACCTGGAAGGATAGGATGGAAGCAGTACTCGAAGATAATGGCTTGAAGGATTACATTGACAAAGATGTTCCTAAGCCGGATGCGACAGACACTGCAAATCTTGATGCATGGCAAAAGAAACTGGCAAAGGCAAGGAGGATTCTATTGGAGGGAGTACGAGACCACATTGTCTCAAGTCTCCATGGGAAAACCACACAACATGCAATGTGGAAGGTTTTGACAGATCTGTTCCAAAACAACAGCGACTAAAGGAAATTGGCGCTCAAATATAAACTCAGGAAGATCAAGATGGAGAAGGGCGACACCATTCCAAAATATCTCACGAAGTTTGTCCAATGTCGGGATGAGCTTGGAAGTGTGGGAATAACATTCGTTGTTGATGATTTGGTGAGCTTGGTTCTCCTAGGACTTCCCAAGATTTGGCATAGTTATCAAGACTCTGTAAATGGAAGGGAAAAATTGCCAGATTGGGAACGACTATGGTCAGATCTAGTGCAAGAGGAGTTTAGGCGGAACACCAGAGATGGATCTTCATCAAAGCGTGATGATGAAGAGGATTGTGCTTTGAATGCCAAGGCAAGGAAAGGAAAAGGGAAGAAATTCCATTCAAAATCTGAATCTAAAGTCAAGAAGTTGGATTTGTCCAAAGTGAAGTCTTTTCACTGTCACGAACATGGGCATCTCACTACTAACTATCCACAGAAGAGGAAGAACAAGACGGTTGTTGGAGCTACAATTGGTGAGGCTCTTGTCTCGCAATTTGAACTTGACTTTGCTTTGATTGCATGCATGGATTCAAGTGCATCGGGATCGGTGTGGTATTTGGATAGTGGCACTTCCTTCCACATGACGGGAGATAAAGAGTCTTCCATTGACTTGGAGGAGAAAGATCTCAGAATGAATATAGAGATGGGAGACAATGGACAATACAGTGCGAATGGTATTGGTACCATTACCTTTCAGAGGGATTCAGGTAAACCATTTCAATTGAAAAATGTTATGCATGTTCCAGGTCTGAAGAAAAACTTGGTCTTAGTCGCAATGTTGGAGGACAGAGGCTATGATGTTGTTTTTAGCAGTGGAAAATCCTACCTGTGACATAAAGCAATGGGTCAAGTCAAGAAGATAGGGATTCGAGTTAAGAATATCTACATGTTGGAGGTAGATGGTTGCGGTGCCATGATAGGCAAGGCAGATAATGTGGTGAGCCGGGATGAGGGCGAATTATGGCACAGAAGATTGGGTCATCTTCATCATGGAGCCTTGAAGATCATGCATCAAATATCTACTGGACTTCCAAGGGGAACACTTTCTCAGTTATATCAGTGCAAGGGGTGCACCCTGGGGAAGTATGTAAAGTCCACCTTTCATGAAAAGGAGAACCGTGCTTCGGTGATCCTGGAGAGAATTCACACAGACATGTGTCGACCATTCTCGGTTGCTTCAACAGAAAAAACATAGGTATTATGTTATTTTTGTTGATGACTTTTCTCGTAAATGCTAGATATTCTTCATACAGAAGAAGGATCAAACATTCTCAAAGTTCTGTGAGTTTAAAGCATTGGTGGAGAAAGAGTCGGGGAAGCAAGTGAAATCTCTAAGGAGCGATAAAGGTGGAGAATACATCTCTAACGAATTCAAAGACTTCTGCAGCAGAGAAGGAATTCGAAGAGAACTCATAACGCCTCATAACCCACAACAAAATGGGGTCATGGAGAGGAAGAATAGAATGATCGTGGGTGCAGCACGAGCGATGTTGCATGATCAGGGCCTACCAATGCATTTGTGGGAAGAAGCATGCAATATTGTGGTTTATGTGCAGAACTATTGTCCTCATAGAATACTTGGCATGAGTACACCTGAAGAAGCTTTCACTGGTAAGAAACCCGATGTTTCTCATTTTAAATTTTTTGGCTCATCTGTTTTTGTGCATTTGACCAAGGATTCTAGGAAGAAGCTGGAACCGACTGCTGAAGTTGGGATATTTGTGGGGTACATAGAAACACCCCATAATTATCATGTGTATTTTCCGAATAGTAAGATGATTGTTATGCAACGGGATATAAAATTCGATGAGGGGAAAGCCATGCGGTTGTCGCTTGAGAGGGAGCTAGACTTGCATGCAGAAGAGGAACTGTTGGTTCCCAAAGATGAGTCTCAAGATGTGGATCAATGACATGAAGAGATTCATAGAGTGGAGGAAACCACTCAAGCAAATCCATCCATCATAAATGGCAGAAAGCGCACCATGGAAGCTGACAGATTGAGACTAGATGTTGCACAGAATGTAGGAGCCCCTACTTCACAATGTAGGCAGAGACAATCTCCTGATCGATTTGCTAGATACATGTCTCTCATGAGAAAATGTATTGTGACTGAACCATCTTCCTTTCAGGAAGTAGTGTAGGATCCCACTTGGGTTGATGCTATGGTAGAGGAGTATGACTCCATTGTCAAAAACAGTGCGTGGGAAATTGTCCCAAGACCGGTCGACAAATCAATGGTAGGTTCGAGATGGATCTACAAGGTAAAGCAAGTTGCTGATGGGAGTGTGGAGAAATACAAGGCCATGTTTGTGGCCCGAGGCTTCTCACAGATCTAGGGGATAGATTATTATGAGACCTTTGCACTTGTCGCAAGGTACTCTTCCATAAGATCCATCCTTGCACTCTCAGCGTAGATGGGCTGACACATTCATCAGATGGATGTAAGAACTACATTCCTCAACGGGATCATTGAGGAAGAAGTGTACATTGAGCAACCAGAAGGTTTTGAGACCTTTGACAGAGATTCACATGTGTGAAAACTCATGAGAGAATTGTATGGGCTGAAGCAAGCACCCCGTGCTTGGTACACTTGGATAGACAACTATTTCACCGGATTAGGCTTCACCAAAAGTGAAGTGGATGAAAACCTATACCAAATTTTGGTGGAGGGTAAGCTTTTAATCATTGTTCTTTATGTTGATGATTTAATACTAACTGGTGATGAGCAGTCGATACACTCATGAAAGGATGACCTTTCAAAGGAGTTCAAGATGAAGGATTTGGGCCTTCTTCATTATTTCCTTGGATTGGAAATATGGCAGCGAGATGGTGAACTTTTTGTGTCTCAAGGCAAGTATGCAAGGGAGATAC
>ML789436.1:50518-61781 GCA_009831015.1 Picea engelmannii
TGGTGAACTTTTTGTGTCTCAAGGCAAGTATGCAAGGGAGATACTGGGTAAGTTTCACATGGAGGGTTGCAAACCCATGGATACTCCTCTTCCAGGAAACTAGAGGAAAGAGGATGCTACTTCTGGAGAGGTAGTGGATGCTACTGTCTATCGACAATTAGTGGGTTCTCTAATGTATTTAGTGAATGCAAGACCAGACATTTGCTATGCGGTTAACCAGCTAAGTCAAGCGATGGTTAAGCCTACCAAACTCTTTTGGAAGGTGGGTAAGCATGTCCTGATATATCTGAAGGGCACATCTGAGTATGGATTATGGTACAGAATGATGGATGAGGTGAAGTTGCATGGCCTCATGGATGCAGATTGGGCAGGCAACCCAATAGACAAAAAGAGCACATTAGGGGGGATCTTTAGTATCGGATCTATAGATGTTTCTTGGTACAGCAGGAAACAGAGATTCGTGGTTCTTAGTTCAGTGAAAGCGGAATACATGGCAGCAAGAAAAGCTGCATGTGAGGCTATCTGGATGAGAAATATCTTGGTTGGTTTGTTTGGTTCTCATTTAGATCCAACAGTGATTTATTGTGATAATCAGAGTTGTATTAAACTCTCGATTAATCATGTGTTTCATGATATATCTAAGCATATAGATATCCAGTATCATCATCTCAGAGATTGTGTGCAGCGAAAGATCATGTTGCTTCAATACATTCCTACAGAAGATCAGGATGCAGACATTCTGACGAAGGCGCTCACTAGGATCAAATTTGAATATCACAGAGACAGGATTGGGGTGAAGGATAATCCCTTTCTTGTTGAGAGGGAGTGTTGAAAAGTCAACAAGAAACATGTGTCTAATTTACTTTTCCCTTAAATAAATTGGACAATAAATATTAATCTATTATCTCATAATTACTTGAATATAATTAACTGAAATGGCAAATCAGTTAACTATGGGAAATTCAAGTTCAAAGGTTGATTGGTAAGACATGGAGGTGACTTGAAGTTGTAACAAAGTTATAAGTGTAGTTAAGTGAGTTAAGCTTAGTTTTACTAGTTGTAACTAAACTTGCACTAGTGAGAGTTCAATGAATTAAGTATTAATTAATTCAAATCAGTGAACTCACATGCAACTGAAGGTTTGCAACGGTTAACTACATGCATGTCAGATCTAGTAGAGATCTAGTTGAGATAATAGGTGAAAGGGACAGTTTGGCTATTAGTTGTGATTTGAGTGAAGTGTACTCATGCAATCACACATGTAGTGGATATGCTCATGAGCATGTGCAAACTAGGCAATTCGAATTCTATTGTGAAAATTCTAATTGCAGGGATTGTGCAGAGGAGGCAGGCTGTCTGGACACAGAAATTGGCACATTTATTTGTTGAGTTTTTGTATGATAGTGTGAGACGATTGTATTGTACTGAGAGCTCTTGGATTAGAGTTTTGTATGAGATTGTTTCATGATCCATGATATACATAATATATGATAGCGTGGTTTTTAGCTTTATGCTTTCCCGGTAAAACTTATGTGCTATGTCTTCTTGATATTTCACTTTGTGATCGTGGTTTAATTTTCCGCAAGAATAATAGTAGAAGCGATTTTGTATTTAATAGTGGCGTATAATTGTTAGATTAGGAGAATCACAAGAAATACCTAATTTGTATTGAAATTTCTACAGACATTACCACCTGAAATCTCATATGTTTTCCATTGAAATGGGCGGTTGTGACATTGTGCTAGGTGTTGAATGGTTACGCATTTTGGGTCCCATTCTTATTGATTTTAAGGAATTAACCATGCAATTCCAATAGGAGAGACAAAGTTATCAATTCCAAGGTCTCGTATTTGGTTCCCCTGAGATCAATAATTCTCATTGCATGGAAAAGATCCTCAATAAAGGTCACTCTAGTATTATTGTGCAACTCCATTCTATTCACGCAGTTGAGACACCCTTTGTGCATCCTGACCTCCAAGCTATCCTCTCCAAACATCAAGATGTTTTTTCCACTCCTCAAGGACTTCCGCCTTCTCATGGTGATCATGATCATTCCATTCTCCTTATTCCTGGAAGTCTTCCTCCCAATGTTATCCATTATCGTCATCCCTTTGACCAAAAGAATTAAATTGGGAAAATAGTGCAGGAATTTCTCCAAGCAGGTGTAATCCGCCCTAGTACTAGCCCTTATTCTTCTCATGTGGTTATGGTACTTCAAAAAGAAGGTACTTGGCGCATGTGTCCTAACTTTTGTGCCCTCAATAAACCCACCATCAAGGACAAGTTTCTCATTCATGTCATTGAAGATCTCTTGGATGAGCTGAGTGGTGCTTCAAGTCATCTATATTGGGATACAACAATGAATGAAGAGTATCGCTCTTTAATAGAAAACGATACTTGGGATCTTGTACCTATTCCAAAAGGAAGAAAACTTGTCATATGTAAATGGGTCTATAGAACTAAGTGTGCATCAAATGGAAGTGTTGAAAGACACAAGGCTCGGTTAGTTGCCAAAGGATTTTCCCAAGTTGAAGGAATTGACTATAATGAAACCTTTGCCCCTATATCCAAAATGAATTCCATCTGCCTTGCTATTTCCCTTGTTGCCTCACATAAATGGGAGGTCCATCAGATGGATGTTAAATCTGCCTTCTTGCATGGAGATTTGTAAGACGAAATATACATGGAACAACCTCTTGGCTATGTTCAGAATGACTCTAGCCTTGTTTGTTGCCTTAAGAAATCTCTTTATGGTCTTAATCAAGCTCCCCGAGCTTGGTATGCCAAAATGGACAACTTTCTTATTGACACCGGATTGTCTAGATGTCATTATGATCCTAATGTCTATACCAAGAAAGTAGGAAGCCATCTCATAATCTGTGTCCTTTATGTTGATGACCTCATCCTTACTGGTAGTGACTCAAAACTTTTAAACCATGTGAAAACCAACCTTAAGAAGAAATTTGAAATGACAAACTTAGGATTTTTTCACTATTTCCTTGGCCTCTACGTTTTCCAAACCAATGAAGGAATTTTTCTTTCCCAATCTAAGTATTCTTTTGACCTTCTTCGTCGCTTTCACATGGATGATTGTAAACCAGCCCCTTCTCCCTTCCAGTTTGGAGTCAAGCTTACTGTCACATGTACTTCTCCTGAAGTTGATGCCACCCTGTACCGTCAGTTAGTTGGTAGCCTCTTATACTTGACTCATACCCATCCTGATATTTCCTTTGTTGTTATTATTGTTTCCCAGTATATGCAAACACCCCATGAAATTCATTGGAAAGCAACTAAAAGGATACTTCACTATGTTCATGGTACAATTCAGTTCGGGATACATCACAGTTCAGGGGGGCCTCCTTTATTGGTTGGTTTCACTGATTTAGATTGGGTCGATGACCCTAATGATTGGAAGTCTACTGCAGGTTATGTTTTCAACCTTGTTTCAGGACCTATCACTTGGGCCTGTAAGAAACAATAGGCTATTGCACTTTCTTCAGCAAAAGCAGAGTACCGAGCAGCGGTAAATGTAAGTTAGGAAGCCTTGTGGCTTCGACCGATACTTTCAGAGTTTGGATTCGAGCAGCAACATCCGAATAGCCTTTGGTGTGATAATCAGAGTGCCATCAAGCTCGCCAAATACCCAGATCAACATCAGTGCAGCAAGCACATCAAGCTACACATGCACTTCATCAGAAAGCTCATTCATGATCAAGTTATTGAAGTGCTCTTTTTCCCTACAGAATATCAAGTTGCATAAAATTTTCACAACGTCTCTTATAGAAGCGAATTTTTCCAAACTTCAATCTATGTTAGGAGTTCAGGAAGTTGTCATTAATGGGGAGTAGGCTCTAATGCCTCCTTCCTTCTCCTATTGTGTCAACATTGTAAATCCTTAAATCCTATCCCAAGTTGATCTTAAGGGGGGATGTCAGGATATTTAGACACTTAGGAGTTAGTTAATATCTACTTGGTCTAATGTGTTGTTAGGTAAAATTGTGTTTCTTAGTGTGTTTCTTTAGTATGCATTTGTAGTTAGGAAAACTGACGGTCACAATATGTTCCCGACATATAGTGATATGATGGTCCATACTCTCCTTGATCTTAATGGCCATTGATTTGTGGCTTAACACCCAATTGGTCCATGATCTCTATTTAAAGAGCATGGAGGGTCATTTCACGATGATCAATTATGAGAAACTCTCTTGTAAAATCTCTTTGTAATATTTTTTTTTTGCATTAATAAATTGTTCCAAGTGGCTGCGTTGGTTGGGGCCATGGATGTTTCCCCGTAGGAGTTTTACCACGTCAAAACATCGGTGTGTTGAACTTTGATCTGGTTGTGTGAGTGGTTACTAAAGGTGTTCGTCCTATGTTGGAATACTTGTGTTGTCGAACATACAAGGCACCCAATTTCATGTCAGTACCGCCTATCATCCCCAGACTAATGGTCAAATTGAAGTTGTCAACAAGTGTTTGGAGACTTATTTGAGGTGTTTTGCCTATGAAAGGAAAAATCAATGGGCTCAATGGTTACCATTATTTGAATGGTGATACGACACTTCTTACCATACATCTACTTGCATGACTCCTTTTAAAGCAATATATGGACAACAACCACCTTTTGTTCTCTCTTACATGCCAAGTGTCTCGAAGGTCCGGGTGGTTGAACAAACACTTACAATTCGAGAGGCTATTCTCCATACCCTCAAAGACAATTTGGTCATGGCTCAGAATCGCATGAAGCAACAAGCCGATCAAGGTCGTTCAGAATGTCAATTTGCTGAAGGAGACCAGGTATTTCTTCGACTGTAACCTTATAAGAAAACTTCACTCAAGGTCGAACATTGTCAGAAACTGGCACCCAAATTTTATGGTCCTTATACAGTTCTCAAGAGACTGGGACATGTGGCCTATCAGTTATCTTTGCCCAGTTCTTCTAAGCTCCATCATGTTTTTCATGTCTCCTGCTTAAAGAAGGTGATTGGAACTAAGTGCCAAACTCAAACCAACCTTCCCGAGTTGGATGAAGAAGGATCCTTTGGTTGCAGCCACAAGCAGTTTTGGACCAGCGTGAGCGTCATCTTTGTCAGCACACCATCAAGGAAGTGTTATTCTAGTGGAAATAAACAACTACAACAGATGCCACCTGGGATCCAACTACCATTCTGCAGCAATTTCCTCATCTTAAGCCTTAAGGACAAGGCTAATTTTAAGTGGGAGGGCATGTTAGGGACCTAACTGTTATGAACATAATATATAATAATAAATATAAATACATTATAATAGTTAATGAATAATTAATCAAGAGACACCTTCCCAATGAAAGGTCATGTCTCTTCATGGAAGGGCACCCCTACGTGGGTATATAAGGCCCTCATTCTTATGGTATCTCATCATCTTATATTCTTATACATTATTATTTAATATATATTACTGTCCTATATGGATTACCTTATTCTATCCTACTTAAATTGGATATTCTTATAATTGTCAAACAAGTTTGTTTGTCACAGTGGTCTATATGAATATCTTTATATTCCAAGTATTTTGGATTATTAATTCGTGAGCCAGGTTGGCTCACCACACTGGTATGACAGCTTCGTCTCGATCCAAATTTTGGCCACAAAATAGAGTTTCTCTAAAATAAGGTCTCTGACCTCATATTGGCCATTTTCCATTTATAAATCAAATATTCTACACATTTCAGTGAAAGTAAAAAGTCATTCTACATAAAATAAAATAAAAATAAAAAAGAGGGGAAGAAAAAAACAAAAAACAAAAAAAAGAGGTTTTCTTAAGGTGCAAGTGAAGAAGTATAAGTGCACACCAAGAAGTTTGAAGGAAATATTCCAGATTTGGCATTAGTTAAGTTAATTGTCATTTAAAAAGTGAGAAAAAGTAATTTAAAAGAAAAAGTTTCAAAGAAGAGGAAAAGTGAATATTTTATTTTACCTTTGGAGATTTACCATCCCATGGTTTTGAAAAACCATTGGCCCATGGTATTCCATACCATATATAATATATGTGTGTGTGTGTATTTACCTCTAAATAAGTATTTCACAAAACTTAGGGTCGCGTTTGTTGAGCCTTAACTGTCGCTAACAAATAGTCAAGAGTATAAAAGCGAATTTTATTATAACTCAAAACATAAGGTACTCTTTATAAAGTATAAGGAGATTATATATATATTCTAAGAGGAGAACATTATTATTAAAGAGGAGATCCCCTTTTACATTTATCATTTCTTGAAAAATAAGAAGTGAACTATGACATCTACAAAGAATACATTTTTGGCAAAATGTCCCTATTGTGCAAAAGAGGAAGAGTATGAAAGGGGCCTTATGAATGGAGCTCGCCCTTGTCCCTATTGTAAAAAGCTTTTTATTTTAGTAGAAAATCAAGGTGACACCCATTGAGAAGTGAAAATAAAAGAATTAGAAAACCAATTAATTCATTATCAACAACACAACAAAAATTTACAAGTTCAAGTTGGGTTAGAGCAAATGCTAAAAAAACAAGAAGAGATACAAACACAAAATCTTGAGGGAAAAATACAGAAAAAAGACAAACACATTTCATACTTAAAAGATCATAACAAAAATTTATTGGTACAACTCAACGAGTCAAAAGATAAGAAGCATAGGGATCATAAGTTAGAACAAGCTAATCACGGTCTCATTAAGAAATTATCATAAAAGTATGAAGAGAACTGCCGCCTAAAAATCCATAATCAAAGTTTAATCACCCAGATTAAGAAGATAAAGAGTGATAAGAAGACGGTAGAGGACAAGTTATAACAACTTATCAATAAAGAGTCATTGGTATATAAAGAGACAATGACTGAACCTATGGAACTACAAAAGTATTCAAATGGAAAAAAACTGATGGTGGATAAAGCAATTAATACAGACCTAGACAACCTTATAGCTCAAAAGGATTTAGTTGATGTAAAGAGGTCTTCACATGTCGAAGTAGAAACAAGCCAGGGCTACAAAGAAGACTCAATTCCAAGTGTTAATCAAGAAGAAGCTACAAGTACACGAAGTAAATATCAGGTTGCAAGGATGCCTTATAGAAATCCTAATCACAAAAATCGATACTTCAACCAATCAATGTATCCACAGAAACAAATGACAAATATGTCAAAAATTATTACCTCCATTACAAATTATGCGGAAGGTAGAAGTTATCAGGGGAGTCAAAATACATCAAATTGTCTACAAGAACCCCATAAAATCCCCATTGTGAAAAATATCGATTTAAGGTGGGCAGAATCCCTTACAATTCAACGGTTCTACACGGCGCTTAAAATGTCTTATCGTTTCAATCCCTCGACTATCACTAATTCAAGAATAAAGAATGAGGAGACGATATTACAAGCCAGAGCAAGAGATAAGTCTTTCATAAGTATGCTTTGAGGACAAAGCATTTTTAAGGCGAAGGAATTGTTATGAACACAATATATAATAATAAATATAAATACAATATAATAGTTAATGAATAATTAATGAAGATACACATTCCTAATGAAAGGTCACATATCCTCATGGAAGGGCACCCCTGGGTGGGTATATAAGGCCCTCATTCTTATTGTATCTCATCATCTTATATTCTTATACATTATTATTTAATATATATTGTTGTCCTATATGGATTACCTTATTCTATCCTGCTTAAATTGGATATTTTTATAATTGTCAAACAAGTTTGTTTGTCACAATGGTCTATATGGATATCTTTATATTCCAAGTGTTTTGGAATATTAACTCGTGAGTCAGGTTGGTTCACCACACTAACCTACCTAACCCCTCAAGTGGGTAGAATAACATGTTTTCATGTAATAAAGGTCAATATTAATAAGGCTTAACAATAAGAAGGAATAAGTCAAATGTAAGAAGACCTAATAGAAGCTTATGCTTCTAGAAGGATCTTCCTCTAGATTATTCTGTTGGATAGATAGATTTATTATAAGTAGGAGTAGAGGGTATGAGAAGTTTTTTCTTGAAGAATTATTGTAATAGAGCTCTGCTTTGTTGGAGGTTTCCCCCTCGAAGAGGCAAGTGAACCTTGCTTCCTATCAATAAAGGTATAATTTTGGTGTTGTGGATCCATATAATTTATTGTTATGTTGTTATCTCTGCATTATTTTTGTATTTTGTTGCTATCTTGGTTTTATTTGTTGCATTATTTCTCTTCTTTGCTAATATAATAGACCTGGTACCTTACAACCTCCTTATACACCACATAAATTTCCAAATACAAGATGATTACAAATGAAAAGGTCGCATTGGTATATATAGGAGACTAGGAGGTACAATTACAACTAATGGACCCAAGTCGACATAAATAAAATAACATTACTAATGTAATATGCTCCAATTAAGGGGCGATGTGCCACTATAACATTATTAATGTAATATGCCACAATTAAGGGGTAATGTGCCACTATTTAGGGGTTAACACTATTACGCCTTTGTGCATTGTGGATTCCAGCAACTGATTGTTATAAAATTAACTTTGATGCAAATATTGGACGATCTGGAATGAACTTAAAAAATGTCAAACCTAATGAAGGCCCCCATTCTACAGTAGTTGAATACTTCTTGCCCCATATAAGTGTTTTCCCATCAATTTTTTTCAAGCAAAATTGATGTTGGAAGCTAATGTCATTAAGCTGCTCAATACACTTTTCTTCACCATGTGATCCTTGGATAAATCTTCACATATCAACATTTTCTTCTAATGTGTGAAAATAGGCTCTGGAATGTATGATTTCTTAATACATTCAATTAATGATGGTAGGCTTCCAACATTTTTCCTCTTCAATGTTACTGAAAAACGACTGAACATTTGATCAATATGATCATGTGTGTGTCCAACAAGAAGGAAACCAACTTCAACCTTTTGAAATATTCTCAGTTCAACAAGCATGTTGAGATATCCAAACACAATTTGATTTTTTTTTTCACGACTAGTGTTGTCCAACTGCAGATATAGAACTTGAGGAAGATTACCAGACCAGTGACTGAGCATATGATGAATTATGGTGATGGTCAAATTTTCATCATTATGAATATTTAGAGCTATGAAGTAAACCCTTGGACACATTGTTCCATTAAAAATTATACAACCAACCAAGTGAAATTGAATGAAATTATCTTCCTGTAAATTTTTTGGTGTACGGAAAAAAATGTGGTAGAAATGTTTTTCTAGTCCATGCCATCAATTATCATACCCATGTATTTATCTGGAGCATCATAACACTTCTTTCTATGTTGTACAAATTTTTCATTTCACTTGATTGTTGATTCATGTGTCCTTGAAGTGCTTTGACTATAGAATCTGCACATGACCCAAAATGAAAATATTGATAATATGTTTTGATAGTTGATAACTATCGAATTTAAACAAATTTTTTTTGTAAATATATACCACTTTCTACCCCTTCAGATTTATCTCTTCTTTCTTTAAGAGAAGAATATATACTGTGAATCCCCAAACTTGACCTCTTAGGAATATGAACATTGTTGAATTGTCTTTTCCATACTCTTGTAAAATATGCATATGAAATAAAATTATGATTTCCTTCAACACTTTCAACATATTCTTTGTATAACTTGTAGATTACATTCCTTGAGAAATTATCTAGAATATGTATTGTATCTCTATTTGGCATAGACTCTCCATGTTTGGAAAAGAAGTCTCACATTCATGACAATGCAATGTTTGTTAATGGGCCAATCTCTCTTCCATGATGTACCTTTGAATAAAATATAGGATCTTTTTCCAATCTTGTTTGGATCCTTGATAAATGAAGATTATCAATTGAGTGGATTTTTTTGAAAGCCTTTATGCAAAGTAAAATATTACCAATGCAATAATCATATATTGTCTTCGTAGATATCATGCACCCCACTAAATATGAATTTTGCATACTCTTATTCATTGAAAAATAACTTTTCCTTTTCTCCAAGGCATGCATGTAGTCTATACTTTTCAAACAATTGTTTTGACAACAATCACTAGAAATCAAATCACCAATGGAAAATTATTTAGTGAGAAATTATTTCCTGGACCTTCTATAACTAGAATGATTTGGATTGATATAAAAAGGTCTAGTCCTCGTCCCAGACATAATATTTCTTTACAATCTCTCCACTATTTCAACATCATCACTAGGAGGAATATCATTCTCACTATAATCATACATAGCATCATGAGGAGACCAAACAAGAGATTGTTGATCACCTTGATTTGTTACACCTGAATGATTTAGAACATGATCTCCATTCCTAGGTCCATCATCATCTTCATTGATAATCTCATTAAGAAGAAGAATATCAAGATCATCATCAGCAACACAATCACCTACAAGAAAGTGTTCACCATCGACATAATCATCTTCACTACTTTTGAAATCCCCACTTGAGGAAAATTCTACATCATCCTCATTGCTGCCCTCAAAATGATGACCTGGAGGACAATCTTCAACATTCTCATTAGTACCTTGGAAATCATCACTTGGAGGTAACTCTTCATCATCTTCATTGGAACCTTTAATTTCTCCTACTGAAACAATACCTTCACCATCCATATCAGTACCTTCAAAATCCTCACTTGGAGGAAAATTTTCATCATCCTCATTAGTCCCTTGAAAATCCTCTCTTGGAGGAAAATATTCACCATCCATCAGTCCCTTCATTATCCTCACTTGGAGGAAAATCTTCATCATGCTCATTAGTCCCTTCAAAATCCTCACTTGGAGGAATATCTTCTTACTCCTCAATTGTACCTTCAAAATCATCACTTAGATGAAAATCCCCATTATCCTTATTAGTGCTTTGCAAATCCTCACTAGGAGGAAAATTTTCATCCTCCTCATTAGTACCTTCAAAATGCTCACTTGGAGGAAAATATTCATCATCATCTCTACTACCTTGATAATCCTCACTCAGACGAAATTTTTCATTATCCTCATTAGGACCTGCAAAATCCTCACTTTGAGGAAAATATTCATCATTCTCTTTACTCCCTTGAAAATCCTCATTTGGAGAAAAATCTTCATCATCTTCTTCACTGCCTTGAAAATCCTCACTTGGAGGAAACTCTTCATCATCCCCATCGATACCTTCAAAATCCTCACTTGGAGGAAAATATTCATCATCATCAATAGTACCTTGGAAATCCTCACTTGGAGGAAAATCTTCATCGTTATTTTCACCATATTCCTCCCCTTCATCATTGATGCCTTCAAAGTCTT
>ML789436.1:63853-91857 GCA_009831015.1 Picea engelmannii
GAAGAAAATTTCACAAAATTATGTGCAATGATCGTGACAGACATCGAGATGGGCAATGTAAGTTTGCTTATTCTTATTTTTGTAGCATGTATTATTATAAGTTTCATGATAATTGTTAAATCTTATTTAACAATGGAAATGACGCATTTTATTTTTACAGGATTTTGCTAGGCGAATTTCAGATATGTTAGTGGGGATTTATTCTACGGAGAGAAATATCATAGAAGTCATCATTTCCTTTCATATTGATAAGGGACAGGAAGGAAGGAAAGAGAAGCAAAGAGTAACATAAGTTGAAGCTACAGGAGAAGACAAAGAAGAAATAAAAGTCATCATTCTAGAAAGGATAAAAGGGTTACATTTGAATATATGGAAACTCCAAATGAAGATGTCGCTGAGATTAATGCCAATGAGGTTACCATTGTTCCTTAGAAGAAGACTAAACAACATAAGTGCAAAAGATGTATGCCCAATGATGATTTCATTCCTAGTGATTATGAAGAGATTGTTGAGTTAGATGAAACTCATTTAAATCGTAAAAAGGGGAAAGAAAAGGTTGTTGATGAAGAAGAATTGATAGTTACCTCTGAATATCATGATGGAATTCCTAAAGGTAGCAGAGAAATAATAACACCATGTGTTGATCTAAAAGATAGTATTATCAAAACATCGCAAAATGCCATTCGAGATCGACTAAGGAGGAACAACTTGGTTGATGAGAGCCATACATTTCAGTTGAATGTGAAACAACTTTATAAACCCACAGAAGGCCAAAAAAAATACCAAATTAGAAAACCACATCAGTTGCATATCCACAACTTGAAAGCATTGATTAGGCACAATCCATATGCACATGTGGTTGACTACTTAGTTCTTGTTGACCCAATGGAAGTTCCTACCAAGGATGCATTTGATAGATCAAAATGTTTTCAGTATAAATATTATGTGATTGGGGGAAATCATTCTACAGAGGCTAGAAGAGAATTGATGCAAGAGTATCCTAATAACCCTCTTTGCGATACAACCAAATGTGTAATTTATCTTGGTTTAACATATGGAGAAGAAAAGTTATTGGCATGGGATCATAACACAGATAATGAGTACAGGATGTCTATGACTTTCATTCAGAGGGTGAGATTTATCCATAATGAGTTTTATGTAATATGTGGTGGGGATAGATCAAACGGTGATGCAAAGTTTAGGAAGAAATTTTGTATGGAAATAGGCTTCACAATTGATCAGGAAAGTGTAAAAGTAAAAAATCGCAAAAGAAGTGATGCATTCAGAGCTGTGGATAGTTATTTCCAATTGGGATTTAAAACTAGACAGATATGGGATTTGGTAGATGAGATGTTTGAAACCTATGAGAAAATATTGGTATAAAAAATCAGAAGGTTAGGAAGTCTAAACCCTTAGTAGGTGGTACAGGTAAGATAGGTCATGAAATCAAGAACCTTCCATATGATATGAATATAACGCCTTGGAGAACGATGCAAGGAGTGAAGGATCAGAAACTTGTCATAGCTATATCATCACATGTAAGGTCGGGTGAATAACAAATGGAGGAAATGTGTGATGAATTTAAAAAGAAAGTTTGTTGAGTTATTTCTTATTTATGTTATGATTAAAAAATTAATTGTTTCTATATAACATAAGAATGTATTGTATTCTATATATTATTATAACATTAACTTTTTTTTATTTAATCACGAGGTTTATATGAGAATACAAGAGGAAATGGTTAAGATGTTGAATAAGCAGAGTTGGGAGGATGTTAGACTCAACTATCCAGATGCAATCTCTACAACAACATTGAGTCAATTTTTTGTTGCATTCAAAAAGGTATGTTGATTTATTACATTCATTTTATGCATTAATTATACATTCAAAAAGGTTTGTTGATTTAATATAACCTTCAAAAGTTATATTAAAAAAACTAAGTTTGAAAGAGAAAGAAGGCAACGTCTTAAAAATGTTGAGCTTGATAACACCCTTGATCACTACATTTGGAATGGGTTCGACATTGTTCAATATAAAGTGATATTAGGGGATTGTGAAAAAATTGCAAATCTTGTTCCTAAAAAGGAATACTCCATAGTTATTGCAGATATCCCTCATGCTTATAATATCCAAAACATTGAATATAATATTGAGCCTTATAATTACCAAGATTTCAGTAAAGTGGTTATAGGATTTCTGGAAGTCACAACATCACCATTTTGGAGATTTTTGTTTTTTCATTCAGACACATAACAAGGAAAGACAAGGATACAACTTTATTGGTAAGATATTGAAATTTTATGTTTAGCGATTAAGATTAGAAATATATTTTATTAATTCACAAGTTAATTGAATTTGTACTTATTTATGTTACATGAAAAAACCTAATATTCATAGCTCCAATAGTGAACCATTTACATGTGATATTGAAAGTATACATATTGCAAGTTGGACAAAAGATGATACTTACGATTCTATTATTTACAATGTAAAGGATGGAAAGACGCCTAGTAGTTTATTGGTTTACAATGTTGTGGCTAGGAAGTTAGCATATCAGGAAAAGGATTTCAATGGAGAGATCGTTAACATTTATCAAAGACCACAAACACTAATTAATTATCTTATAGATACATTTTCAAATGAAGAAGATTGTGTTTCAGATTTGTTCTGAAGTTCAAGTAAGATTTATGATATAACATTTATGAAATCATACTTCACTCTTTATTATTTTTAATTTATGTTCTTTTACATTTTTTATTTTGTAGTTGGTGATTAGGTACAACATTAGCATGTTGCTTACAAAAAGAAAGTAATTGCATAGTCATTGAAAGTGATGCACTTCAATGCAGTTTTATTCAACAAAGAATTAATGCCTTTTGAGCTCTTCTAGATGAAATGCAAGAAGTTGGCTTGAGGAAATGAGATTTTAATGAATCAAAGGTGGCAAAAATATCTCAGGAGCCTCAAGTACCATTAGGAGGTCTGCTTAGAAAATGTCACTTTGGAGAACTTGTGGATATCAATAACTCAATGGAAGAGCAACATGAGCCAAATGAGCCAATGAAAGCATAGAATGATGTCCAAGAAAATGATGATGTGTCTGTTGAGAATGATGAATTTGGGATATATAACATTGTCGATTAGTTTTAGGATGTCCTTGAAGACAATGTTGAATTTTGCAAATTTTTGATGAGTTATAATTGTAATGTTTTGACTTTCAGATTTTAAAATAAGAATAAATATGCATCTATTGTTGTTTTATGGTGAATATTTATTATTTATTTTTTTATGTGATTTAATATGCTAGAGAAAATGACATTAAATATTGTCATATTTATTGTAAATCTATAAAAAAAATAAAAAATAAAAAATAAAGTTAATTTTTTTTTATTTTTATTTTTTTTCTGTTCAATTTTGTCCATAAAAATGCTTTATTTGACATGTTATTTATAGTGGAAAGCTTCCAAAATGTATAGGCTTTTTGTTATAAATTTATTTAAAATGTATATTTTTTTGCTAAATATTTAAAAATAGTGTTATTTAGCTACAATTGTTTGCTATGTATTGAAGAAAAAATAAAAAAGTGTGTTAAAATACAATTTTACAGTGGATATTTAAAAACTATGGCACCATGAATTAAATAATGAGACATAATTGTATGAAAAATATTAATTTCAAAAACGTAAATGATATATAACATTTTTAGTATCATTAAAAGTTATAAAAAACAACATTGATTAAAAAAAAAAACTACTTAGAAAAAATTGAAAATAGTTGGAAAAACAAGCATTTAAAAAACAAAACAAAAAAATTGATTTAGGAAAATTTGAAAATAGTTAAAAAAACAATCATTTTAGAAACAAAATGTGGATCTATTATAGATAAGAAGATTTATAATATCAAAAAACTACCTCAAAATGAAAAGGGGTGCTACCGATAGCACCATTTTTCAAAACGTGGTAAAAAATGGGACCCTTGAAAAAATGAGAACTCAAAAAAGTTTTCGTTAAGTTGGTAATATTGTTTTAAGGTGGGGGAGGATATAAGGTCTTTGTCTAGAAGCACACAGAGACCCTCTCCCAAGTCCTCAGGGAGATGGAATTTGGGGTTGCTCTGGCACCCAAGAGTCGCACTAGTTGGGAAAGTGGGTGCCTTGGGCATGCGGACGCGCCAAGGGTCTTGATGAAGAATGGGGTGGAAGAAACCAAGAGAAGGGGTGCACCAAAAAGGTTGGGGTGTGTCGGCATGAGGAGCGCACCAATTTTGGGGTGTGTCAATCCCAAAGAACGCGACGATTGATGGGTGCACCAAGTCCGCAAAAGGGTGCGACGATTTGTTTAATCACGTTGGTCCGCGAAGGGACATGACACACCTAACGAACGTGATTATTCGTGATTGTGACCTTTGGATTCCATATAACAGAACAAGGGCTTGCAATTAAGGAAGGTAGATTGGCACAATAAGGAGAGAAATATCAGCTCTGTGATTCTGAGACAAAATTGGATGAAGAGGGGCGAGCTCCTTCAAGAAGCCAAGTCACTCAACATGGGAGGACTTGTGTTGCCTTGAGGTGATTCTGTGGACAGAGTTGGGGTGACCTTCTTTTGGGTTGAGTTTGGGAAAGTCTTGTCGCAGGTCTGTGTGAAGTCTTGTGATAGAGAAGAGACGGTGAGTATGTGGTGGATGCACATTTGGGGTGCTCTGCAAGAGTTGCAAAAGTTTTTACGACGAATGATTCTTGGTGTGACGAATCTGTGTCTCGGTGAAAGAGAAATGCAGGTATGTGTGAAGTCTTTTGACAAAGAAGATATAGTAAGTCTATGGTGGACGCACGTCTGGGGTGCTCCATAGGAGTTGAGAATTTTTTTATGACAAATGGCTCTTGGTGTGATGAATCTGTGTATGATTGTCTTGGTGAGGTGAGGTGAGTCATGTGACTCTACCCAAGTTGTAAACCAAGTCGATAGTTCTCATATTGTAATTGTTTCACAATAATAAGACTTAGTCGGGTGTTAGGCATGTTTTGTGTCACTCGCTCTATATATGTGTATCTCTTGTTTGTTTCACAAGTGTTCTCTTTGTTTCATGGATGTATTCTTAAATGACTAAGTGTTAAGACTATTAACAAATTTTCTAAGTATACAAGAGTTTCACTAGAGTAGGAGTGTGACTCACCCATAGCCTAGAACGAAGTATGAATATGCTCTAGGTGAAGAGGCATAGTCCAGATGAAGTATCCTTGGTGTTTCCAAGTATCCAAATGAGAAACATCACGGTATTTCACCTCCTCAAGAGATGCACAATCACAATATTCGAGCAGGCATATTGTAGGGACGTGACAGTTTTGAAGAAAGAAGACATCTACAACATGTGTCCTGAATTTCACTCTCTTAACTATTGGGATATTTAAACACTTAGGAGGTAGTTAAGATAAAGTTGGTCGGATGTGTATTTAGGTAAAGTGTGTTTCCTTAGTATGAATTAGTATGCATTTGTAATTTTGTAATCTGACAGTCATGATATGTTCTAGACATAAAGTGATATGACAGTTCATATTCTCTTCGATGCTAATGGTTATATTGATATGTTGTTTAACAAGCAATTGGTCCGTGATCTCTATTTAAGAAGCATGGAGGATCATCTACTAATGATTGACTGTGAGAAACTCTTATGTAAAAAAAATCATTTTTCTTTAATATAGTGCCTCAAGTGGCCATGTTGGTTGGGGCCATGGATTGTTTCCCTCTTTGAGGGTTTTAACCATTTAATATATTGGTGTATTGATGTTTGATCTATGTGTGAGAGTGGTTTCTTAAGGTGTTCAACCTTTGTGAAAATACCATGTTTATTGAACATTAACAAGTTGACAATCAAAGATAAAGTTCCAATTCTAATGATTGAATGACCTCATGGATGAGCTTCATGTGCATAATTATTCACTAAACTTGATATTGATTTTACTTATCCACAAATTAAAATAAAGGAAGTAGATATTCCTAAGACTGCATTCTACACACATGAAATATAATATGTGTTTCTAGTGATTCCTTTTATTATTTGCAATGCCCCATCCACTTTTTAGAACCTCATGAATAAGATCCTTCAACCCTTTCTACACCACTTTGTGCTCATCTTCTTTGATGATATCTTGATATACAATAAAACTTGGGAGACACATGTGGCACATGTTGATCAATCCTTACAAATACGAACCACTCATTCATCAAACATTCAAAATTTTCTTTTGAAACTTTTGAAATGGAATATTTGGATCACATTGTAAGTAGTGAAGGGGCATGAGTTGACCATAAGAAAATTGAGTCAATGAAAGACTAGCCACACCCAAAGACACTCAAAAGTTTGCATGGTTTCCTTGGAATTATTGGATACAAAAGGGAATTTGTGCATATCTATGGTAGAATTGTAGCCCCATTAACATCCTTGCTAAAAAAATGTCTTCTATGGAATGATGTAGTAGAGCATGTCTTGCATGCCTTAAAGGAATCTATGTGTACTACCCCAGTCTTAGTATTGTTAAAATTCACTAAGACTTTAATCCAAGAATGTGATTCTTTCAGTAAAGGTATTAGAGTGGTATTGACTCAAGAAGGGTTATCATTGGTGTTCACCAATAAACAATTTTGTGATAAAAACTTAGGCAAGTCTACATATAAAAAAAATGATGACCATCCTTCATACAATCAATACATGGTGCCCTTACCTGATTGAGAGTCATTTTCAAATCAAGGTAGGCCATCATAGTCTGAAGTGCTTTTTGGAATAGTGTTTCTCTTCATTGGATAAGAAAAAGTAGGTCACCAACATTTTAGGATATGATTATGGAATCATGCATTATGGAAGGGAAAGCATATGATTATGGAAGGGAAAACATAATATGGTTGTCGATGCCTTGTCTCATAAGTATGAGGAAGAAGGATCTCTATTATCTTTTCCCTTACTATTGCTAGATTGGATAGCAAAGACATGTTAGGAATGGTTGGTTTATCCTAAGGTTGTTCAATTTCTCCTATAGTTACAGGAAGATCAAAACCCCCCTATAAGCTACACTTAGTAGAATGACACATTGTGGTAAAAAGGGTGTATCTTTTTTATGTCGAATTCTACTTTAAAATCAAGGGTGTTAAAGGAATTGCATTCATCTCCCACCACATGTCATTTTGGATTTTAGAAAATATATGAATGGGTTAAGCATTCATTCTTTCATGATGGAATGAAGAATGACATCTCTACGTTTGTTTTTTAATGTGGCATGTGTCAAAGGAACAAGGGTGAAACGATGAAGCCATTTAGGGAATTACAACTCTTATTGATCCCTGCAACAATTTGGGTTGGCATTTCCATGGATTTTATTATTGGGATACCTAAAGAAGGAAACAAATCTATCACCATGATGGTTGTTGACCACCTTTCCAAATGTGCCCACTTCCATGCCTTACAATGCATGTTTAAGCCATGATCCATAGTTACGCAATACTCCATATTTTTAGACTGCATGGCATGCCTAATTCAATTGTGACAAATCATGATCCTACATTCACTTGCAAAATATGACAAGAGTTGTTTAAAATAAAGGGCACCCAATTGCAAATGAGTAGAACCAACCATCCACAAACAAATCATTAAACAAAGGTGGTCAATAACTACCTGGAAACTTATTTGAGATGTTTAGCATCAAACTGACAGTGCTAATGGATCCAATGGCTACCCCTTGCAAAATTGTTGTACAATACCACCTATCACGGTGCTCCTAAAATGTGACCCTATGAGGTTTTCTATGGACAAAAACCCCAATCCATGGCCTCATACTTATTAGGCACATATAAGGTTCAAGCAATAGACAAAAATCTTAACACACAGGTTGACATTCTCCATACAATCTATTGAATTTTATGGTAAGCTGATGCATTCTAATTTTCTTACTGTTTAGCATACACTGAACCATAATCATTTTGGAGCAACACAGTGGCTACAATAAACCAAGATCACAAAAAGGATAACCATGCATAAGAACACAAGAAGTATCCTAGGAAACCCTTCTCAACAAGGGAAGAAAACCTAGCCAATACTTTGCTATATTCTCAAGAGAAATACCTCCCACACCATCACCAAACCTAGCACACAAAAGGGTACTTCAATTATCATAATTTCAAACCACAACTTCTGAAATCATGAGATGACACAATGATAAATGTGTTTCTTCAATGGGGATTCACCTTTATTTATACAAGATTTATCACATCAAATGATGTGTCTATTGGCACAATAGGGTCAACCTCAATAACTCATAATATAATTAATAATTACAATATTAATTATCTTTTACATTAATTATCTTTCACTTTATGGTGGGGCCGACCTGTACCCTTTCATCACAATTAGGGTTATAGGTAAATCTTACTCTTAGAAAATATAGTAAGGGATCTTACACACCCACTAGTGCACAGCCATTAGGGGCACGTCCACCTGTGCTCAGCCACAGGGATGTCCAAGTCAACAAATATCTATCTCACAGGAGAATCATCTAGACACACACTCACTAGTGCTCAGCCACTAGAATCACGTCCACCTGTGCTCATCCACAGTGACATCCTACTCAACATATCTCTATCTTACTGTGTCTCACAGGAGAATCATCTGGAGTACCACATCGTCTCAACTCTCTACACAAAGGAGAATAGTAAACCCATCACATGGGATCCTTCACCCCTCACATGGTTACACATTGTTTCATCTTCGTCTCAGAGAGAACGACACACCCAGCTCATGGGCATATTCCCTTCATAGGGGCACATAGCGTTCCATCTATGTTTCAGAGAGGAACAACACACCCATATCATGGGCTTCCTCACCCCACACAGGTGCACATAGTGTTCCATCTATTTCTCATAGAGGAACTACACACCCATCTCATGGGCACACCCAACTCATGGGCTTCCTCACCCCACACAGGGGCACACAACGCTCCATCTCTGTATCAAAGAGGAACAACACACCCATCTCATGGGCACACCCAACTATTGGGCTTCCTCACAGGCCAACTCACTCAGTATGTGTCCTGGAGGATGTCCCATGCAGCTATAATCATCAACACTCCCTCTCAGCTAGGGAGGCATTCTCCATCATGCCAAGTCTCACATGGAAGTACTCGAACTTCGTCTTGGTTGTAGTCATCAACACTCCCTCTCATCTAGGGAGGTATTCTCCACCAGGCCAAGTCTCTCACAGAATTACTTGAACTTCATCTTGTCAATAATCATCAACACTCCCTCTCTCAGCTAGGGAGGTATTCTCCACCAAACCAGTCTCTCACGGAAGTACTCGAACTTCATCTTGGCAAGCATTTTGGTGAAGATATCTACAATATGCTCATGTGTAGGAATGTATTGCACATGTACTTCTTTCCTCTGCACCATGTCTATGATATAATGATATTTTATCTTAATGTGTTTCGATCTATCATGAAACACAAGGTTCTCAGAGAGCTTCACACAACTCTGGTTATCATAATGAATAATAATAGGATCCATCTCATGATCAAATAAATTTGTCAAAAGCTTGTGAAGCCACACTGCTTCGCGAATTTCCAAACTCAATGCTATATACTCTACTTCTATAGTACTCAAGGCCACAGAGCTTTGTTTCATGCTGCACCAGGAAACCATGGTAGACCCCAAGGTAAAAAAACAATTGGACGTGCTATTTTGGTCCACTGCACTCCCTTCCCAATTGACATATCCCTGTAAACTGAAGTCTACACTGGAGGCATATCTCAGGTCATATCCAATTGTGCCTCGTAGATATCTCAATACATGTTTCGTTGCTATCTAGTGAGCATGTCTTGGCTGACTCATGAATTGACTAAGTACATTCACTACATAATATATATCGAGTCTAGTGTTAACCAGATATATCAGTGATCCAATCAATTGTGGATCATTCTTGTCTAAATCATCATCATTCATTTTCTTCAAATACATCACCATCGGTGTAGGCATGGATTTTCATTCTGTCATATTGAACTTCTTTAATATCCCCACTGTATATTTTCCTTGACTTGGGAAAATATCATCAGTCCTTTGCCATACTTCTTGTCCCAAGAAGTACTGCATCATACCTATATCCTTCATCTCGAAATCAGAAGTCAAGGCTTGCTTGTATCCAACAATAAGGCTTCCTGAATAAGTCACCAAAATCAGGCTCTCATCACCAACAATGTAATAATACAGGTTTGGATCAACAACACTCTTGTTGAAACCCAAACTCATCAAGAATCCATCCATCTTCTCATACCAAGCACGAGGTGTCTGTTTTAGTTTATACAGGGCTTTATTCAACCTGTACACATGATATTTCTCGTCTTATATCACGAATCCTTCTGGATGCTCGATGTAAAATTCTTCCTCAATCTCACCATTGAGAAAGGTTGTCTTTACATCCATCTGATGTAGTTTCCAACTCATGGATGATAGTACATATGGAAGTGTATCGGGATACTAGATCAAATGTCTCATCATAGACAACTCCCTTTGTTTGTGGGAATCTTATGGCTACAAATATCGCTTTATATTTCTCGACACTTCCATCAGTTGCATGTCCCTCTACCCCTTGCAGAGTTTGTCGAGTTTAGACAGGCCTTTCATGGCCTACTGCAATGTTTCTGGGAATATCAACTCGAGCAACATGATCAATATTGTCTCCCTCTAAACTGTTGAAGGGGAGAAAGTATTGTCTTTTCCTTCTTCTCAAATAGTTTTGACTCCCTCTGAGTCAAGTGACTCCCTCTGAAATCTGAAGGATAACCATATTCCTTTGTTGTTAACCTGCCTGGAACAAGGAAAAAAATGAAAGGAAACAAGACAAGAATATCTCATAGAGGAGATTCATGAGTACATCTCTAGAATCAAAACAATTTAAGGATTGTTGTCACAACTACAATACCTACTTGTAATGTAGCAACCTTAGAAATGTAGGTTAGAGGCATGCTAATTAAAAACAATCAAACCTGGAGTCTTCACTTCCAATGTGTTGTTCCTCTAAATGCACTGAGATCCCTCTGAATCATGATTGCAGCAAGGGTTCCTTCCTCCAGCAAGTACACTAATGACAATGATGCAAATAATATATACAAGTGCATACCTGAGAGTGTACACCAATGGAGACTTTGCTTTCTTGTCAATGTCATGATGAGAAATGATATTCCTTGCTTGTTTACCATAGACTAGAAGGAAAATTATGTTGGTGTAGCTTCCTATGGCCACCTTCCACTGCTACATTCTATAAACAGACTTGTTTGCCCATGTAGCCACCTTGTACCATACATATCTCTAACGAAGTTTGCATCAACATTGTAGTTGTTGTAGATGGGGTGTCTTTGCACTTTGGTCTTCATGCTCAGGAAAGACCACAGGCTTGGTCCTTCTATACCTTCACTTGTGATTTATGATGCAGGAGCATCACCCACATCAATCGAGCCAGCACAGAAGTGAAGGACAACTGGACAAGCCCATCATGAATTTTGAAATTGTCTCGAAGATAATGCGCCAACCTTAAATGTGATAGTAAAGAGAGGCGTACTTTTATATTGTAATCAGACCTTGAGCGTCCCGCTCTCGTCTGAAGTAGATAGAGGCATTTATGTTGAGATGAAATAGGTAGATAGAATTTAATTCTAGATTAGACTGTTTGAGAGCGCAAGAGGGAAACGAGATATAGACACCCTCATTGTGCATTGTAACATAATTCTGAAGAAGGAAGAGCAAGAGGAAGCAGAGAATTGTGTAAGAACACCCATGTACAGACATTTGGATTAATAGAAAGCTTTGATTCAAATTCATGGTTTGTGTTGTTCTCTGTGTATTGATGGTATGCTCATGAATGTTTATTTCCTGTTATGCATTTGCTTTCATATGCTGTGTATATGATTTCATGTTCTAAGTTGAATTCTGAAAGGAAGAGGGAATGAGTTTCAATTGTTTCTCTATCTGAGTAAGAAATTCCTGCAAGGAGTGCAGTGGAAGTGTCCACAAGGAGTGCGTCGACAAGAATTCAGGGTAGCGTCTCTGAAGCTCAGATAGTTTTACTTTTGTTCTCATTTCCCCAAAAGTGTAGTTGGACACAGGAGCCGTGCAAGGAGTGTGCATGCCAAGTGAAGTTTAGGGTTGCGAACCTGAGCATTAGTTAAAAGACTGTTGTTGCAGGAGTCCGCAGGGTCAGAGGAATTCAACACTTAGACGTGTTTGGAGGTCACCGCAAGGAGTGCGTGCAAGGATCCTCTTTGAAGATCGAAGTTGTGAGAAGCTCTGGAGGAATAAGGCCTTTGAAAACATTGAGGGATATTAGAAGCTTGTAGTGCAAGCGGATAAGTCCAGGGAGGAGTTCTTGGTTTTCCTTCATGGAAATCATCAAAGGGAAGAAATCGACGGTCAGGAATCTGTGGTGAGGATTAGCGAAACCCCGCCAACCGTCAGATCTTCCAGAGAAACGAGAAGGTTACAGTTGCATCCGAAGTTCAAGCTCAGGAGATTGTGGACCGTCGGATCTGCACATAGATACCCGTCAGTCGTTGGATTGACCAAGAGTTGCACGAAGGTTAAGCTTCGTGGACGTGAGGAGGAAAGTTTCGACGAGAGGCGTGTTCCTCAGGATTTTGGCATTCGTGAAATCAGGAATCATGAGGACGAGTGATTGGGAATTTTCATAGTGAAAGTCCCAGAATCAATCGGAGCCATCCATCAGTTGGGACACGTGGACGAGATAGGGAGCCATCGACATTTCGATCATCGGGACTCACATAGATAAGTGTTTTCAGTTTTCCAGTTGGCAAAAACTCGAGGGTCAATCTGAACCGTCCATCCACTGGGGACGCGTGTCAGGAATCCGAAGGAAGTCGAGATTCGACGTTTCGCGAATCCTAAAGACAAGGCAACCGGAGCATTTGAAATCGCGAATCGCGAAATAGCGAGGAGCAGCGAGGACCGTCCATCCTTGAGGATGTGTGGCCGAGATCGAAGCCTTCGGGAAATTCCCTGAAAGGAAAGGTCAATTGTCGGGAAGTCAAGAGTTGGGAAATCGGGGATCCCATGGATAAGAGGTCAATACATATTGACACCCGAAACTCCGAATCTCGATAAGAGATAGGATTGTGGTCATATAAGGTAGGGTCGTGTGGACTGGGAGCATAGCCAGTAGGGGCTGAAGCAAAAAGGAAGCGCATCGGGATATCGGAGATCAGGGATTCGAGGAAGCAAGTGTTGGTGACATAGGGGATTGGAAAACCCCGAAACTCGATTGTTATTTTCTGTTGAGAACGGAGAAGCGCTCAGGCCTAAGGGCTATAACGAGCAGGACAAACCTGTGGGTCAAATCTTAATCAGGATTCCAGGGGAGAATCAAAGGAGCCACTCTGGCTCGAGAGTAATTTAGAATGATCCTTAAGATCGGGAGGTCAGGCGCGGGACCTGCTGAGGTAGGTGCCTGAGGGGATTCCATCAAGTGGTATCAGAGCACAGAAAAGTTTCTTTGCTTTTTGTAGCAGGGAAAAGGAGAATTCACCATGCCGCCGAGGAGAAGAGATAGAAAATCACCCGATCTGGAAGAGGAAAGGGAGATGTCCAGAGGAAGGGGTAGGCAAGTGCAGAATCCAGAAGTAGAAAGAGATCTGCATAACATACGCGCCAAACTTGTGGACATGGAGATAAGACAAAAACGCATAGCTAATGTAGGAGATATCAACGAGTCCGAAAATGAAGATGATGCTGGACATGGAGAAGAAGAAGTCACAGCAGAAGATGCAGCAAATGAGCACTTATTTAAAGTTGTTGTAAGAATGGGTGCAAAGGAAAAAATGGACATTCTAGTTTATGAGGGAAATCTGGATATAGAAGAGCTTCTAGACTGGACTAGAGCTCTGGACACCTACTTTGACTATGAAGATATCGAAGAGGACAAGAAGGTCAGGCATGCCATCACGAGATTAAAAGAACATGCAGCCTTGTGGTGGGCTGAACTACAAGCAGATAGGCGTTGCCAAGGCAAGCAGAAAATTAAGAGCTGGGATAGGATGATTGCAAAGATGAAGGCAAAATTCATTCCCAGGGACTATCAAATTTCTTTGTTCAGGAGGATGCAGAACCTAAGACAGAGATGATCTCAGTGAAGGAATATACTGAAGAGTTTTATAGGTTGAATATCAGGGCAGGTCATCGCGAAAGCAATGACGAAAAAGTTGTCAGGTATATGAATGGCCTGAGATATGAGATTCGGGATGAAATGAGTATGGTGACCATCCGAATGGTGGAAGATTCTTATCAGATGGCTCTAAAAGTAGAAGAGAAGCTGAGCTGAAAATAGAGTCAGAGGGGTCGAGGCAGAAGTCAACCCAGAGGAAAATCAATTGCCCAGGAAAGAACCCAGAAGCCCAGGGACGACTGGAAGAAACCTCAGACATGGACAGAGAGGGGTGGAAGCTCACAGCGATGGCGATATGTTGAACAGAGAGGACAACATACTGAGTAGAGAGGAGAGTATGCTGACAACAACACTTTTCCTCGTACTAGAGGTAGAGGAAGGGGAAGAGGTGGAGTAATAACATGCTTCACATGTGGAAAGAATGGGCACAAGTCATTCGAGTTTCCAGAGAAAAAGAAAGAAACTGGAGAAACTCACATCACCGAGGCATGGAGGCGAGATGTTGAGGCAGAAGACACTAAAGGTGGAAGATCGTTGATGATGCAAAAAGTCCTTTTGACACCAGAGAAAGAGGTGGAAAGTTCATTCCAAAGGACAAGACTTTTCAGGACTACTTGCAAGACCAAGGATAGGGCATGCAAGGTCATTGTGGACAGCGGTAGCAGGGACAATCTGGTTTCAACCGAGATGGCAGAAAAGCTGGAGCTGGAGACAACTGATCATCCAAGTCCATATAAAGTTTTGTGGCTACAAAAAGGACACCAGGTAACTGTCACTAAACAGTGTTTAGTTGAATTTAAGATAGGAGGATATAATGATAAGATATTATGTGATGTCATTCCTACAGATGTTTGTCATCTATTGTTGGGTAGACCATGGCAGTATGACAGGAATGTGATTCATGATGGGAGAATGAACACATACACCCTGGAGAAGAATGGGAGGACACACATGTTGCTTCCAATCAAGGATAAGGAGGTGAAGCCGAAAGTAAGCAACACAATACTTCTCATGAGTGGGAAGGAACTTCTTACAGAAGTTAAGAAGAAGGATGATCCACAGTTCATTGTGGTCAGAAAACCAAAGATTGTTCTGACTAGCACAAGAGTGGATGATTTGCCAGAAGAAATTTAGGAATTGTTGGAAGAGTTCGCTGACATTGTAGTGGACGAATTACCTTGTTCGTTGCCACCAATCAGGAGTGTGAGTCATCACATTGATCTCATACTAGGATTCAGTTTACCAAACAAATCCGCATACAGATTGATGCCGCAGGAGAATGAAGAGGTAAAAGGGCAAGTCTAGGATTTGTTGGACAAAGGTTTGGTCAGGGAAAGCTTGAGCCCATGTGTTGTTCCGACAATACTCAGTCCGAAGAAAGACAGAGGATGGAGGATGTGTACTGATTCAAGGGTGATTAATAAGATAACTATCAGGTACAAATTCCCATTGCCAAGAATGGATGATCTGATGGATTGTTTAAGTGGAGCAAATTTTTTTTCGAAGATTGACCTGAAGAGTGGATATCATCAGATTCGTATGAGAGAAGGTGATGAATGGAAAACAACATTCAAAACAAACGAGGGGTTGTATGAATGGCTTGTTATGCCGTTTGGCTTAACAAATGCGCCAAGTACCTTCATGAGGTTGATGAACGAAGTCCTGAAGGAGTTCATCGGGAAATTTGTCATTGTGTATTTGGATGACATACTAGTTTTCAGTAAAACAACAGTGGAGCATCTGAAGCATTTGGCTACAGTGATGCAGAGATTACAGCAAGAGAAGCTGTTGATAAACATGAAAAAGTCCTCATTCATGAAGACAGAGCTCATTTATTTGGGATTTTTTATTTCGGCAAATGAGTTGAGGATGGATCCAGATAAGGTGGAAGTGATCAAGAATTGGCCATCACCGAAAAATATCTTTGAGGTGAGAAGTTTTCACGGATTGGCTAGTTTCTACAGAAAATTCATCAGGAATTTCAGTGGAATCAGTGCAGCAATGATGGATACAGTGAAGAAAAGGCATAAATCTTTTCGCTGGACAGAAGAGGCTGAAAAGAGTTTCAATTTGTTGAAGAGGAAGATCACGGAACAACCTGTTCTGGTGTTGTCGGATTTTCGAAAAACATTTCAAGTGAAATGCGATGCAAGCGGGTTTGCAATCGGGGCGGTCTTGAGTCAGGAAGACAGGCCGATAGCGTACTTCATCGAGAAGTTGAATGAAGCAAAGGTGAAGTATTCCACATATGATAAGGAGTTTTATGCCATCATACAGGCATTGAAGAAGTGGAGGCATTATTTGATTCCGAAAGAATTTATTCTATACAGTGACAACCATGCACTGCAGTTTGTGACTCAACAGGAGAAGTTGAATCAGAGACATGTAAAATGGGTAGAATATATGCAGAATTTCACTTTTGTAATTAAACACATTTCAGGTACTGCTAACAAAGTTGTTGATGCTTTGAGCAGGAAGTGTTTGTTGTTGCAGGAGTTCAAAGTCAAAACATTGGGTTTTGATGATCTCAGGGACATGTACGTAGATGACCCAGACTTTAAGGAAGCATATGAAGTAGCTGAGAATCCAATTCTCAGAGATAGCAGCAAATGGGCCGAATACATGATCCAGGAAGGATTGTTGTTTAAGGGCAATCAGCTATGTATTCCGAATTGCTCCATGAGGGACAATCTGCTGAAGGAGAAACACAGTGGAGGATTGGCCGGACACTTCAGACATGAAAAAACATTCGCAAAGTTGAGCGAATCATACTTTTGGCCAGGGATGCGATCAGAGGTCAAGAGATTTGTAGACAGATGCAGAATTTGTCAGCATTCGAAGGGGAGGAAGCAGAATGCAGGTTTTTATCAACCATTACACATACCTGAGAAGTCGTGGGATGAAATTAGCATGGATTTCATATTGGGGTTTCCAAGGACGCAAAGAGGATTTGATTCGATCTTTGTGGTGGTGGATAGATTTTCCAAGATGGCACACTTTATCCCATGTCAGAAAACCAGTGACGCGACTCACATCGCGAACCTGTTTTTCAAACAAGTCATTCGACTTCATGGCTTACCAAGGAGTATAGTTTCGGATAGAGATACGAAGTTCATAGGGCATTTTTGGAGGACCTTATGGAAAAAGCTGGGAACTAACTTGTTGTTTAGTTCAGCATATCATCCGCAGATGGATGGACATACAGAAGTGGTAAACAGAAGTCTATGAGATTTGCTGAGAAGCTTGGTGACAGAGCACCACAGCAGTTGGGACAATATATTGCCACGGGCAGAGTTTGCGTATAACGACTCAGTGAACAGGAGAACAGGGAAAAGTCCATTCCAAGTTGTTTATGGCATACAGCCAAGGGGAATTTCTGAATTGAGGGATTCAGAACAGACTGTAATTAGGATCGCTAGTGCAAAAGAATTCGCAGAGGCAATGAAGGAACTTCACAGCCAGGTGAAGGAGCGGTTGCAGAATTCAAGTCAGGAGTATAAGCGCAGAGCCGATCAGCATAGAAGACAACTTCAGTTCGAGGTTGGTGATCTGGTTCTGGCACATTTTAGGAAAGAAAGGTTCCCGACGGGAACATATAATAAATTGAAAATGAAGAAAATCGGACCATGTAGGGTCTTGAAGAAATTGGAGAAAATGCTTATGAGATTGAATTACCCGATGGGATCGGAATTTCTCCGATATTCAATGTCTCAGATTTGTACCCATACAAAGCTGAGGAAGAAGGAAAAAGTGATGAACAACCAGAGGTTCAGTGGCGAAAGCAAATGCCGGTTGCAGAAAAGCCACAGATGGAACGTATACTGGATAAAAGAATTGGCAAGAGGACCAGGCGAAAGCAATACTTTGAGTATCTGGTCAAATGGAAGAACCATCCAGTTGAAGATGCCAGCTGGGAGAATGAAGCAGAGATACAGAAGCATGGACATACCGTGTAGGAGCTCATGGATAGGATCCCATGAAAGTTTTCAAGCGAGGGAGTATGATGCAGGAGCATCGCCCACATCAAGCGAGCCAGCGTGGAAGTGAAGGACAGATGGACAAGCCCAGCACGAATTTTGAAATTGTCTCGAAGATAATGCGCCAACCTTAAATGTGATAGTAAAGAGAGGCGTACTTTTATATTGTAATCAAACCTTGAGCGTCCCGCTCTCGTTTGAAGTAGATAGAGGCATTTATGTTGAGATGAAATAGGTAGATAGAATTTACTTCTAGATTAGACTGTTTGAGAACGCAAGAGGGAAACGGGATATAGACACCCTCATTGTGCATTGTAACATAATTCTGAAGAAGGAAGAGCAAGAGCAAGCAGAGAACTGTGTAAGAACACCCATGTACAGACATTTGGATTAATAGAAAACTTTGATTCAAATTCATGGTTTGTGTTGTTCTCTGTGTACTGATGGTATGCTCATGAATGTTTGTTTCCTGTTATGCATTTGCTTTGATATGCTGTGTATATGATTTCATGTTCTAAGTTGAAGTCTGAAAGGAAGAGGGAATCAGTTTCAATTGTTTCTCTATCTGAGTAAGAAATTCCTGCAAGGAGTGCAGTGGAAGTGTCCGCAAGGAGTGCGTTGACAAGAATTCAGGGTTGCGTCCCTGAAGCTCAGATAGTTTTACTTTTGTTCTCATTTCCCCAAAAGTGCAGTTGGACACAGGAGTCGTGCAAGGAGTGCGCAGGCCAAGTGAAGTTCAGGGTTGTGAACCTGAGTCGGAGGAATTCAACACTTAGACGTGTTTGGAGGTTGCCACAAGGAGTGCATGCAAGGATCCTCTTTGAAGCTCGAAGTTGTGAGAAGCTCTGGAGTAATAAGGCCTTTGAAAACATTGAGGGACACTAGAAGTTTGTAGTGCAAGGGGATAAGTCCAAGGAGGAGTACTTGGTTTTCCTTCATGGAAATCATTGAAGGGAAGAAATCGACGGTCGAGAATCTGTGGGGAGGATTAGCGAAACCCCGCCAGCCGTCAGATCTGCCAGAGAAACGAGAAGGTTACAGTTGCATCCGGAGTTCAAGCTCAGGAGATTGTGGACCGCCGGATCTGCACATAGATACCCGTCAGTCATTGGATTGACCGGGAGTTGCACGAAGGTTAAGCTTCGTGGAGGTGAGGAGGAAAGTTCCGACGAGAGGCGTGGTCCTTGGGATTTCGACATTCACGAAATCGGGAATCACGAGGACGAGTGATCGGGAATTTTCATAGTGAAAGTCCCAGAATCAATCGAAGTCGTCCATAAGTTGGGACACGTGGACGAGATCGGGAGTCGTCGGCATTTCGATCATCGGGACTCACATAGATAAGTGTTTTCGGTTTTCCAGTTGGCGAAAACTCGAGGGTCAATCTGAATCGTCCATCCACTGGGGACATGTGTCAGGAATCCGAAGGAAGTTGGGATTTGGCGTTTTGCGAATCTTGAAGACAAGGCAACCGGAGAATTTAAAATAGTGAATCGTGAAATAGCGAGGAGCAGCGAGGACCGTCCATCCTTGAGGACGCGTGGCCGAGATCGAAGCCTTCGAGAAATTCCTCGAAAGGAAAGGTCAATTGTCGGGAAGTCGAGAGTCGGGAAATCGGGGATCCCGTGGACAAGAGGTCAATACATATTGACACCCAAAACCCCGAATCCCGATAAGAGATAGGATTGTGGTCATATAAGGTAGGGTCGTGTGGACTGGGAGCATAGCCAGGAGGGGATGAATAAAAAAGGAAGCGCATCGGGATATCAGAGATTGGGGATTCGAGGAAGCAAGTGTTGGTGACATCGGGGATTGGAAAACCCCGAAACCCGATTGTTATTTTCTGTTGAGAACGGAGAAGCGCTCAGGCCTAAGGGCTGTAACGAGCAGGACAGACCTGTGGGTCAAATCTTAATCAGGATTCCAGGGGAGAATCAAAGGAGCCACTCTGACTTGAGAGTAATTTAGAATGATCCTTAAGACCGGGAGGTCAGGCGCGGGACCTGCTGAGGTAGGTGCCTGGGGGGATGCCATCAATTTACATAACTCCTGGATATCAAGTTGTCTGGGTGTTATTCTCAAATACAAGATGGAGATCCTCCAACTATATCTTCCAGAACATCAACCCTAAAGGATACTTCATTATTCACTTAATCAGCCTTAGATTTTTACTAAGAATCACCCTCAATACAATATCTTGCCTCTGCTGCAACAATCTTCTCTATTGATCTTCAACAACCCTTAATCCCCTTTGTTTCTCTCTGCCTCAAACCACTCTATGTTGCCTCAAAAAACCTATGTTAGTGGCTTGCTCAGTTTAGTCATATCTGTGCACGCTCCTTGTTATTTCATGAATGTGATTTGCCAATCCCTTGTGAAAGCACTCAACGATTACGTGCAATAAAGAAGAAGAATAAATCCATATTGCACACAAATATTAAAACATCAAACTCATCCCTTTGATGCCTTAGAAAGTACTATAACAGGTTTGTCGTTTTGGTTTTTAAGTCCACTGTTTAGGAGCTTAAATTTGTGGTCATGACAACCCTTAGTGGCTACCCCAAGAACTTCCATAAAATAGACTTGTAGTTGACTCTAATGATGGAAAATGGTCGAGTGTCATGGTATCCTTTTTTCCCTTCAAACCGTCCTCTCTCTGCACAAGCCTTTTCCCACAACCCTCGGCCTGCTATAGGGGGCTTACAACCCTTAACACTCCATAGTCTTCCCGCAAGAGGGAATATCGTGCTCTCCTATTGCCCTCGGATTGAGGTAACCCTTACACATGATCTATGGCCTGTACTTTCTTTGAGTGCAGTTGAGTCCTTTAGCCTATGGATTGAGGTCTGCTACTAAACAATGATAACAACCCACCAAATATGTGGTTTGCTACAGCAAGAACAGGCCTAAAAACCTTCACTTTATTGCCCACAAAACTTAGCTTTGCTAGCAGCCTCGGCCTGATCCTCCTCCTCCTATAGCTCTATTGTTTTGTCCTTTTAATTATGGTTTTAGGTATGCTTATAGGACCTTCTGCGGCAACCTACAAGATTCTTTTTATACAGTGGTTTTCTTTTAAGAAAATGGCATGCAGCCAACTTAGAACGTCACCACGGAATTTATAAAGGTTTGTCTCTTCTCTGCTAGCAACCTCAACCTTCCACGACCTTCCTTTATCAATGTTCAATGGTCATCTTCAGGACCTGCTCTGATACCATGTTGAATTTTATGGTAAGTTGATGCATTTTAATTTTCTTATTGTTTAGCATAAACTGAACCATAACCATTTTGCAGCAACACAATGGTTGCAATAAACCAAGATCACAAGAAGAATAACCATGCACAAGAACACAAGAAGTATCCTAGGAAACCCTTCTCAACAAGGGAAGAAAACCTAGCCAGTCCTTTGCTATATTCGTAAGAGAAAGACCTCCCACACCATCACCAAACCTAGCACACAAAAGGGTGCTTTAGTTCTCATAATTTCATACCACAACTTCTAAAATCATGAGATGACACAATGATAAGTGTGTTTCTTCAATGGGGATTCACTTTTATTTATACAAGACTTATCACATCAAATGATGTGTCTATTGGCACAATAGAGTTGACCTCAATAACTCCGAATATAATTAATAATTACAATATTAATTATCTTTTACATTAATTATCTTTCACTTTATGATGGGGTCAACATGTACCCTTTACATCACAATTAGGGTTACAGGTAAATATTACTCTTAGACAATATAACAAGGGATCTTACACACCCACTAGTGCTCAGCCACTATGGGCACGTCTACCTGTGCTCAGCCACAGGGACATCCAAGTCAACAGATCTCTATCTCATTGTGTCTCACAGGAGAATCATTTGTACACACACTCACTAGTGCTAAACCATTAGGATCACGTCCACATGTGCTCATCCACAGTGACGTCCTACTCAACAGATCTCTATATCACTGCGTCTCACGGGAGAATCATCTAGAGTACCACATCGTCTCAACTCTCTACACAAAGAAGAACAATAAAACCATCACATGGGCTCCTTCACCCCTCAGAGGGGTACACATCGTTTCATCCCAGTCTCAGAGAGGAACAACACACCCATCTCATGGGCTTCCTCACCCCACACAGGGGCGCACAACGTTCCATCTCCGTCTTAGAGAGGAACTACACACCCATCTCATGGGCACACCCAACTCATGGGCTTCCTCACCCCACACAGGGGCACACAACATTCCATCTTTGTCTCATAGAGGAACAACACACCCATCTCATGGGCTTCCTCACAAGACATCTCACTCAGTCTGTGTCCTGGAGGATGTCTCACGTAGTTGTAATCATCAACACAATCAAGGACAATTTGGTCTTGGCTCAAATAAAATGAAGCAACATGTAGATTAACATCACTTAGAGTACCACTTTGAAGAAGGGATTCAAGAGTTTCTTCATCTCCAACCCCATAAGTAGACATATCTCAAGGAGAAGAGCCACCAAAAGTTAGCACCCAAGTTCTATGACCCATATCAAATACTCAAACAAATTGGACAAGTCTCCTATAAATTGTCTCTCTCACACACTCCAAGTCATCCACCCAATATTTCATGTGTCATGTTTGAAGAAAGTGGTCAGGCCAAATTTCCAAGTTTAGACCATCCTCCTCAAATGTGATAAATAGAGTTTCATTTGGTAATAGCCCAAGACAATATTGGACAAATAGTCATCTACACCAACACATTATCTAGGAAGTCTTGATACAGTGGAAGGATATGCAACCCAAAGATGTCCACTAGGATCCAATCGTGATTTCAAAGTAGTTTCCACATCTCTAGCCCAGAGGACAATATTTTCTTTGAAGGGGGGGGGGGGCAAAGTTAGGGCCCTACCCAAACCCCTCTAATTATGGGTACTTAGATGTGAAGAGTTAGGTAGTTAATGTATAGTGGTGATCCTCTTTGAATGAGGACTACTAGGTAGTTGGTATGTGGATAATTAATGTAAGGGTCATCCTTATTAAATAAGGTCCACTTGGTAATTGGTACTCAATGAATGTGACCTAGTCATTAATATAGGGGCACTAGTGATAAGGGTTTGGAGTAGATAAAAACTATTTATAAAAGTAGAGGACTACATAATCTTTTATGAAAGATTATCATTATATTGGAGCGCTACTCAATTGGAAGTTTGCCCTCAAAAAAACATGTAAATATTGCTCACCTTTTGAAATATCATAAAAGATTACTTCTTCTACGAATTCAATACTTTTTAACTTTCTACAAATTCAATACTTTTTAACCTTCTATAACTTAAATGTATAAATGTATGTCCTCTAATATTACTCTTACTTCTATGTTTTTGCTATACAAATATATTTCTTTGGCGTGATATTTTGCATTTTTAAATTATATGATATAATACTCATATACTAATGAGGACTATCCATTCAAAAGAACTAAATAAAATGACTTAAAAACTAAAGTCGTGTGGTTATTCTCCTTTTGAAAAAAATTGTAGATTTCATTGGGTGCACTACTCTTTTTCAATGGACATTCATTTTTAAAAATTGTTCATACATATGTTCCCCAAATGTCATATTTAGTTGTTCATATTACACTCGGAAATGAGGGGGAAATTTATTTTTTAAGTAATATTTTCACATTTGATTTCAACAACACTCACTTTAACATAATTGGTTGTTGGTTGTTTAGACTAGGCTCACAATGAGAAGGATAACTTTTTTTTTTTTAATTAATTTCATATTTGATGTTACAACATACTTTTTCATATTTGATGTTTACAACATACTTTAACCTAGGTAAGGAAGTTGGAAATTTCACCTCTCTAGTAAAAAATAATATATTTATGGATTAACTATAAGGTAATTTCCAAAATTTATTATTGGAAATAATTTTTATTATAAATTAATCTATTTTAGATTTATCTATTAAATATATATTATTATTTTTAAATATTAAATAAAAAGAATATATATATAGATATAGATATATTATTTTTAAAATATTTGTCATATTATCAATCTTTTTAATTTCTTAACTCAACAAAACTTTTGTAATCTTAGAAAGCTTCTCTTAATGCTTTTGGAGCACAGAAATAAAATTCTAAAGAATAGTAAGTAATCACTTACCCTCTTAAGGTCTGATAGACCAATTATGTCTTAGTGGACTTTAATCATCATCATCATCATCATCATCATTAAAAATTTCAAAGAATTTCAACTTCAAAATATCTCAATTATATATAATAATAATAATTTAGTTTTAAGGTTATGGCCAAGCTAGACACCAAATTGGTGTAGGAGACCCCCTTGTTTGTGGGACAAGGAACCAACACAACTATTTGATTGTTAAAGTTTACAAACGTATACATACCCTAGACCCCTCTAAATTTGAACTTATAACCTTTTAAGAGAAAACACATGTTCTTAAATTTTCAAAAAATTTCAACTTTAAAATATCTCAATTATATATAAATTCATAAAAACATGAAAGAAAATATTTACTAAAAAACGCATTTACTAAAAGAAAAAATATATAATTTAAAGATTTCAAAAAATTTCAACTTTAAAATATCTCAATTATCTATAAATTCATAAAAAATAAAATAATAATAATAATATTTATTAAAAAAAAATTATTTATATATATGAGATTTCAAATAATTTCAACTTTAAAATATTTCAATAATATATAAATTCATGAAAAGTATATATATAATGGTCATCTCTTGCATTATCTTTCTCCAATTACATACAAACACATCAAAAAGCATTAGAAAAAATATTTACCAAAAGAAAGATGATCATGGAATAATAAAACAACTTGCTATAATTTTGTATAAAGTGATTTTTAAAGATGATAGTTTCTTTATTTGTACGTCTAAGTGGCAATGGAGGGCGAACCAATGGAGGGAGAACCAGGCTCCAGTTTCTTTATTTGATAGTTTCTTTAGTTTCTTTATTCCAATGGAGGGCGAACCAGGCTCCAGAAACCCGGATCCTCACTAGTCCACGGATCGACTACTGATCACGTTTCGCCTCGGTCCTTGAACTCGTCCATCTCTCTCAGTGTCGTTTTTTGGTGCCAGTCTCTTTAGTTTCCAGCTTTCTTCGATCTGATTTTTCGACTGTCGGCCATTGTCCGCTATTTGTCTCTTTGCTCTGACAGGGATTGGTTTCTCGTGTCTTCCCATTGCACCACTAACCGATCTTGTCTTTCGCCAGCTCTCCCAGACTTAGTTCCTTTCCTCAGTACTGTGCAGTGGGCCGGTGTGGTCCCCCTGCAGCTTCCTAATGGATCCCCAGCCCAGTTTTCCCTCGCACCCAACAGACAACCTATTTTGGAACCAGGAGGGAATTTTGGACAAAATAGATTCCATAGTACATAGTTCTTCGACTCTTCCCTCCAAGATTTTTTCAAAAATTACTTCCTCTCCTCCTGAGCCCTCTGCTAGTAAAGGACTCCCCCCTCTAACTAGAGCGCCTTTCCCGAGTGCTCCACCGAGTGCTCCACTGGTTACTGACAGGTCTCTCCCTGCTCCTAGTAGATCTACCCTTCCATAGGTCCCTCAAGCTCAGTCTCCCCCCCACCGAGCAGCCTCCTCTAGACGTAAGGTATGGAGAGAAAATAAAAGATCTAGGCGCTTAGTGTTGGGCGATGGAGTGGGACTTGAAAATCTGTGTAAAATGTCCACTTGTTCACTGGTTGGTCGCATTTCCTACAAAAGTTTGAGCTCTCCCCCCCTGGAGGAATGGATTAAGCACAGGTGGTTTCCGATCCTTGGCTACTGTCCGGAAGTTCTATTTCTTAAAAAAGGATGGCTCTGTTTCACCTGCAGATCTCCTGAAGACGCCACGCTGCTCCTTTCTTCCTTCTGGATTAAGCATAAGTGGTTTCCGATCCTTGGCTACTGTCCGGAAGTTCTATTTCTTAAAAAAGGATGGCTCTGTTTCACCTACAGATCTCCTGAAGACGCCACGTTGCTCCTTTCTTCCTTCTGGGTCTTTGGAGGCAGCAGCCTTATGCTCAAACGATGGCGCTTGGCTTTCAATCCGGACACCGACTATTTCCAGCTAAGACATCTGTGGGTGTTTCTCCCGGGTCTTCCACTCCATTTCTGGAATGAGGAAGCCTTCAGAGCTATTGGAAACTCCTTGGGGAAGCTGATTTCTCTCGACTCCCCCTCTCGTTCGGGATCTTCAAGGCTCTTGGGCAGGGTGCTGGTCGAGATAGACCTATCTGCAGGTCTGCCGGAAACTCTCGAGATTGATTGCGAGGGAGGAAGATCCTTCAGAACCTGGACTACCTCGGAATACCATTTAGATGAAACCGATGTCGCGAGACTGGCCACCTTCACCGAACGTGTCCTGGTAAGTCCGTTAGTACCCTCCTGGATGATTCTGACGATCTTCTTGTAAATCCTCCTGCCTATCAAACTGTTGACCCTTCCCTAGACTTTTTGGACGTCCCCCATGACCCTTTCTCGTTGCCCATCCCTGAACAGTCCGATTCCCTGACCAAACTCGCTCTACTTTGCCCAACACTCTACAAAACATTCACGACCCCTGAAAATCTTTTTGTCAATAGCTTTGACTGGCTCGTTTCCTCCTCCCTTTCAAAACCCCTCACCTCCGAAGCCGACAGGCCCCCATCTACCCTCCCTACTNCTCCCCCCTCTTTGTCGACTCCACAGGATGGACCCTCCCCCATTCCAGTAGCCCTTGTTGACCCATCTCTACTTCCTGGTTACAACCAGCCAGACGAGGACGATGTTTCCCTCTTGGAAGCGTTGAGTTCCTCTTCTACAGCCCAGTTTATCCCGGAAATTACCACACAGATACCACTATTTCGGGGTAAAGAGATCTTAGCACCTTCCTATGAAGCGGGACCGTCTACTACAACTCCCTCAGATTCCCTTATTAAATCTTTTGCTTGGTCGCGTGGTATTGGAATTGAGCTCTCCCCTCTCCAGACGAGGAGCGCTAGAAAAAAGAAAGATGGCTCTGTTACTCATCATCCAGTCTCGGGAGTCCAAACACAAGATGGAAAGGCCCTTACAGCATTGAAGGCCATTGCACGCTCCAAGTAATGATAGTGCTCTCTCTGAATATACGAGGGATCGGGGGCACCCTCAAGGCTGCTTCCTTCCGAAGACTTCTGGAGCACTCCAATCCAGATGTCATCTTTCTAAAAGAAACCCTTTCAGTTGATCACTCTGCCAGAGCTTTCCTTCATCTATTCCGCCCCCTTTGGGTCACAGATGCATTAAGTTCTATCGGCAACTCGGGAGGCATGCTGGTGGCCTGGGATCCAGCGCTTTTCGACTTAAAGCCCTTCTTAACCTGTGGAGGTATTTTGTGTATAGGCAGTTGTTTTGCTTCTAACCAGGATCTGGCGCTCTTAAATGTTTACAGCCCTTGCCATGACAGACCATAATTCTGGACTCACCTTGCTAACAGTGGCATCCTCTCCCTCCCTAATCTTATCCTGGGAGGCGATCTCAACATCACCCTTTCATCAGATGAACACTGGGGAACTGCTTCACTGTCAGGATCTGGTATTAATCTTTACAGAGACCTCTTTAAGGCTTTTAATCTCATTGATATCTTGCCAGTTAATCTCGTCCCTACCTGGCGAAATGGGAGAAGGGGCTCGGAGGCCATTTCCAGAAGGCTCGACCGCTTCCTTATTTCCGAGTCATTCTTCTCTTCAACCGTCTTCCCTTCCTCCGAAGTCGCACTTCCCTCCTTCTCAGATCATGCGCCCATCCTCCTCACTTTGAATCTCACCATCCGACTCA
>ML789436.1:91932-105319 GCA_009831015.1 Picea engelmannii
TGAGTCTCATTTGGAAATTAAAAATCCTAAAAGCGCATACTAAAATCTGGTCAAAACAAAACAAGGTGGCGGAGGAGATCGCTCTGAACAAGCTGGAGCTCGAGATCACGCATCTCATCACTAAATCAACCCTTGCGGCCCTGTCATTGGAAGACGAGACTTCCCTAAAAGCTTTGGAGGAGAATAGGAATGTTATTTTGCTGGAAGACGAAAAAAGATGGCGGCTCCGAAGTCGGGCGACCTGGCTCAAATGGGGAGACTCTAACTCTAAGTATTTCCACAAAGTTGCTAATCTTAACAGGAACAAGAAGCTTATCTGGTCCATTGAAAGTGACAATGAGGGGACCATTCGTGGACAGGAGGCACTCAAAAAGGAAGCGGCCTTTTACTTCGAACAACTCTTCAAATCCAGCAGCGAACATAATTTGCCAGCAAAAGTTTCAACCGCTAGCCTTTTCACAAATATGGTTTCTGCATCTGAAGCCTATGAGTTGTTTAATCTGGTCACACTGACAGAGCTTAAGAATTCTTTGTTTCTCCTCAAAAAAGAGAAAAGTCCGGGCCCAGATGGCTGGACGGCCGAATTTTTCACCCAGTTTTTTGATCTTGTTGGATCGGATCTTCTTCTGATGGTTGAGGACGCGCGCATTAAAGGTAAAATCTCCAGTAGCCTCAACTCCACTTTCCTGGTTTTAATTCCTAAAAAAGACAACCCTACCTCTTTCAACGATTTCAGACCGATCTCCCTTTGTAACTTAGTTTATAAGCTCATTTCAAAAGTCATCTCCACTCGGATTAAGCCAGTTTTGGAAAGGAGTCTCTCTGTTGAACAGCTCGGGTTTCTAAAGGGAAGAAGGATCCATGATGCCATCGGTGTGGCCCATGAGTTCATTCACAGCATCATTCAAAAAAAACAAAAGGCGTTGGTCATGAAAATTGATCTCAAAAAGGCATTTGACAGTATTGACTGGGATTTTCTAAGACTCATCCTCCTCTCGGTCGGTTTTGGGATAAAGTTCACGGACTGGATAATGTCCTGTGTCACAAGCGCAAACCTTTCAGTTCTGATCAACGGGGAGGCGTCCAGATTTTTTAAAAGGGAAAGGGGGCTCCGCCAGGGATGCCCTCTTTCCCCATACCTCTTTATCCTAGTTTTGGATGGGCTGAGCCTTCTCCTCACTAAAAACTTTGTCGAGCATCGCATCACAGGTATTAAGGTCTCTAATCTCCTCAGGATCGTCCACCTTATGTTTGTGGATGATATTCTTTTATTATCAAAAGATGATGTAGCGGAATGGACTACACTTTTGGACATACTTCAGCTTTTATGTATTGCTTCGGGGCTGTCCATCAATCCCTCGAAGTCCACGGTCCACTATTGGGGCCTAACTGTGACCGATCTATCTACTCTAAAAGGCTACATCCCCTTCTCCTTTTTTTATTTAACCTTAGGCTTCAGGTATCTGGGGTACCATCTAAAACCGGGAGCCTCCTCGGCAACTGACTGGACATGGCTAGTGTCCTCTTTTGAACGGAAAATAGGTTTCTGGTGCAATAAATGGTTGTCCCTGGGGGGACATCTCATCCTGTTCAAATCGGTGTTGCAAAGTCGGGCTATTTATTGGATGTTACTGGAACGGATCCCCACCAAAATCATTACTCTGCTCCGCAGACTCTCTTTCAACTTCCTGTGGAATGACCTAGCAGGAAATCGACGCTTCCACCTCTGCAGCTGGCAAACTCTCTCTAGGCCAAAGAGGGAAGGAGAATGGGGACTTAAGAATCTCTCCATCTTCAACAAGGCGTTACTGGCTTGTTCCTTTTGGAGAGCGGTTTCCATTGATAATATTTGGCATCGGGTTATCAAGGACAAATATTTAGGTGCTAAACCTCTCTCCTTTTGGCTACGAAAAACACATCTTATTCAGAACTGGGCATCTCCCTTCTGGAAGGGACTGGTGTCTTCCTCTCAGGTGATCCTACACTGGCTCCGTTGGAGACCTAGATCGGGTAAAGAAATAAATCTGGGCAGAGACAAACTCATCAGTTTAGATGATCAATCGATTCTTTCCTTGCAGCTCAGGTCACATCTAATGTCCCTCAATCTTTTTTCCCTTGCACAGTTAAAGAAGGAGACCTGTGCCTTCCCCCTCCCGGATCAATGGCTTCATAGCAGCGATTTGGCCCTCGGCGGACCCATAGCCATGGAGTTGGACTCTTTTACGGCAGCCTTAAAGTGCCCGGGCCTCTCCCTCTCTGACGCACGGGATACACTTACCTGGGCAGGGGGCGATGGGTCAGGAAATGTTGTAGCCAAGAATGTTTATGCCGCTCTCCTGTCGGATAGGGAGATCGATGCCCAGCCTATGTGGCTCTGCCGGTTATGGTCTTGGCCGCTTCCCTTAAAACTTAAATTATTTTTTTGGCTCTGTGCTAGAGATAAACTCCTCACCTGGGAGATCCTGCGTAGAAAAGGTTGGCAAGGTCCTGGATTATGTGTTCTTTGTCGAAAAGCCTCGGAGGACATTCATCACTTGCTAATTCACTGTATTTTTTCTCAAAACATTTGGAAACATACCTTGCATCATTTCTCCCTTCCTTTCCACTAGATCGGTGCCTCCATTACTGAGTGTTTCTCCTCCTGGTCAACTGTCCAAGCAGCGCCGCCTACACTGGCAGTTTTCGTTAGCTGGCATATTTGGTTAGAGCGCAACAAGGCTCTCTTCGAGGACACTTCCCCTTCCCTACAGGCGGTCTACCATAGAACGCAGGCCTCTTTCCATTGGCAGCAGTCTACAGTCAAGGCACTTATTTTCAAAGCGGTTGATTCTTTCTTGCCTGAAGGCTACTCTGTGGCTTGTTTTGACGGAGCGGCACAGTCTTCTGGTTTATGCTGTGGTGTTGGAGGCACTTTCAAATCGCACCCGGAGAGGAATACAAAGTGGTTTCTTAGTTGTGGTAGGGGTACAAATACCAAAGCCGAGCTCCTGGGCTTGTGGGCTACACTTACGCTTGCATCCTTTTGGTCCCTAGATCACCTTCAGGTCATAGGCGACTTAAAAGTTATCATTGACTGGATTAATCGTAAGTGCAATCTTCAATCCATCCACGTGGAAGGCTGGAAACTTAAAACGCAACAGCTGGCTCTCTCCTTCACTGACATCTCCTTCCGCCATCTCCCCAGATCGTTCAATTCCGAGGCGGATGCTCTCTCTAAGAGAGCTCTCAGTCAAGTGGTCGACAGACTTTCTATTTACCACTGTGACAGAGGACAGGAGAGCCCGATTTCCTCCTTCAACCTCTTTGAGTTTTAAAACTAGTTCGTTGCACAGGAAAAGCTCAGAGTGCCTTGGGATCTGCTTGCATCGGTCTGTATGTTCGGCGATGGAGGCAAGCTCCTTTTGCCGTGGTGGCAGATCTACTTCATTGGGCGATTAACAGAACATGAGGTGTTAAAAGAGCTTCAGATATTTCATTTGTGATAGCTGGGATAGCCATTGTACTCGTAAATCGTACCCTTTCGTCGATTTGCATGGCGATGGAGGTAGGTGTCTCTTGCCGTGGTATCAGATTCTCTTCATTGGGCGTTTGACTGAACAAGGAATGTTTTGAGAGTTTCAGTTTTCTTTGTGATAGCTGTGATAGATACTGGACACGTAGATCGTCCACTCTTGTTCCCTGGCAGCTTTGTTTTTATTTCTTTTTGCAAGTCCTGAACCGAACTGGTTCTCGCTATAATCCGGCTTATATGTCTGGTTTCAGAGTATTGTAAACGATTTTATACCATTTATAAAATTGAGTTAATTTCTCTTGGGAAAAAAAAGTGGCAATTTAAATGAACTTTTAAAGATCATAGTTTTTAAGAATTTTTTTAGCGTGTAATGATTGCCACGAATTGATGGGGTTGGCACAATATTGTAGGTGGTTTACCCTATTCCTCTCTCTAATGGAAGGGGAAGATGTATGATTGTCATAAATGGATGGGTTGGCAAGATATTAAAAATGGTTTACCCTATTACCTATTTTTAATGGAAGGGGAAAATGTATGATTGTCGCAAATTGTTGGGTTGGCACAATATTATAGATGGTTTACCCTATTACCTCTCTCCAATGAAAAGGGAAAATGTATGATTGCTACGAATTGATGGGTTGGCACGATATTACAGATGGTTTACCCTATTACCTCTCTTCAATGGAAGGGGAAAAGGTTTGAGTGCATAGATGAATGTGAGTCTCTGTTTATGGAGTTGATGAAATGCTTAGCTTGTGCCCATGTTCTTAAAGTGTCTAATATGGAGAAATGTTTCTTGGTTTCTACAAATGCATCTAAAGTGGGCTTGGGTGCAATATTAACGTAGGAGGAAGGTGTTATAGCCCATGAATCTTGGAACTATCACGAAAGGGACTATGCCACTCATGACTTCGAACTAGTATCAGTTGTAATGGCAAGTCTAAAAATATGGAGGTACTATTTGATAGGAAGAAGATTTGAATTGAGGACTAATCATGACAGTGTTCAATATATCTTCACTCAGAGATCTCAATGCTCATCAACGACATTGGAGTGAGTTGTTTAGTGAATACGATTTTGTGATTTCCTATATAAAAGGGAAGGAAAATCAAATGGCAAATGCATTAAGTTGGAGACCTAGAATTCAACCAATGACCTCTTTAAAGGTAGATTTAATAGAGCAAGTACTAAGTCACCTTTAGGAAGACCACTGGTACAAAGAAATAAAATATGTTTTGGAAAAAGGGAATGTCGTGGAAGCAAGTATGAAGGTTACTCACTAGACTTTAAGGTTACTCACAGACTTAAACCGACTCTTATGATACTTGGAAAAAATGTAGATACCTAATAATGAGGACCTTCAAATGTTGGTCTTATCAAAAGCTTATCACACCTTATGTAGCTCATCCTAGTGTAGAAAAGATGTATACCATAATGAAAGGAATTTTTTTTTGGCCAAGTATGAGGAGGATTATCACTCACTGTTTTACTTGATGCATTGACTATTAATGAGTCAAGGAAAAACATTGTCATTTGTTACGAGGAAAATCTCTCTATGGCTAAGGGTAAACCACAACATACAAAAATGACTACAGAAATCAACTCTACTCTCAAGTATGCTATATAAACAAATATGCTAACAAGACAAGATAAAGAGTCTACCTCATCCAGATGTTCAATGAAGTCCACCGTTGAGCACTTGACTCAAAGCAATACATCTGCAACTTGTCCTCAACAACCAAGAAACGCAAGCATATGGTGATAATATATAAAGTTAGCACATTCAATAGCATAATTCATCAACATTCATAACAAATATGGCCATGGAATAACAATTCAAATATTTGCAAGATATTAATTGGACGAGAAAAAAGTATTTCTATTAAAATGTAATCAACAAAAGTGAATAAATTACAAACTTATGTGTCGGCATGGTTCGGAACCGAGAAACTAAACCCCTTCCAGCTGGGCCTCCACCACTTCAATCCTCCACCAAAGGCAAGCTCATATAAGAGAGACAATGAGGTTCTCAATCAAGTAGAGAAGAGCTTGAGGGTTGAACAATGTGTTCAGACTTAAAAGGACAAAGGGATGCAGACTCACTATGAAGTGAATAATTTCTCCGAAGTAACTTTGCTCTCAAAATTGAATTCTTATCCTCTTTTCCATAGCTCGGATATGATCCATTTATAGCCTTCAAGTGGAATTGAAGGGTCGAGTCAGAGCGTTTCCAGTATATGGAAGGTCAAGGATCATGGATCTTGTGACGTGACATGGAAACCCAACACTATTTTTTAATTTTGGGCACAAAACCTAATGTATGCAGGTTGTAGTGGTGCAACTTGCATATACACATGATGTATAGTAGTTAGGGCGCGTATATGTGGAAAAATATTGTTTTTAGCTCTGAGATTTGCAAAAACGGACTTCAAGTTTGCATAGGGAAATGGAAAAAGGCCTTCTGAGCAAATTTGCATAAGGTGAGGCAAATCTTGCTATAACATCATCCTATCAGTGTGAGTATGATTTGGCTCCATGACATCCTTAAAAGCAAATGGGAGGTTGTTTCCTTACCTTTTATAAGTAGTTTATCGATGACCTTGCAAAGGCATGATTGTATTATGGTGGTTGTGGATTTATTGACCAAGAGTTTCCACTTAATTTATATTAAGAGTACCTATGATGATGGAACAACATCTTAGATATTTCTTAAAGAAATTTTACATTGACATGAAATTCCTAGCAGATCAAGACTCTCATTTCACCTTTCTATTTCAAACTTGCCTTCAGAGCTCCTTGGGAACATAGTTAAATTTCAATACTACTTATCATCCTGAAACAAATGGCTAGACTAAAAAGATTGACCAAGTTTTGGAGGATATGTTAAGGATGTATGTAATGGATTAACAAAATAAATGAGAAAAGTATATTTATCTCGTTGAATTTGCATATAGACGACTATCATAATTCCATTAGACTAGCATGTTTCCTTATGATTTTTTATCCGGAAAACCTTATAAAATCCGTCTTAGTTGGGATCGCTTAGAGGATAAATAGTGTTATGACTATTACAAGAAATGAAATAGCAAATGGCACAAATCAAGAGTACTTGGAAAGCCAAAGCCAATGATCAACAAAAGAATTACGTTGATGCAAAGAAAATTAATAAAAGTTATAAGGAAGATAACAAAGTTTTTATGAAGGTTGGACCATCCAAAAAGTTAATTGATATTCAAGAAAGGAATAAAGTATCTCCTAAATTCATGGGACCATTCAATATCACAAAAAGAATGGTACATGTTGCTTTCTTGCCTTGAAATGCTAACTCGTTTGAAAAACATTTATGATATATTTTGTATTTCATATTTCAATACTTAAAAATATGTATTTGATAAATCTCATATTTTAAATTATAAATTATGATAATTTATAAGTTCAAAATATGAAATTTTCATAATAAAATTATATTGAATAAAATAATTTATAAATATGAAAAATAAACATTACAATTTAAGTTTGTATAACACTACACTAACCAAAACCAAATCAGTATAGATCAGATTCATTTTATTTCAATAATTAAAGATAAAAATGATTAAAAGAAATTTAAATTTAAAATTGTACAACCTTCAAACTCGTAGCCAAACCAACACAAGATTATATTCATTTTAATTTAAGATTTAAATATTAAAAAAAAAAAGTGTATTCCTCTATTAAAGCCACTTGCCGCTTGTTATTGTATTTTCTGCTATAATACATATGTTATTTATAACATATAAGAGTCATCTTAGTCTAAGATGAAGGCATGGAGAAAGATTAAAAAACGTTGAAAAACTTGAAGCAAAGGGATTAAAAAACTTTAAATGAATTAAGCAATGACCAAAAATTAAATTAAGTTTGCATTTGACTTGTTTTGTATTTCCTCAGTATTAAATAGAATCTTTCTTTGAACAAAATTATAATCAGATTGTCCTCATCAAGCAAAGCCGACTGTTATTAATATTTTATATTGAGGTTATCTTTTCTACTACGATTCACGGATGGAAAGGGATTACATCATTAGACTTTATTATTAATAAAATAAAATTGTTTATTATTAATATTTTTTTTGCCAAGTTCAAAATTATTGATTAAATTGTAATCATCTAAAAAAACTGTTCGTTATTAAAATAGTTATTATTTTTTTTTGTCTAAATAATATTTTTTTATTAAAATTTAAAGATGAAGAAGAATTAAAATTAGTATAGTTTTATTTTAAAATGTACTTTTTAAAAGTTTAAAAATAGATTTAGATTCAGATTAAGAATAATATATTTTTATTTCTTATATAAATATCATATTTATAATATTTTATTTTTTATAAATTTAAATTTCTTCTTTTATCTTTTTATATGACAGATAGATTTTTTTTATTGGTGTTGTTACTACTGAAATGTGTTCATTAATAGTTCTAGAGGTGACATATAAACCACTTCCGTGTGTGTTCATTAATAGTTCTAGAGGTGACATATAAACCACTTCCGTGTGTGTTCATTAATAGTTCTAGAGGTGACATATAAACCACTTCCGTGCTTCACATTGTGATAGTAATAATTGTGATGTTTTTTTCTTCTGTTGTAGTTGTCTCTTCCGAGCATTAGAGTTCTCAAACCAATAAAATGTTTTGTTTTTTGTTTTTTTTTTTTAATATGCTTTTCCATATGACGTTTGTAAGTGATTAGGGTTACAACTCTATTGGAATTGGAATATGGCCATCGTTAGTATTTTTCCTTAACAAATACTTATTAATAATCTAATGGATTTGGAAATAGTCTAAACAAACGGAAATACTTATCAAATACTAAGCAAAGTTAATGGATCCGACAATAATCTAATAACTTAATCAGTTTTTGATAAGGAAACCAACGGATTGTGAGGAACATCAAAAGCTTTGGTTTCCATGAGGCCACATGAGATCGTTGAACTCGTGTATGGATTCAAACCCTAAATCCAAAGGTATTCATTCATGTGGAGTGAAAATTTATAATGCTCGAAGTGCGAAGCAGAGTAATTGCTCACTCCCAAACTAACTAGAATAATCTTATGGATCCTATGAGACAACTCCTCCATCCTCTCGAAATACTACTGAATGATTTGGTTGCCATGATTAAAATATATATAGTAATTGATCAATGATGTTGAGCTAGTTTTACAACAATAACCCTAAAACTTATTAAAAAGATGTTGGCACCCAAAGTTTTGGGTATATATCACGCTCGCGCAAACAAAATTGTGTGTGCTCATTCCATTTTTGCGCGCGCTTAAGAAGATACATGAGGATTGACAAGAAGCACACGCCAGATCAAGTTTTGTTAATGCACGCTAAGTCGAGTTATGTCAATGCGTGTCGATTACAACACAAGGGAACGTGGAGCAGAAAGAAGATGAGTTGGCAAGGTAGTTACAATTGCCCTGATTCCAAAAATTCTATGTGGAGTGTAGGCAGGGGACAGAAGCATGCAGGACTAGCAAATGGAGAAACGAGTGGGGAAGAACTGAAAGAGACAGAGCACCAAAGCAGAGAAGGATATAAAATGAAGCAATGACAATAGAAACAGAGTTAATCAGTTAGTGAGTCATTCAATCAGTTAGTTAGTGAATTGGTCCATGCGTTGTTGTTGTATGTGTGATGTTGAGCTCGCTCTAAGCATATGTTTTGTGATTTCTCTGATTATAAGTTTGACTATGTCCTCTCTAGGGAGTCCGAAGAGATGTGTGTGGCGCAATGTAATGTAACAGTGGGAAACGTATAAAAAAGGAAAGCTCGATTGTTGTTAATGAATGATTTACTTAATGTATGCATGTGCATGATTGAATGAGGATGATAATAAAGCTACAAAGGCTATGGGCCTATGGTTGTCCATTATTTGTCTCATTGAATGTGTTCTTTCCCTTATGTTTTTTCATTTGTTAAGTAAGTTGCAATGAATTACATGAATGCAATCCCCGATGCATCTCTATGTCTCTAGTCCTTCATTCACGACACAATACCATATTGTCTTTGTGATCCTTATGGCGTCTCGAGTGAGACCTTTCTCAGTCTTGGTTGAGGATTGATATGCCAATGCCTTGGAGTTTTTGTTGGTCAACTATGGACGAACCCTAGGTCTTAACCCCCCGGCGTTAAGAAGGACACGCGCAAGCGTGAAACAACCCAACAAATGGTTTTGTTGTCGAGCTCCCATTCTTCATTATAGAATGGGATATCTCGGAAGGTGTTGTTGAATGGTCGGTCGATTACCAACCTTCCTTCTTGGAGGTTCAAGACGAGTTTGAAGTCAGAACTAAGAAATCCCAAGAAGAGAAACGAGCTACATTCTCTTCTCAAAACCAAGACAAGGCTGCCACATCCAAGGAACGTAAGCTTCCCCTTTCAGATGAGCGCATGTAGAACGTCGGTGGGTTAGGCACGAAGGTCGACGCTACATGATAAAGGAAGCGATATTCCAAAACTCAGGTCCATCCCCCTATTGACCTTGACAACAGTGCAGAGGATGATCATTTTCCCTTCACATGTGCAATCCCAATCATCGAAGAGGTCCCAACAACTTCAACTCGAACGAAGGTTCGTCCTGGTTCGGGAAAACATAGATGCACCACTACCATGTAACAGCCAGAGGCTAGCTCCCCAAGTTCTAACCGACAAATCGCTAAACTGATGAAGTAACTCCATCCTCAACTAGCCAAGCAGCAGGCATTCCAAGATACTATGGTGCAGAAGGTGGACACTTTGGGCCAACAACTTGCTTTACCCTCACCTCCAAAATCTTTGGCCCCATAACCACAAGCCATCGACGCCACATGACCGAGCCAATGAAGAGTGTTGAGTGTCAACCCGCTTGCCATGATACCATTCGACTCAGTAAGGACATAACTTGACCTTTCCCAGGTCCCTACAACCGAGATATAGGGCTTCATCACTACCATGATCTACAAGCTTGGGGAGAGATACCAAACTCTCACCCAAGAGCATGCATAGTTACACCTTCATTTTGAGCAAGAGTCCTCGAGCCATCCAGACACCAGGTTGCAACTAAAATAGGGATCCAATGCATGGTAGGAACTTGAAGCTGCCCAAAAAAACCTCCAACAAATGCATCTTTTTAAGGATAATGCGCACGCTAAGAGTAAGGCCCAGTATGAATCCCTTCTATCCCATCATACAAATGTATTCACTTCTTTGGACGAGGCTTACTTACAAGTTTGCAAGACCGGGCAGGTATAGTCACATATCTCAGCACCACATAAACTTAAATGGCTTATCGGGCGCATTCATGTCCTAGAATCGCATAATGAAGCACTCCTCGCATGGATCCACTAGTTAACACCAACAGAGACGGAGTTGCAGAAATAGGTTGCAACAGTCGAAGCGGCTATTCGGAATGGCCTCACTAGGTGGCAAGACTTTTCAGGGGTAATAGACCATAGCTTCAATTTGTGGACCCACCTACAGACCCCTTCAAAATTAACAACTCTGCATGATAGAGTTTGTGCAGCCAAGGTCGAGGTCGCACAATGTAAGAGTAACTTAGCCTTGCTACCTCCCAGAGAGCACGCAATGTCAATGATAGCTATTGCATCCAAGACAAAGGAGATTATGACAGTGCGAGTGTCACACACCCACTACGGCAACTAAATTTTTTTTTGTCTTTTCTTCAAGGGACAGAATCCCTGAATTTCTACGGGGCCTAGCGCAGATCATCCCTTCCCTTATCCTTCTCCAAGTGACCACAACCTGGCCTTAGTGCAAGCACCTTTCGCAACTCACGAGTTGGAGAGTCAAGGCTCTCGACTCCTCTTTCTCCAAACATCGATACCTGAAATGTGATACAGATATGGCTCCCTCCTCACTAGCGCCTGCTACATACAACCGTAGGCTAGGCTAAACACTAGCACTACTCGCAACTCGCGACTTCGCAAGTTGGAGTGTTGAGCCCTCATGATCCTCCTTTGCGAATCCCCGAAACGCGAAAGGTCAACAATGGGTTGACTCTTTCCCAGGCGACATGTGTCCACCACCTGTCAACCATGCGGTCCCCACCTAACGGATGTGCCACGTGTTCACACGAGCCCTTGATGCTCGGCACTTCAGGACTTCTGCAGTCGAAAAGAAGTTCTTTCAACCTTTGAACCCCCGATACACGATACTATGCGGAGGTTCTAATCCAATGGTTCTCCCGTGGCTTGGATCCAACGGTCTGGATCCTTTCACGATCTCGTGTATCGCGAGTCCTTAAAACCTTGCCCATTCACTCCTTCGAGTCGCGAGTAAGCGAAACACTGAGATTTCTCCACGTGCCCTCCTTGATGGACGACTACGATGAAATCGCGACTTCGCACATCGCTAGTTCAAACAGTATGCTCTTTGACCTTCTTTCTCTACGAGTTAGCGAAATGCTGAGCTCTCGCCACGCATCCTCTACAATGGACGGCTTGATTTCCTCTTCGAAGAGTTCGGGATCTCGTGACTCCCACGTTGTAAGGTTCTTCCATTGGTTGACACGTGTCCAACTTGATATCTGACGGTCTAACTTCCCATCGAGATTTCGTGTATCGCACATTCGAAGGGATCTCTACCTCTGTTTCCCCGAACATCGAAATCCTCCTTTGGGCACGAAGTGTTAAGGTTATCGCTACTTCTGTAGATCTGACGGTTGTTCGTCCTTGTCTCTGCGTTCCTCCAATATCGACCATTTTTCCTCTGGAGCCTTCGCTGCTTCCCGTCCTTGAATAATTTCGGTCTCCAAAGGCTTCGAACCTTTGTCCCTTCCTCTGCAATCCACCTTGGTTTAAGAAACACTCTGCAAGTTTTATCCCTCCTGAGCTTCGTCAGATATGAAGGACTTAAGAGCCTTGCGCTCTTCTTATGGGCTTAACAAGCTTCGTCCTCCAAGGAACTCAAAATGATTAGGAAGGTTTACATGTGTACATGAAACTGTGTTCACGGTCGACGAACACACAGTTCGTGACTCGGGCTTATGCCACCATAGGACAAAAGTATTTATGAGTATAAAACATATCCTAACCATATGATTTCTTACTGGCCTAATTATACAACCAAGCAGTGATAAAAGGAATACAGTATATCCATTAAGAATTCATACATAATTCCTGCAACATACACAGTATAGCCAATTCATACACAGTTACAGATAAATTACACAGGGCAGGAGATCGCTTATCTATTACAGGTTGTTGCCAACCAACTAACTGTGGGTGTTCATCCTTCCACCCGACCATAGGCACAGAGGCATTCATTCTTATCACTTTGGCAACTCCCGTGCCAAGCCATGATATCACCAAGGAATTCTCACACTTCTCGAGGGTTCTTCCTCCGTTTTCGCTTCTGTTTGGGTCATGTTCTCTGTAACTCAGAGCTTTCTCTCTCTCGGTTATGGACTTGGCGAGGTTTCTCAGATGCTCCTTGGCATCAAGCTCGCGGCCTTTAGTTCGTGACTCGCTGGAGAGCTCTGCGCATCTCCCTTGCGAGCTTATGCTCTTTTTGTCCGGTGTCTCCTCTCCCGTGTGTATCCCTCTTACCTTGGAAGGTTTGCTGACCTATCCTGTTCCTTCTGTCAGAAGGAAGCTCAAGTCTGCAGGTCCCTATGGTACTTTGGGCTGATAGCCCATGTTTCCATTCATGGGGGTGGTTGATAATTCAACCACCGGTCCTTTCTTTATTAACTGATTTCTTTCCTTGGGATCCAAAGGAGGTTGTCATCCTCATCAAGGGAAATTTGGGGTTATTTGTCATAATGAACCCTCTCTTATAGTTTTCACATTCTTCCTCTAGTGATATCATGGCCAGTACTTTCAAGGCTTCACCCCCACAGTCAG
>ML789436.1:116376-128992 GCA_009831015.1 Picea engelmannii
ACTTGGCTCCTTGAGGGAGCTCCTCCTCTTTGTCTGCTTCAGAATCACAAAGCTCTCCTTGTCTCCAAGTTCTTTGTCAAACTTGTTGTCTCTTTTGGTTTTGCACCCCTTGCTTTTATATGAACTCCAAGGGTCACTTGTGCGAAATTTTGCATCTCTTCAGTGCGTCGCGCCCCTTTGTGAATTGTCACACTCAACCAACCATCGTGCCCATCTATGGACCCAGGACACCCATCCAAGCCTTGTGCGCCCATCAACCGTTCGTTTCTTGGACCAACACGCCCCACCCTTGGGCACTCACCCTTTGCCTTATGCGCTCTTCATGACAATCGTTGTGACTCTTCGTGAGTGTGCTGATGGGGTCGTCCAACCTCTCTGACGCCCCCATGTTGCCAAGGGAATACGAGTCCACTCCTTGGGCATGATCCCAAGTTGCCCGGCCCTTGCCCAAATGCAACCCAAGTCTTCGTCAATATTCTAAGGAAAGTAAGGTGTGTGCCCCCTTGATGCCGCACGCCACCATCGTATGCCCAAGTTGCTCCTGCCCACACCCGAACGTCTTCGTTCGCCCCACTGATGACTTCTTCATTGTGCTCCTCATTCGTTTCGTCGTTGAATCTGCCCAAGGAGCGCATGCACTTGGTGGGTGTTGTGGGGGTCCTTACATCCTCCCCCACTCCAAGTTGTTGTCATCCCCGACAACATACGTCGATTTCCATGGCGTCTTTGCCCCATCTTTGGATCTCGTCGTTGTTCAACTATTGTTGCACACTTCACTTCAAAATTTCCCCCATGTGTTGAACTCTTGTGATCTTGTTGTTGCACCCATACTTCAACCAATTCTACCATGTTTCCGCACACTAACATCCCTCTTGCCTTGAACTAATTGGGTAGCTAGTCCAATCGTCATGCCCAACTCATGAGAATGCACTTCCTCATGCTCTAACTTAGTCTTTTCTATCACTTTCCAAGTGTTGCAGTGAGTGCTTTGAAGGGAAGTCAGATGACTTGGTGGTTCAAGTGCATTATGTTTCCTCGGTGAGAACCAACATACTTGAAGGTGACTCAAGTGATGTAGATTCGAAGGAGTCATGTAGCAATTTGGGACGCCTTGGTTGGGAGAATGTGTGAAAGAGCTTGGACGAGTCTTGTGGTGGACTTAGGCAAATTTGATGCAACCATGAAGGTGGCTTGGAAAGCTACCGAACTCTTTGATGAAATGTGTTGCACGGGTCGTTGCAGTGAAGTGAGCAATGAATTCTATATGTGTCGAGTTTGAGAGAACGGATGAGGCGCCCTGCTGCTTGGTGCCTTAGCCAGTTTCGTTGGGTCATGTGATGGCTTGACAATCGCGACGACAGTGCCAGAGTTTGGACACTTGCAGCGAGTGCAAGGCAATTCGTTCCAAGAGACGGATGGAGTCAGCAAGGGAGTCTACCAAAAATTGTTGACAAACAATCTGAATGGGCAGAACGCAGACCAAGTGACTTGGGTGGTGTTCACTCTCCTTTGGTATGGCACATTGGATGAAGCAGAGCACACCTTGGTGACTTGTGTACGATTGTGCAATGACTCAGAGATCCAATAGGGATCGTTGGTTGAGGTTGGCATAGTATTGGTAAGAATTTGCCCAAGGCACGAAAGTTCTTTGAGGTGACTCATTCTATTTGGAGCGCTTTGGACAGTTCATTGGGACGTTTGAGGAGTGTAGGCACGTTGGCCACACTCATCGCAGAAGTTGAGTTGCATTGAGGTGACTTGACGAAAATAGGCAAGTTGGGGTTTTCCTTCGTTTGGGGGATTGTGCTGACAGGTATATTGCAGCATGAAGAGATCACTTGGACTTGTGTGTTTCTCTTGCTTTGGGCAGCGTGGTTGAGGGTGAACCCTAACCATTCCAAGGCATAGAGATGAAGACACAGCGACACGGTTGAATGACGAAGTAGTGAAACAAAGGCGATTTGGGTGTGCAGTTCTTCATTCAGATTGACTAACTGTGCCATGAGGAGGACAGTGGAGTCAAGTTGTCGCAGAAGACTTTGTTTCAAGGTGACTTTATAGTGCAGCGAGGTGAGGGGCGACCTTGCCTTGGTCTTAATTCATTGTGCAAATGGACCAAATTGCAGAAGGAAGCAACTAGTTTGTTCATGAGGATGTGCAGACACAAGGAATGTGACGATTGGACTAGCCATTCAAGTAGTTCACGACTTGGGCAAGAGCAACAACATGACATGGGATCAAGAGTACAGACACACCAGTAGGTTCAAAGTGCAGCCCTTAGACATTGTGGAAGATCTCCTTGACGAAGATCGAGCAATGACAATGGCGATGAAGCAAGGATGGACATTTGCCTTAGTCTTTGGAGTTGGACAGAGTGACAAAGGTTGCAAACAAAAAAGACTAAATTTGGGCATGAGGTTGTGCATGCTCACAAATTGGGCATGATGATTGGATTAGCTACCCAACCAGTTCGAGACATTGGGGTCGACAATGCGCATAGAGATGGTAGAATTGGTTGAAGTAAGGGCACATCAGCAAGATCACAGGTGTTCAATACTTACACGAAATTTTGAAGTGAAGTGGGCAGCAATCAGTTGTAGAAGGCAGCGACAACAACCAGTTGTAGAAGGCAATGACATCAGCAGCGAAATCGACCAGCAACAAGGAAACAAAATCGCAATGAGATAGTGCATCAAAGTTGGGTGACTTTCATCCTTAAATTTGGGTGAAGCGACCTCATGGACTCAAGCAACAAATCGTGCAGAGTTGGATGCAATAGAGTTGGGTTTTGGGAAATTTGGGGTTTCCAATGGGCACGAAACTTGGGGTTTCCAACGAACTTGGTTGCAATGGAGGCATGAGTTCAGGCAGAGACTTGGAGATCATAGATTTTGTGAATATCGTCGGGAACAACAATGACTTAAGGTGGTGGAAGATGTAAGGCCTTGGGAGCTAAGCTCAAGCGCGGGCACTTCCACCACAGTCTAAATCAAGCATGCAAGACAATCAGTGTTAATAAAGAAACGAAGATCTTCATATAGGGGAAAGTTGGGGTTCCTTGGGTGCGCGACATGCCAAGGGACGACTCCACCCAAGGTGCCTTGCAACACAAGTTAGACGATGGACGATTTAGTGAAGAGTTGAGGGAAACACTTGGGCGCTCCATCAACAAAGGAAAATCAGCTAAGGCATGTGGGGCGCACTTAGGCAAGTCAACTTGACTCACCTAAGGGGCACACACACCCAAGAGAATGAGTTAGTTCAACCGATGGGGCACATCGACATGAGGGGCGCACCAAGGATAGGCACACCGGTCCCAAGGGGCACGATGGTTGAGAGTGCATGGGTTTGTTTGGACATGGGTTCACGAAGGGGCGTGACACCCCCAACGAGTGCAACGGTTCGCATAATAACCTTTGGAGAACCTATAAGAGAACAAGGGTGCTCAACCAAGGAAGGCAATAAGTTTTAGCAAGACAAAAAGAGCTCTACGATTCTGAGGCAGACAAAGAGAAGGACCTCCCTCAAGTAGCCAAGTCGCTCCACTTTGGGAGGACTTGTGTTGCCTTGAAGAGGAGGGCTCGACGAACAGTGCTGGGCAAATTTCTCTTGGGTAGATTTTGGCTAAGTCTAGAAAATGTAAGTTTGTGGGGGCATGTGTGAGGCAAAACCAAAATCTATGAAGTCTGTGGAAACGAAGAGGCAGAGTCTGCGAAAACTAAGAGACAAAAACTCTGCAATTGGAAGCACATCTGAGTTGCACCGCAGATGGCAGCGGAGACGGTTGTGACTGAGAGTCTTGGTGATGATCCATGTATCACTGTCTTGGTGACGTGAGACGAGTTGTTTGACTCTGCCAAAGTTGTACATTGAGTTGTTAGTGCTCATTTTTAACTGTTCTTCTATAACAAAGCCTTAGCCAAGTGTTAGGCACGGTTCGTGTTGCCCGCACTCATCGGTAGCCTAGAACAGAGTATGGGTATGCTCTCGGTGAAGAAGCATAGTATGGACGAAGTAACCTTGGTGTTGTCAAGTAACCAAGCGTGAAACATTGCGGTGTCGCGCACCCTCAACATATGCATATGCACAATCGTAAGGTACACTGTGAGGACGTCATACAATACAATTCAATTCAGTTAAGACAAAGGGGTTTTTGGGTTATATTCTTTCTTTTGCTGGGTACGAAATGAAATTGAAGGGAAAGAAAGGCCGATAATCTTGTTAGCGATTCAAAATAAATGGGAAAAAAGGCCAATAATCATGTTAGCCATTCATTTCAATTCGTACGTTCGTACGTGCATCATTCTCTAGGTACCGCGTTCCCTTTCAAGAAGATTTTGCCCAGAATCCCCGATCACTGAAATCGTAATAATCTCAACGTTGTAATTTTATCAATTCAAAACTGTAACCGCAGTATAATTTATGGTTTCTGAATCGATTCAAATTGTTGTAACTGAAGTATAATTTATGGTTTCTGAATCGCCTCAAATTGTTAAAATCGCAGTTTGAACAACGAAGTGATCAGATTGAAGAAAAGCGGGAAATAAGGTGATTAAGTTCGTCGATAGACTACGACTACGAGGTAGCAGTGATTTAGTTAGTCGATACGCGGAAGCAATGGAGACAAACAGTAGCAGTGATTTAGTTAGTCGATACACGGAATCAATGGAGACAAACAGTAGCAGTGATTTAGTTAGTCGATACGCGGAAGCAATGGAGGCAAACAGTGTTTGGAAAGAGTTAGAAATATCGTGAGGTATAGCTCCTAACCCAATTTAATAGCTGTCTATCCAACATATTATGTGTGTATGGTTAGGATAGTTAGTGAAATGGCTTTTAATCAATTCAGTTACAACTAATTTTGTAAATTCCTTTTCTTGTTAATAAAATTTGAACTACACAGGGAATTTCAACTGTATACAAACCCATAAAACGCTTCAAACAAAATATTTACCATATGAAACAAAATGCTCTGCCTCTTGCATTATCTTTCCTCATCAATTGGTGGAAGAAGATCAAGCAAATGCTATGCCTCTTGCATTATCTTTCTTCATCAATTGATGGAAGAAGGTCAAGTTGCTCATAAGAAGTAAAATGCAACCACCAATCATTCAGAATAGAATTGAAATTCACACCATACTTGAATTGCCAAGATAACTCCAAGAAATGAAGTTTCAGAATGCTTTTCAAAAGAAAAATTATACAAACCCATCAAAAGCTTGAAACAAAATATTTACTATACCAAAGAAAATGCTCTGCCTCTTGCGTTATCTTTCCTCATCAATTGATGGAAGAAGATCAAGTTGCTCATGAAAAGTAAAAGGCAACCACCAATCGAGATTCACTCAATACTTGAATTGCCAAGATAACTCCAAGAAATGAAGTTTCAGAATGCTTCTAAAATGAAAAATTGAACAACAGACACCAAAATTACAAGGCATGTACTATGAATGCTAGGACTCTGATCTCAGGATACAAATTGAATGGATAACAGAATTACCAAAGGGTATGTAGCTGGATTAGTCGTGCTCTCACTCAGTACTTGAATTGCCAAGATAACTCCAAGAAATGAAGTTTCAGAATGCTTCTAAAATGAAAAATTGAACAACAGACACCAAAATTAGGCATGTACTATGAATGCTAGGAGTCTGATCTCAGGATACAAATTGAATGGATACCAGAATTACCAAAGGGTATGTAGCAGGATTAGTCGTGCTCTTATCTCAATTGAATAAACAGCAGAATTCAGAATTCAGAGTTACTGTCCCCTGTACCTCTCAACTTGAAGGTGCAGCAGGCAGATCCTTGATCCATGGATCCAGAGGCTTCCCAACAGAGTACACAATAAACCCAATCTTTCTCAGCTTCTCGGCATCGACGACATTGCGACCATCGAAGACGAAGGCGGGCTTCTCCATATTCTCATAGATCTTATCATAATCCAGGTTCTTGAATTCATCCCATTCAGTGAGAATACAGACCCCATGAGCATTCTTGGTGGCCTCATAAGCATCCCACACAACACTGATCTGCTTGGAGGCGGTGGGGCTGCTGGGCAAAAGATGCTGAGGGTGGTCCCAATCGAACTTGTTCATGGCAAGATCCCTCCGGATCTGATCCTCGGTTACCTGCGGATCATAGATGCTCAGCTGTGCCTTGTCCCCCAGCAACCCATGGCACACATCAATGGCAGCAGTTTCTCTGGTATCCCCGGTATCTTTCTTGAACGCAAAACCTAAGACCGCAATCTTCTTGCCCGACACGGTATTGAACATGGACGACACGACCCTGTTCACAAATCTGCTCTTCTGGTAATCATTGATATGAACAACCTGCTTCCAGTAATTGGCAACATCCGACAGACCATTGCATTCACAGATGTACACCAAATTCAAGATATCTTTCTGAAAGCAAGACCCGCCAAATCCAACACTGGCGTTCAGAAACCGGGGTCCGATCCGAGAATCTTTCCCGACGGCATACGCGACTTCGGCCACGTCGGCCCCTGTGGCCTCGCAGAGGGCCGACATGGCATTCACCGACGAAATCCTCTGCGCCAAGAAAGCATTCGCGGCCAGCTTCGAGAGCTCGGCGGACCAGAGATTCATGGTGATGATTCGATCATCGGGTACCCAGTGGGCATAAACCGCCTTCAGCGCCGCGACGGCTTTCTGGCCCTCGGCGGTCTCGCGCCCGCCGATCAAAACCCTGTCGGGCTTTTCCAGATCCTCAATGGCGGTCCCCTCGGCCAGAAATTCGGGGTTAGATAATATCTGGAAGTGGATCCCCTTGTTGTTGTGGGTAAGAATCTTCTCGATCGCTTCTGCAGTTTTCACCGGCACTGTCGATTTCTCCACCACAATCTTGTCCGACTTCGACACGTCGGCGATCATCCGGGCGGCCGATTCCCAGTAGGTCAGGTCGGCCGCCTTGCCGGCGCCGAGACCCCGGGTCTTGGTGGGCGTGTTGACGGAGACGAACACGATCTCCGCCTCCGCGACGTGTTTCTCGACGTCGGAGCTGAAGAAGAGATTCTTGCCGCGGCAGACCCGGACGACCTCCTCCAGCCCGGGTTCGAATATCGGCAGGCGGTCGCTGTTCCAGGCGTTGATGCGCGACACAGAGATGTCCACCACCACCACTTCTATCTCCGGGCACTTGAACGCGATCATGGCCATTGTCGGCCCGCCCACATACCCTGCCCCGATGCAGCAGATCTTCACCATGGTCGCGAGTTCGAAACTGAGGACGGACGGACAGACGGGGAGAACGCTCTACAGAAAAAAGAACGAGCCAGATGTGCCAACGAAACACAATGCGTTCAGAAAGGGGGAGATGGGTTTATATGCGTCGGGCAGAGTATTGTCGGTCAGAGATGCTTACAAAGGAAGACGTGTGGAAGAAGCACGTCGGAGAGACGCCCTACTCGGTGGTTACCACTTCGATTTCCATCACTCGCGCCTTGGGAAGCGTGGACGTGGTCTTCACTCGTTTTCCGCTGTAGCCTTTTGTTTCAATCCTAATACATGTGCCTTTCCCAACGTCCGAATCGTCTGATGTTCAGTGGATGGAGCATGGAGCAGGTAATAAAAACAAAAGGAGTAAGCTAACCCGGGAGCCAACAGAACAGAACAGCAGGTAAAAAATGGCTCTGAATTCGGCCAGATTTTTAGGGGTAGTTTGAATTTTTTATTGATCAAAGTTTTATGCATTTCAGAACTATTTTTTAAGGATTTTGCCTCATTTTAAATCAATTCGGATGCTGAGAAAATCGAACAGAGTTTTAGATTGGAGGGAAATTTAAAATCACACTGCCTGAAAACCTACCGAAAAAATAACTTGGGAGAGAAGATTGCTGGAATTAGCCCACTCCAAAACAAAAGAGGTTTTCTAGGTTTTTCTAAACTTCAATTTTAATGGATATTTTTATCCAAGTTGACCATATAAATTTGGGTGAAATTGTAAATTTTTTTGTTGTTACGGCAAAAGGCGTACACCTATTGAAAATTGGCACAATTAATGATCTTTTAATCTTATTTAACCTTAAACCCTAATCTAATGGCTATGCATTGAAGACGCTGGCATATTTTTAGTCGTCCTCCAAAATCAATGGGTCAGATTTATTGTTCATAACTTTCTTGCATTTATCAAGGCATCTGTAAACATGTTTATTTTTTAACATTTACCTAATTACATTAAAAAATTACTGTAAGCATATATAATTGTCACATTTAAATGATAACACATTCATTTATGGTGCTCATCGATAGAGATTCTGTGTAATGCGTGGCAACATTGAGATTTTGTGTAATGCTTGGCAACATTTTCTGGCCGATGTCATTATTTGTAACAATTTTAACATTTACCTAATTACATTAAAAAATTACTGTAAGCATATATAATTGTCACATTTAAATGATAACACATTCATTTATGGTGCTCATCGATAGAGATTCTGTGTAATGCGTGGCAACATTGAGATTTTGTGTAATGCGTGGCAACATTTTCTGACCGATGTCATTATTTGTAACAATCCGGCTAGCCGGCTGCCACATCTGTGGTGGAATACTTCTTGTAACTTTCTAGACGGATTCTGATCATTTGGCTGCCATTTCCATAGCTTATAGAGAGGGTTGGATGCCAGTGCTCTAGATACGGCGTACTCAATACAATAGAAATAGTTACAGTTAGGGTTTTTTGGTGTTAGGGTTAATGTAAAGTTTACAATTAAGTTTTAAAGTTATAGTTATAGTTTTCAGAATCTTTTTTTACCTATTATAGTTTTTTGGCGTTTATATGACTCTGCTAGTTTAACAAGTTTTCAACGAATTAAGGTAAAAATAAACAGAAAATATACCCTCAAAATATTCAAAACCTAAAACTTTTAGACTACATGTTAAAAGTTTTGTCTTTATTTATATTTTTAAATTATATTTTTAAATTATAGTATAATTATATATATATATATATATATATATATATTAAAGATTTGAGTAATTTTAGAATAAATCAAACTTATAAAATATGAAGTTATATAATTCAATTTTTTATTAATTAAATGAAATTATGATTTTTAATAAAAAAAATTAATAAAAAATAAATTTATTAATTGTAATTTTCAACAAAATTTTTATTAAAATTAATATAAAATGATTTAAAAAAAAAATCTATTTTATCTATTAATTAAACTACTCCTAACAAAATTACAAATACAGTGAATCATAAATCGAAAGCAAGCTATTCTACATCCTTTTTCTATTTCTATTTCTATTCATAAATATAATAAACTCGTTTAAATATTCTACATCCTTTTTCTATTTCTATTCATAAATATAATAAACTCATTTTAAATATGATTAAGGTCCTATGAAGATGTAAGATTAGTGTATGATGGATGAGATGTTCTCTTTAATGATGATTACTCACACCTTTGAAAAATCAATCAAAATTCTAGAATAATGAGACTTTAACTTCTTTTTGTATGATGGAATTTTAAAATAAGTAAAAAATTATGGATGCCAAAACCTCTTACCACTATGCCATGCATTTTCGCAATCAGTGCAACAATCAACGACTTACGCCGCCTTTGTTGACCACTGAACTCATCTTATCAATCTTAACTCATAATTAAGAGGGACCATGCAATGAACATATTGGATAATCAAAATGGACCTAATCATCACCCACATGTGAGAATCAATTCTAACAAGTACACATCTTTATTAATTTAATTTAATTTTATATTTTAAAATACTAATCAACTCACAAATAACCAAATCCAACTACTTAAAATCTCATTAAATAAAGCAATAATATTATTTTAATATAACTCATTTATAAATAATAAAAAATGTCTTTATCATAAGTTATAACCTTCATTCACAAGATTTGCCTGCCTTGCGCTACCCTCACTCAATCAAACTCCTTCCAACGGAGCATTCTTCACGACGAAACCCTAGATGTTACAATTCAAGCTGGAAAAGGAGCTAAGAACAATGTGGATCCATTAACAATGGTAGATCCTTAGCAATTGAGGTTTTCCCAGCAATGTCTTTTAAGGATTGTTAAAGAGTTGTAAAGAGTTTGAGAAATTAGAATTAAGTCAATCTTTTAGTATTTTAGTAATAGTTTTAATACTAATTTTATTAATTGTGTTTAGCTTAAGTGATTGGAAGGAATAATTGTTATTCTCTCCATTCAAGTTCAATTCTCATAAGTCGAAGATCAAGCCCATATTTAAATGGGTATTGAGATGCCAAATGATTTGTATGTAAACTTTAAGATCTTCATTATCTAACCAATATATTATGTAATAAAATGTCTATATGAACATTTCATCCTTCAAGAGAAATACAATAATTAAATTTCACTTAAAAGAATGGAGCAACTTCCTTGTCACAAAGTTGGAAACAACAAGATGTCCATTGTGTGTATCAATAATAATGATGTTAAATGGGTGATATAAAGTATTGTTTCATTAAGAACGCGTTGAGGTCTGGACTGTTTCGAGCCATGGTGGCTAGGTTTTTTCCCTAGCTGCCTGCTCAGTCCCTCGGCCCAGTTCCGACCTGGCATGACCCCTTTCTCTTCTTCGAGCTTGTCTTTGACGCCTGCGATGTAGTGCAGTTCCCTCGGCGTGGTGGCAACCGATTCTATTTATGTGTCTCCTTCCTCCTCCATCTTACCCAGATCCGTGGGAGCCAACTTTCCAACAACAATGGCTGCTTCGAGTGGTGCCTCTCTTCCAGGTGGGAACAATTCCAGCATGGCGACAACTACCTCAGCGTCCCCTAGTGTTGGGGCTCTTGATAAGGCTTCCTTTAAAGATATTGTGGATAATGCCTCTAGTTCCTTTTCTCGTTTGGTGCAGGTGGCTCCAAATATTCCTTTATCATTAAGGAAAATCGTGGTCTCTATGGTAGCTCGTTATAGTAAAAATGCTTTTGTTTGTTATTTCAATGGTCTTTGGCCATGCCTTGTCGTTCTGCAATTGGATCTCTATGTTCTGTCTCTCCAAGTTAAAATATGAAGTCTTTATTTTCCCCTATGTTAAGGGGTTTTTCATTGTAGTGTTCCAACTTGAAGAAGATAGGGATTTGATATTAAAATTAGGACCCTCATTTTGGGGGAAATTTAGTCTATGCATAAAGCCCTAGACCTCCTCCTTTGATCCTTTGACATACTCATTGTCCTTGGCCCCGTTTTGAGTTATACTTTTGAACATGCATCTACATATCTAGGGTATATATTTCCTTCGAGACATTGGAAATTCCCTTGGTAAATTACACTTTAGAAGTGAGGAAACAAAAGAATCCAGTATCACTACATATGCTTGAATCTATGTTGAAATGGAATTCAGTAAAGGGTTTCCAGCTGAAATAATCTTGACAAGTGAAAACTACTCCTAGTCTTAAAAGATTGATTATGAAAAATGTTTCTTTTAGCTGCGGAGTTTGTTTTGAAATAGGACATTTGGCAGCCCATTGCCCAAAAAGGCCAAGGCAAGCTAGGAAGCATCAGCATAAGTAAACTTGGTGGGTTGGTGCCAATCCATAACACCAAGTGATTTGCAAGGATGAGACAAATGATTCAAATCCGCCCATGGATGAGAAAAAAAAAAGGGACATCCCTGTTAACAAGCAAGATATGGAACCATAGGAATTAGTAAAAGAGGAAATTGATATTCCCCCATATTTGAATCATGAATCAAAAGAAAAAAAGTGTGGTCCCATAATAATCAATGATAGAGGAATCAGATATTCCCCCAATCTCTCTTGATTTGGGGCAAGGACCATAAGGTCAATTAAGTCCACAACCATTAGCAAGTTGGGAAGATCTAGTTGAAGAAGTGGCACTAGGAAAAGAAAACATAGAACCATTAGATCAAGACAAATTAGAAAAAGTACTCCAACCAATGCAAAATAAGTCTAGACGGTAGTAGGAAAGAAGAAGAAATCTCCTTCAATAACTCAATCGAGGGTGACAAGAAGTTGGGCCCACAATCCAACTTAATCATGTATTGTTTTTGTCTATTGTTATGCAAGCAATTCGTAAGAATATATTCATGTAAGAAATCTTGGAATGTGGCATTTTTGCACAACTGGAAAACTAGGTTAGCCAATTTTGAATTGAGGTTGTTGAGCCTCGATAGTCAGAAATTACTTTTGAATGAGTTTGATGTAATACACTTCTAGCTTCAATGAAACTTTTTTTAATTTAATACAAATTGTGTTTCTTTCATATATATATATTCACTATGTTTGGTCCTAACATAGAGAGATGGTAGGTTGATAGTAGAGAAATTAGAGCCTTGGCCACTTAGCATTCATCTCTTCAAGAGATTAAACAAAATAAGAGGCACAATGCTTTTATATTTTCCAACTATGCATATCTATGATATGTTATGTGTAGATTACTAAGTTATGCATATGTATCTTATAATATAACTAGCATACCCCGAAGCAGAGGCAACATAGAAGAGAATACAAGGTGGATATGTTGTAAAACAAAGATAGAGTGTTTTTTTGGATAGTGAGTTGTGGCCTATTATGTTTTAATAACTAGTGGTTGTTTGTGATACAGTGTCAACAAAGGATATATGGTTGTGTGCAAGATG
>ML789436.1:153520-163887 GCA_009831015.1 Picea engelmannii
GAAAAGAGGGTTTAACGACCCTTTCCTTTGTGCTCTCTGCCAAAGAAGTCAAGAAACAATTCAACATATTTTCTGGGAGTGTGCCTTTTCCAAACAAACTTGGGCTACAGTGTATCAAGAGCTTACTCATCAGGTAACTTGGCCTTCTAAATTTAAAACCTTAATGGGAAAATGAGAAAAATACTACCAAGGGTCTTTCCAAGGGAAAGATGTTTTTAAGAGACTGTGGAAATCTTCCCCAAATTTGTGAGTTGGCAGATCTGGCTTACATGGAATAGAATTATTTTTCAGAATAAAAGGATCCACCCTCAAAATGTAGCAAGCAAGGAAATAACCCAATTGACAGAGCTCATGAACACCAAAAGGTTGAGCTTGGAGGATCAATCTAGGTGGAGTATAGCCGAAAAAGCGTGGATTTCGAAATTCAACCTTCAGCACACTCTACGTTCCAAGCCTTCTCAACAATCATGTTGGGAGCTTCACTCTTCCTCTTTCATAATTGAGCAGTGGCTCTCTTCTCAGCCTGGGCACACTCTTTGTTTTGATGGAGCATCCAAAGGAAACCCACGGGAGGCAGGTGCGGGGGGGGATTCTTTTTGGGCTCAAAGGAATTAGAGTCTTTGACTACTACTAGAATTTGGGGATGGAAACAAACAACATAGCGAAGGCTTATGCCTTGTTTTAAGGGATCCATTTGGCAAAGAAAAGGAAGATTCAAAACTTGAATGTAGTGGGAGACTCAAATATGATAATATGGATAATGATATTGGGCTCCTCACCTCATAACATGAGCCTAAAAATCCTAATAGAAAGAATTTGCCTCCTCGTTGGATCTATGTGTATTAACTATTTCCATGTCTTCTGAAGCAATAATGAAGAGGATGATAAAATGGCCAATAAGACCATAGGTAAGGCCCCAAGATTCATGGGGTTTGATGGATATGAAAGCACAGCCCCCTTGCCATGAACCTAGACCCAAGGATGGACCCCGGGGCCCACGAATTTTGGGGAGTGACACATGGTTGGCCAACGCGACGCATGTACTCCACCGCATGGAAATGGACAAGAAGGTGAGGTTTTAAATGACAGGTAGTTAAATGTTCATGCTGTGGGAAGTACCATAGAACCATCATGAATATGGCTGGTGAATCTCCTTGCACGGGTGTTCTTGTGTGCTTCAGACTGGAGGCTATTGGTGCAAAGAATGAGAGGATACAAAGAAGTGATTGGATGGGGATGGTTAGATCAACGGGCGTCAGCAAAGGACCTTCACCACCCTATGAACACATTTGGCACGAGGTATATCAAATTGACGAGGTACTATCTAGTTATATTTCTCAATGCTCTTGTCAATTTCCTACATACTCAGAATTTCTTAGGATTTGCGGCGACATCATGAAGGATTATGGTGGGAGCCAAATTAGGAATTTTTATAATGCTTGTGACCCTCACCTTTGGCCTTTGCAACTTTCCCTGGGTAGGTGAAGTGGCTTCTTCCTATCTTTCTGTGGTGGTGTGACTCTCTCTTCCTGGGTGGGACTTTCATCCTTGCCTGGTTTCAAAGCCTTATGGACGTTGCTCTTTTTCCCTCTCCTGTATTAGCTAGTGTTCCCTTTGTTGCTCCCTGACACTGTGCAATTCAAGAGTGGCTTCGTTTCCTCTCAGCCAGAGCCTACTTACGCTCTATTGCATTAGACACTGCTTTCATTCCCTCTTCAATGTCATGTCATCGTGTTGTTTTGCTTCGACAAAGGAGAATGGATACCAAGGGACACAAAGCAGGACAAGGTTAGTTCGACCCCAAGACCAATTGCGTTGAGTGTCAAAAGCTAAAAATCAAATTCAGAGCCATTATTTCCACGGTCTCTTTTGAGCTTGAAACATTGTCTTTGTATCGCCTTATCATTGGGCAACTACAGGATGGTGTTTTTGCACACCGCAGCCAGATTGAGGACCTCCAATTTTGCCTTCAACGGTGTGAGAAAAACCATGGGCAACCCTCCACCCCCACCAACAACTAGAACGCATCAAGAAATTTATCAGAAGCCTTGGTGTGCCTGATTCAAAACCTCAACGATCTCGTTAAAGCATCTTGGGAACAACAAGGAACTCAAGTAATCAAGCATGAACATGGTAGCTAATTTCTTCTAAAAATGTAGTGGTCATGTTTTGTTTATCTACTTGTATTAACAATATTTTTTACCGGTTGTATACCTCTCAAATTAGAAGTAGTGTTAGTTTTTGGGTAGTTCTTAAGAACCCAGACATAATTTTTGTAAACTCTAGATTAACCTCTAGCTATGGAAATCTTCGCGACTTTTTTAAGCTATCACTTTATATCTCAATGATTTTGACCACACCATTTAATGATAAAAATTCTCAAGTTCTTATGAAAAAAGAAGAAATAGATAACCCCTATTTTTGAGAAAGTAGTTACCCCATTCACTTCAATATTTCATTTCCCGCAATTCGAAAGTATGCTAGGAAAGCTCTTTCATTTAACAAAACCTTCCATAATCTTTCATGCGACAAAATCTTACATAGTTAAGCAAAAAATAATTAAATCGATGCACATATACATAAAAAGAGTAAATGCATTTTAGTTCACCTTAAGAAATAATGATTTGAATCATATTATTTCACTAAAATGTTAAAAAACACCCTATTTATCATTCTTTAAAAATGGAATTTGTTTTTTAACTTATATAGCTAAGGATTTAGTTAAATTGTTAGACAAAATTTTACATGGTAAAACAATAGCTAGATTTAGTTAAATTGTTAAACAAAATCTTACATGGTAAAACAAAAAATAATGAAACACATACAGAAACTACAAATGCATTTTAGTTTTTTTTGTTTTAAAAAATGATTGATATTTTATTTTTATTTTAAAACAATAGTTCGATTTATTTAAATTGTTAAACAAAATCTTACATGGTAAAACAAAAAATAATGAAACACAAACCAAATGTATTTTAGTTTTAAAAAGGATTGATTTTTATTTTTATTTTTCATTTAAAAGTAATAAAATAACATTAAAGTATAACCAACGTTAATATTGTAAAAAAATATTATTATTATTATTATTTTTAAAGTGGAACCTGCTATATTAGATTATCAAAAAACTTTGACAAGATATACAGTGGTATAGGTCTAAGTCGCCAAAAATGTTGTCGATTACCGGAAACCAGCATAAGTGGAGAGCAAATAACAGTTGTATGATAAAACAGGAAAGAAAGTAGCATATGTCCTGCCCGGAGGAAACCAGGACAGATGTCTATAGTCCAAATGAGTCCAAATGAGCATAAAACAGTAACACGATAAGACTAAGAACCAAGAAAGCATAAAAACCTAGGTACCCGGTGACCTGTCGCCCTCGCTAGTCTGCCACGTGGACCCAGCCGGGATGGCAAATGCCTGTGCGCAGAGGGGGCACTTCCGTTGAGCTAGAACATTGGAATACGCGTCGAGGAGCAAGTCCAGGCGCTGGCCCATGAGAAGGGCCCTATGCTCTAGGTCTGCCATGTGGCCTTGGAGTTCGAACACCAGAGCCAGGTGCTCTGCACGGAGGAGAGATCCATGCAGACCGCCACCCACGTCGCTGAGGGGAACATTCCTCAATTCCATTTTCGCTCCAATTCCAGCGTCGAACTCCCTCTTCTCCGCGTCATCCCCTACAACCTTCCTCACCGAGCGATTGTTATCCGCATTCATCTCTGCTCCAGTTGCCTGCATATCATGGTTGGTGGGGCTGTTGTCCCCCGGCCAGGGAATTTCTTCAACAATGTAGCCGGGGATATCGTCTTCCTGAGCCAAATTGGGTCTGATTTCCTCCCAGTGAGTCGCCTCTATGGCGCGGGGCTCCTCTGCAGTCGACAGGTCCTCCATAAATGGATCTTCCTCCACGAAACAGGTGGGAAACACGTCCTCAGCCCCAGCCTCCTGCCTGTCTCCCGGCTTAATTGTCGTGGCTTCTCTACTACAACCAGCTCCCGACTCTGCAATGGTGGCGAGCAGCGCCAATTTCTCAGCCCGAGCCTTCTTCCGAAGAATGGAGGTCGACAATGCCAGAGCACGTTCCAATTTCTCTTTCTGTTGTCGTTGCGCCTTGTGGGCATTCCAGGCCGAGCCATGGCGAGGCCCGCCTCGCTTTCTAACCATAGTATCCGGGGAATGAATGAATGTACAGAGCGGTTGCAGCGAGAAGCTAATGAGCCAGGACGAGAGTGGTTGCAGGTGCAGAGCAAGAGCAGACCGACTCTGTTCCGGCACACAAAAAAGCAAAATGCCAGGAAAATCCTTACCAAAATGCAACGAGAAGGGAGTGAGCCAGGACGAGAGGGGTACAGGACTACACCAGAGCGTCCATGCGAAGAGCAAAGCCGAAGCAGGAGCAGTCCCGCTCTGTCCGGGCACATAAGAAAGCAAATAACCAAAATCCGAAGTCACATGTCCGCCCTTAACCCCTGTCATGCTGAATGCGCTGTGGGCGTAAATGGTCGCGCGAGGGAGGAGTCCCTCCATCGTATAGTTGCAGCTATGGTCGTCCACCATCGTAAATGCAGACTTGTGGGTGGCGGCCATCGACATTTATGCTCGGGCTTAGTGCTAAGCCTAGTATCACCAGAGTGCCTCGTGTCACCCCATCCCGGGCTTGTAAAAAATTATTTTAGTTTTAAAAAGATTGATTTTTTATTTTTATTTTTTAATCATTTAAAAGTAATAAAATAACACTAAAGTATAACCAACGTTAAAAAGTTTAGTAATTTAAAAAAATATGTTTTACAAATAAAACATTCCAAAATATTAAAAATTCGTATTAAAAAAAAACTATCTTTGTTTTTAAAATTAGAGAAAACTTTCGCTATAACTTTTCAAAAATAAATTGACCTTTACTTTTTCAAAGTGACAACTGTAACACAAAGTACCTTTGCTTTACATACTATATATTATGTTTCTCTGCAAAATTTGAACGTCTTTAATCTCAAAAAATTACCATTTAACTTTATTCATCTCAATATTATACCTAATCTCCCGAGGAAAGTGGGTGATTAAGTCACGTGTCTTTTTTACATGAGGTGCCTTGGATACATATCCAAGGCGTTTACATGGAGTGGGTGGAGGGGGATATATAAATGACTCAAACCATAATGGCTCGGTATTTATATTTTGAAATCAGACTTCACCAACTTAGTTATTTATGGCTTGGCATCTTATCAAACAAACTCTCTTAATATGGACATTAATGGAGATTAATGGTTGAATTGATCAACATCATGAAAAGGATTGGTGTTGGTAGAAAAGGATTGGTGTTGGTAGGATGGGCAATGGTGAATTGATCAACATCATGAAAAGGATTGGTGTTGGTAGGATTGGCACTCATAGAGTGGAGATGGAAGATAGGAGATAGTTAAGGGAGAGAAGTAGTAGCAAAGGTTTATTATAAAAAGGATTGGTGTTGGTAGGATGGGCAATGGTGAATTGATCAACATCATGAAAAGGATGGGTGTTGGTAGGATTGACACTCATAGAGTGGATATGGAAGATAGGAGATAATTAAGGGAAGAAAGCAGTAGCAAAGGTTTATTATAGGCGGTTCCTATATTCTATTGAATAAGAGGTGGAATGCATTGAAAGCAAGGTCAAAGAAAAAAACATAGATATAAAATAAGAAAATTAATGAGAAAAACATGGCTTGGGTTCCAAACATCGGCTTCTTTAGAAGCATGGATACCAAAGTATTGGAAAGTGGTGGTTTTATACTATCACACCAAGTCCTTCATAGTTGAGGGCATTGAAGAGAAAGGAACCCAATATTAGGAAATTCTTAGCAACCTCGAACAAATCAACCACAAACTAGAACAACTTGACCATAAGAATGAGAAATTGATAAATGTCATATGTGGGTTAGAAGTAATGAGTGAAGGCCAAGAGGAATCGAGGAAGACTACCAGAGTAGAGGCAAAGACAACGAAAACTCTCCAAGAAGGATCCACTCCGCCATTTTATATCAATGTGGATTCCATCTTTGAAGCTAAAGTTTAGCATTTACTATTCCAAGTCTAATAACTATGTTTTGCTTTTTCTTACTATGATAGGATACAAGGAACATACTATAAATAGAAGTGGTCTAGGTAGTAAATTGTCTTATTTATTTTCTAGTACTAAGATGAATTCCGAAAAAGAGATAAATATATCTTTGAAAGACTAAGGTATTAAGACCCACTTGATACCCTAATTAACCTTTAATTTACCTTGTCCTAGTTGGCACCCCAATTTTTCCAATGTATCACCTTTATCATTAAGTGTCCTTAATACATGATAATATTCTATTGCCTCAAAACTAACTGCTCCATTTCTTGCTCTTTGAACTGATTTAGTGATTGTGTTGCATTGCCCAATTTGTTTTCTCATGAATTTGATGATTAATTTAGAATCCCCAATTACAATTATTTTAGGATTTCTAGAGGAAACAATTGATCTCATCCTCGTATTAAGGGCCAATGCTTATGCTTGATTGTTAGACAAATGTCAAGCCCCCAAGCAAAGGAAATTCTTTATTTAAATATTTTCCATAAAAATCATAGATAATCCCTCGTTTCCATCAAAATCATAAATGATCCCCTCACTCCTATCGTCCACACACACACACACACACACATCATTGTCGTACATGCTAAAATTCTAGTCTCTCATGTGACAAAATGGTTAACCAAAAAATAATTAAACCTTTCAACAATTGATTTGATTTTTTTTTTTATCTTGTCTCATCTTATTTCACTTAAAAAATAAAAATAACACTTTATTTATAGCCTTTAAAAATGGATTTTGTTTTTTATACTTGTATTACGACATTGTTTAACCCTTCTATGTTTTGGTCTTTTTCCCTAAATCTCGCAATATAAATCTGCCTTGTATTACTAATTGACTTTAGTTAAATTGCATGACAAATCATTGCATAGTCAAAGAAAAATAATAAAGCACATGTACATTTAGCTTTAGTTAAATTGCATAACAAATCCTTGCATAGTCAAAGAAAAATAATAAAGCACGTGTACAAATTCACATAATGAATTTTGGTTTTAGGAAAGTATTGTTTTCATTTTTAAATCTCTACTTACAAAATAACACTTTCCCTATTAAAAATGATTTTGTCTACTTGTATGGGTGGGTAGCTTTAATTAAATTGAATGGATTGAAAACAAACTCAAGTTATATATGTGTGTTTTAGGAAATATTTATGAATTTTCAAGTTTTTTATTTTATTTTTATGAATGGTGTTTAATATAAATTTATTAGCATTAATTATGGTGCTTAATTCAATAGGGATATTGAGTGAGGAATATAACATAGGTAATAAATTCGGGAAATCGACCCCAAGACCTTTTGCATGAAGCTCAAAACATAACCACTTGATATACATCCATGGCAAAGAAAGCTATCATGCATGCATTTTGAATTCATAGGCAGATGTGGAAGTTTTATAAGAACTCTCAATTCAAGTTTCAAGATATAAGCATGTTTATTTTACAGACAATCATTTTAGTGTTGAAGGCATGTATTTTCTTTAAGTACCAAAAATTGTCAAATTTAATGAAAAACCCATTTTCGCATATCAACTTATGCATCTAGAGATGCATCAAAGAAACATAATACATGGGTATGTGCAATCATGGCATTCTATAGATTTATTATGCATAAAATAGATTTTGCATGCATTTTTGTAAGGTTTCATAGACTTTTTGGGACATTGTGTAAAACAAGGGCATATTTGAGTAATTTTGCACAACAACAATTTTTAAGGTTCAAATTGGAACTCTAAAAATGTAGAAAGGTGAAGAATGATAAACACGTACTTTCCAATTTGAATCATTCAATTTGGCTAAGAAATGAACCTTAGACTTACATTTTAGTGAAGGCAATTTGTCAATTTCAGTCAAAAATACAAAAAAAATTGACTTCACATATTCGATGTGGGCAAATGAAGTTGAATTTAAAAATTTTGAGATATGGATTTGTCGATAACACAAAAATCTATAAAAAAAAATAAGTATCACTTTCTCAAAAGGACACTTGTATGATTTTTTGCATGTTTTTTTTTCTAAGCCCCCTCACATAAATTTGTACCCTATTTTTAACAACATACTTTGAAATTTTAAGAAATTAATGCAAATTTGCATTAGTGCGTGCATTCTAAGCATGAGGGACCATATAATGACTATTTTGGAGTATCTTATGTGATCATGGAGCCTTCATTATAAATGGATTGCATTAACTTAGACATTTATCATAAATTTGTAATGTAGTTTTTGGGTCCTTAGTGAATTTTATGAATCTTTAGAGTATAAGGCATTGAATTTGAATGGTTGGGTACTTGGAAGGTCATGAGTCAAATATGACAATCCTAAATATAAGTTTTAGACATGGAAAAAAGACTTTTGGACTCTAATAAAGTGTTTTTTTATAATTAGGTATGTGTAGAATGCATAGATCATAATGGTTGTGTGAAAAAGAATGATCATGATGGTTATGTGAATTCATTGATGCAAATTTAATGCCAATTCTAGGAAATATAGAGCTAGATGAAGAATGTTGGGACAATGATTATTGAACATAAATTAAGAGTTCAACTCTCAATGCAATCATCAATGTAAGCGGATACTAGGGTTGGGTATTTGGTAATGAGTACATGTCGTGTACCTCATACCATCAGAGAATAGTAGGAAGTGCTTTGTTCCATCCATTATTAGGGCATTGGACTTTTTCTTTTGTGGAAGATTGTATTTCGAATACCGACATTCTAGTCTATCTAGCCTTTTTAAAATATACAGGTACAAGATTAAGGTTAAGGTATTGTAATCGATACTATGTCTTGGCAAAAAAAGTATGACCTATGATTTTGAACCTTATTTGCATATGGAGATAGAGACTAGTGACCCCTGCTATGGAATTTCTCAAGCAAATGAGTTCAAAGCTCAAGCCCACAATCAAATGGGTATTGAGATGTCAGATTATTTGTATGTAAACTATACGATTTTCATTATCTAATCCAAATATCATGTAGGTTTTAGTTATATGTTTGTTGAACTACAAGAAAGGAAGTAAAATAAAATGGTTGTGAACATTTCATCCTTCAAGATCAATACAACCATTAAATTTCACTTAAAAGAATGGAAGAACTTGTCTGCCACAAATATGGAAACAACAACAAGAAGTCAATTGTGTGTATCGATAATAATGATGTTAATGGGTGATATAAAATATTGATTCATTATGGTCTAACATAGAGAGAGAGAGAGATGGTAAGTGGATAATAGGGAAATTAGAAATGTGTCTATTTAGCATTCACTCCTACAAGAGATTAAACAAAATTAAAGGCAAAATGCTTTTATATTTTTCAGTGATGCATATCTATGATCTATTATCTGTAGATCATTGAATTATGCATATGTATCTTGGAGTGTATGTAAGGTACCAGATCTATTATAATAGCATGAAACATAAATATTGCAGAGAATAACAGCGAAACAACATGATAGATGAAACCACAACACCAAATAATACCTTTATTGATAGGAAAAAATGTTCACTTGCCTCTTCAAGGGGGAAACCTCCAGCAGAGTAGCGCTCTATTACAATAATTTTCAAGACAAAACTTCTCATACCTTCTACTCTTATTTATACTAAATCTATCTATCCAAAAGAACAATCTAGAGGAAGATCCTTCTAGAAGCGGAAGCTTCTATTAGGTCTTCTTACATTTGACTTATTCTTCCTTATTTCTAGGACTTATTAATATTGGCCTTTATTATGTGGAAATATATTATTCTACCTACTTGAGGGGTTAGGGAGGTTAGGTCCCTAACATGCCCTCCCCCTTGAAGAACAACCTTGTCCTCAAGGCTTAAGATGAGGAAATTGTTGGAGAATGGAGGTCAGCACCCAAGTGGCGCCGTCTAGAGTTGTATCTTTCCACTGGACTAACACTTCCTTGATGGTGCGCTGACAGAGATGACGCTCGTGTTGGTCCAAGACTGCTTATGGATACCACCAGATGGAACCTTCTTCATCCAACTCAGGGACACTGTTTTGAGTTTGGCACTTAGTCCCAATCACCTTCTTTAAGCAGGAGACATGGAAAATAGGATGGAACTTCGACTGACTGGGTAGAGCTACTTGGTAGGCCACCAATCCCACTCGTTTGAGCACGGTATAAGGACCATAAAATTTGGGAGCAAGTTTATGACAGTGTTCATCTTTGAGTGAACTCTGCTTATAAGGTTGCAATCGAAGAAACACCTGGTCCCCTTCAGCAAATTGAAGTTTGGAATGACCTTGATCTGCTTCTTGCTTCATGCGATTCTAAT
>ML789436.1:164294-178030 GCA_009831015.1 Picea engelmannii
AGCTTTCATTGTTTCTCCCTTGTTACGTTGACAGACCTCACATTCATCCACAAAGATGCGGACATTATGTTTCATACCATCCCATAAAAAAGAACGTTTGACCCCATTCATAGGTTTTTGTAAACCCTGAATGCCGAGTTGTGGGGGAAGCATGAAGGTCAAAAAGAACTATGGATTTAAGTTGTGATTTCTTGCATAAATATAGACGATCTTTGTAGTGAAGCTCTGCATTGTGCCAAGAGTACCCTGGAGAAGATGGAGAATTTTGTTGTAATTAGTGGATTATGCTAGAAATTTTGGGGTCTTACAATCATTCCTTACGAACAGCTTGGAGCCAATCTGGAACAATGAAGGAGAGGGGGAAAGGGACCTATATTCTTCATAGTTCCGAGAGAGAGCATCTGCAACTACATTTTATTTTCCCTTCTTGTAAATGATCTCATAATCATAGCCAAATATCTTGGTCACCCATTTTTGTTGCTCCAGTGATGAAATTCTTTGTTCTAGAAAATACTTGAGACTCTGATGATCAGTTTTGATTTGGAAGCATTGTCCCAATAAATAAGGATGCTAGAAATCCACAACATTCAGAATAGATAACATTTCCTTTTCATAAATGGATTGGCCCAAATGTCTCTCTGAAAGTTGTTTGCTAGTGAAGGCCAAAGGCCCTCCATATTGCATGAGGATGGCCCCAATTCCTTTCCCGGAAGCATCACATTCCAGTACAAAAGTCTTGGTGAATTCTGGAAGTGTTAGGACAGGGGTCTAGCACATAGCATCTTTCAAGGCTTAGAAGGAGTGATAAATAGCTAGAGTCCAAGTGAAAGCAGTTTTTTAAGGAGAGAAGTGACATGAGCTACAATTTTTCCATAATTCTGAACAAACTTCCGGTAATAGCCTGTTAAACCCAGAAAACCACGCAAACTCTTAAGAGTTTTAGGGCGAGGCCAATCCTGCATAGCTTAAATTTTCTTAGGATCCACCCAGACACCATCCTTACCGACAATATGACCTAGGTATTCCACTTATGAGGCTCCAAAGGCACATTTAGATTGTTTGAGGAAAAGGTGGTGCTTAGAGAGTAGATAGAGAACTTGATTCGCATGGGAGATATGGGATGTCCAAGTTTTACTATAGGTGAGAATATCATCAAAGAAAACTAAGACAAAATGATGGAGAAAAGGACAAAAGACATCATTCATAAGACTTTGGAAAGTGGAGGGAGCATTACAGAAGCCAAAGGGGATTACCAAGAACTCACAGTGACCCTCATGAGTTCGAAATGCAATCTTGGGAATGTCTTTTTCTTTCATACGGATCTGGTGGTAGCCAGAATGTAGATCAAGTTTGGTGAGGTCTTGGGCACCACTCAATTCATCCAAGAGGTCATCAATGATAGGAATGGGGAATTTTTCTTTGATTGTGAGTTTGTTGAGGATGCGGAAATAAAGACACATGCGCCAAGTACCTTGTTTCTTGAGTACCATGACCACAGGGGAAGAATAGGGGTTGGTACTAGAACAGATAACACCTGCTTCTAGCAATTCATGAACAATTTTCTCAATTTCATTCTTTTGGGAAAATGGATGACAATAAGGGCGAACATTGGGAGGAATATTGCCTAGTATGAGAGGAATGGAATGATCATGGACTCCATGGGAAGGGGGAAGTTCTTTGGGAGTGGTAAAAGAAACTTGGTGGTGGGAGAGGATAGATTGGAGGTCGAGATACATAGAGGGTGTCTCGACAACATGAATGGAGCGGAGTTGGGAAATAATGCTAGAATGGCCCCTTTTTAGGATATTTTCCATGCGATGTGAACTAATGATCTCAGGGGAGCCTATTGTGATGCCTTCGAACTTATATTGTTGTCCCTCTTGTTGGAATTGCATGGTTAAGTCCTTAAAATCCATGAGAATGGGGTCGAGAGTGCGTAACCATTCGACACCAAGAACAATGTCACAATCACCCATGTCTATAGAAAACATATGGTATTTCAAATGATACTGACCAATTTGGAGCTGAACATTTTCACATCGTCCCCCACATTTCATGGAACCTCCATTGGCAATCATGATTTGAAAATTATTGACTGGTCAGATATAACAATTAGTTTCTTAGGAAATGCGGTGATGAATAAAATTATGGGTGCTTCCATTGTCAACAAGGATGATGAACTTATGATGCTTAATGTAACCAATTATCTTGAGGCTTTGGGGAGCACAAAATCCCGTGAGAGAATTCAGGGAAATGACGGGATCAACTTCTGGAGGGTCGGTAGATGGAGTCATGACAGTGGGTTCAGGTGACTCGACCACAAGGGGAGCCTCAACCTCTTCTTCAGAAACATCCTCAGAGATAGCCATACAAATATTTTTTTTCCTTTCACTTGTACCTAAGAAAATATTTTTCATCACAACTATAACAAAGGCCCTTGAGTTGACAATCAACCATTTCTTCCCGGGTCAATTTCTAGATCATTAATGGAGTGGAAGGAGGAGTGGCAGTGACTAATTTAGGGCAAGGAATGAAGGAGGGTTTTCAGGTTTGAGAGGAGGAAACTTGTTGTGCTTCCTTAGATCTTTTAGTAGCTTCCACCCAACTTTGAGGGTGAGCCACAAGGACGTGGACATGGATATCATCATTGAGGCCGTTGATAAAGCTTTCTTGGAAAAAAGCATCAGACATGCCCTTTGTGCGGAAAGCTAGTCACTCAAAAGTATAAAGTCTTTTGGTGTGCCATATTGTTTCAACTTTGTCATATGACCTAAATGGTTGGTGTCAGTGTCAAAGCGTTCATAAAGTTATGCAACAAATTGTTTCCAAGCCACATACCCTTGGTGGCCATTTTTTCTCCATTTCCACCATTGCCAACATTCCAGATCTAGATGGAGAACAAAATATCGTAGTTTGGTAGACTCATCAGTAATGTCGTACAAAGAGAAATAGTGTTCCATTTGAGTGACCCAACTTGTGGGATCCAATCCATCAAATTTGTTCACCTCCACGCGAGGGGGACGCAAGTCCCGCAGAAAGTGGTGGGGAGGAAAACAGGTGGAGTGGGAGGATTCAATACCTTCATGGTTATAAGGTGTGGAAGAAGAGAAATGATCTAGGGTAGGCTTAACTAAGGCGCTCAAAGTGTTCACTACATCCTTACATTGTTTACAGGTGGCGGTCAATTGAATGATGGATGTGGGAAGTGATTTGAGCGGAGCAAGCTGGGAGTTGGTGTTAGCAATACTGGACATAATGTAAGAGATATCACTATTGGTTTGGTCATTAGCTTTGTCCAAGGTGGTGAGGCATTGTTCCCAATATTGGTTGTGAGTGTGAGCCATGGGGATGGGACAGGGGGGAAAATGGTACCACGCAAAAATGAGTTACTCGCGATTGGTACCACTACAATCAGTGAAAATAGAGGAATTCAATGGGATAGATGCCTAATATAAGTGTCGGGAATGGGTCGGGTCCACGGGAATTTTTTTTATGAAAAATGATAGGCATGACTACGATCCAAACGAAGAGAGGAATCCAATGGGATAGTTCTGAAATAATGGTGCCGAAAGGATCCAGACCTGTTTTTTTTTTACTCTTGCATAGTTATACTCCGATCTGGATAATACTGCAATGGCGAAATGGCCAAATGCTTAACACGAAGAATTGTGTAGGAATTTTGCAACCAAAATGCAGGAGGCACAGTTGCACGACATTAGATCTTGTATGTTTTGTTTATGTTTCCTCCCCAAGGGTTAGGGTATTCACAGTTTCTATAGACAAGGGTTTGGCCTGTGCTATATCTCTCTGATATACATGCGGGGTCCAACAATAGTACTCGACCCAATATCTCAGGGCACCAACTAAGGAGGTTAGACCATGTACTTAGTTGTACTACCTGACTTCCCCGGTACTAGAGATTATCTTCCTGAGTGTTGTTCTCGGTGACACTATAGCAATCAAGTGGTCAACTAGTTGATCTACAAAGGGCTTCAGGATATCTAGGTCGATCTGTATACAGGTGTTGTCTTTTGCGCTACCACTTGAAGGGGTACCAACAAGGGTTACAAGGGTGGCCAACAATGTGCGCTTAAGTACCACTTGTAGTTCATACATGTATGTTTCCTTGACCATGGATTTATGAGTTGAACGCAGATCTCTGTAGCTTTAAGATGTTGAAATACGTCTCTACCATGAAAAAAATAACCCACAATTTTTTGCCAAGGAAAGTGCTCTGATACCACTTGTAAGGTACCAGATCTATTATAATAGCATGAAACAAAAATATAGCAAATAATAACAGCAAAACAATACAATAGATGAAACCACAACACCAAATAATACCTTTACTAATAGGAAACAATGTTCACTTTTCCTCTTCGAGGGCGAAACCTCCAGCAGAGCAGCACTCTATTACAATAATTCTCAAGACAAAACTTCGCATACCCTCTACTCCTATTTATACTAAATCTATCTATCCAAATGAACAATGTAGAGGAAGATCCTTCTAGAAGCAAAATCTTCTATTAGGTATTCTTACATTTGGCTTATTCTTCCTTATTGCTAGGCCTTATTAATATTGGCCTTTATTACATGGAAATATATTATTCTACCTACGTGAAGGGTTAGGGAGGTTAGATCCATAACAATGTAACAAACATTTATGCTTATCTAATTGTAGGTAAGATAATGAATTAATGACAAGATTTTAATGCATTCAAATACCACAATCGAAGGGTGTAATCCTTCTTCCAACACAACAACTCATCACTTAGAAACCTAGTGAACCCCTCCCCTCCATTAGACAAACCACTACTTCTCGTGTTGGAAGTAAGTGCATGGGCCTCATCAAATTCCATGCTACAATTTGTGACCCAGGTAATTCAAATCTTCTCGTTCTTGTAGTATATTATATGTGTCTTCATAGTACAATACAAAGAAACCTATCCCTCGTAGGTCCCCTATTGTGTGATATTTTTTTCTTTCCCTAAGTTTCATAGCTAAAGGCTAAACTTGGAGGTGGGGGGGCTTTCACTAGGCCTCCACCGCCACTGTCACTACCTCAACATACCATAGATATAGAGAATCTTTCATTCAAGCTTAGGTGCAACCGAGGTTTAATTTGGATTTTCCACTGCCATTGTTGCCAACATGTCATAGGTGCAACCAAGGGTATCAAAGATCATGGATGATTTAATTTCAAGTCAGAATATTGTGCCATGGCTAATGAGGATGCATCAATAAAAAATTATGGAGCAAGTATCACCATCAAATATTTTGTCTTTTGCAATGTTAGAAAATTTCCATTTGAAACGAAAATGTATTTTTAGTCGATAAGACTAATAGAAATAGTTGGGAAATATCATCTCAAAGTAATGTATTGATCCATATATCTAAAAAAAAAGGTTTTCCAATAATAAATTTAAGATATTTTTATAAAATTGAAATATGATTTCCTCATCAATAAAGAAACTAGTATAAACGAAACCACAAATCAATTAATATAATCCCTACTAAAAACAATTATATCATCTAAACATATTACACTATCTTTCTCTGAGTCTTCTCTTCTTCTTTTTCCCTTGTACATTACAATAAAAAATTTCATAGCCTTCTTTCACAATGTTAATAGTGGATGGAGTTACTTCACATATTTTGAATCGCAATGCTAATAACACACAATAATTCCTCCCCGGATGGAGTGTCAATTTGATATGTCGCCACAGTATGCTTATGTCAACTCACGACCTCCATTTCTTTCCTTGAGGTCGATGGTATTTGACACTCATTTAATCCTGATCAAAATGTTCTTACAACCCTCATCTCATATGGATTTGTCGATGGACCTCATCCATGAGAGGGAAATGGATTTCATAATCACTAAGTACAACACATTAATGGTTGGCGCATGGGTTTTAATGACTCTTATAGGATTTTCTTTCCCCAATTCTAGTTCATTATGGTCCATGCCCACCTCCTGCACCCTTCTTCCTTTTGTCTGGTTTCTCTTCCATTGTCTACCTACAACCCCTTTCACTACTCGATTCTTTCTCTTCAGACCTCATGTTGAGTTCATGCGGGGGGAACGAGGAAAATTGAAACAAGTTGGTAGCAATTTTCTTAGTCTCTGTGGTCATGGTCGTAGTGTGTCTCAGACGTCTGGTTTTGGCTACGAGTGTCTGTTCCATACAACCATGAAACATGGCTCTCCTCTTCCAGAAATTTTTTATGAAGAAATCAACCCGGCCTCCACTCCTCCTTCATCCTCTAGTCCACCTCTGCCCACTCCTAAAACTAATAATGCCTATAATTTATAGGTGTAGACACCTCCTCCTCCTCTCGGGTTCACGGACATTCAGCACAACCTCATCTTGGAGCTATGCAAGGACAATGATGAACAAAATATTACGCAAGAACTGATGGAAAAAAAGTTACCCTAGCTCCTGGACTCAGGCTCAAAAGATCCACAGCAAAGGTGAAGTCCAAAGGATTTACTTCAATCAGTCGTGACTTCAAAATTCCCTGAGTCATCCAAGCATGCTTTTCCTAGAAACTATCATAGTAAATAATTTATATGACTTGTTTTGTTTTGATTCTCTTAGTTTCGGTATGGATAGAAAGATCGCAAGGACATTCTTTCAGTATGATCATAGACTAAACCCAAAATACTATAGTTTAAACTATGTAATAATGTCTTCTTTCAGCCATTATGGACAAGTTTTTTGAAACTTCAACACCTGGTGATGGAGTTGGTTTCCTTTGTTGACAGCCTTAGCACCAGTGCCATGGATATATGTTGTAATTTTTGTCTTTGAAAAGAAATATAAACTTTTAGCTTTAAAAAAAAACACACAATAATTCCAATCATATTAAGTGTGAATTTTGACCATATATATTTTAAGAGTGATGCTAGTAACACACTTTATAACACCAATAATATCAAATGTGAATATCAACCATATATCTTTTATGGTGTGTGTATTTGCTTTGGATATTTATGTAGTTAAACCATTTCATAACAGTAAAAATAAATAATATTTTTTAATTATATATATTATTTGATTATCTAAGTATACTCTATTGCAACGAGTTTTATTAGTTTTTGTGAAATGTTAGGCACTATTGCAATGAGTTCGATGTTAATGTTGTATTAATTTAGTTTTAATCATAATTTTTTTAGCCCATTTCACAATGTTTTACATTAGTCAAATGAACTCTTTATTTTTGTGAATCATTGTTGGCACAGGGGCAGAGCCAGGGTTCAACGCTACAACAACGCACCAACAAAATCCTAACTACCAGCCCTTTCGGCAACACCTGCGAAGCAGATGAAGTCTCACCCGAGGTAGAGGCAGGGGTGGTTGTAGAACTCAGATGTCTGCAACCTTAGCTGGGACATAGATCTGTGATTCTAATACTTAACAGAGCACTCAACAGTTAACATTCATCAATATCCAGTCTTAGTTACAACGCAGTTAAACCCTAATTACAAAGTATCACAATATTCATTCAAATCTAAGGTATTTAAGCACTAAGAAGGTGTACATAAATCAGATCTAACATCCATCCATATTATTAAGCACTAAGCATCAACAGATTTATCTATCATTCATCTATATTAAAGCACTAAGCAAGTAAACACATCAATACATCGCAAAAAGCATAGCAACACAACATGTACGTGGTTCAACCCCACCCTGGGGCTACGTCCACCAACTCTTATCTTCTTTATTATATTTAGTCAAGCTTCTTACAGGCACATAGCATCCAAGTTCTACTCCATAGAAGACAGGAGATCTGCATGCACTCCGCCAGATCCTCCTTCTTCTAGCTAGGGTATAGCACCAATCCTTCACACAATATCTTACAGTTACTTGAACTAGCTTTGCAAGCGTCACACAGTATGCACAAAGCACTTACAACTCTTGATCACATAGATCCAACTCTATCACTTAGCACACCAGTCTACTAGGTCTTTCAGTCTCTAGTATCTTTCTTACATTGCCTAGCTACTTATTTATACATTGCAAAATAGGCCTAAACATGGGTAAACCCATGGGTCGACATCCCATACCCATTACATATTTCCAAATCCCAAAAAGGGCCCTAAAAGGGGCCAAGATCCCGTGATCTCTGCTTCGTCTTGCGCTCTTCCTTCAACATCCTGTCGAAGTCCCAAAATAGGTCAAACATGACCAAGAATCCTCAAAACTTGGTCAAGGGCCAACAGGCCCCCAACACTCACCTGTGACTCATCCCAAGTCACTCTGATCTGACTAGTTCTGCTTCAAAAGCCTCGAGCTTGGCTCAAGCTGCTTCGACTTGTTGTTGTGCCATGGCCTCTTGTTCAACGAACTCTTGTATGACTGCTTTGTTGACAGGTCCCTCTATGCGTTGTTCAGCTGCAGTGACGAATTGCTCCAGTTCTTCTCCTCGACCTTCGATCTCTGTGAACAGTTGGTAAGCCTCGTCCTGTACAGGCTGGATCATATGAGTTCCTTCCATAACTTTGCTTTGAATAATGTGGACCTTCTGTTGGGCAGTGCGCTTCTCTTGGGATCGCTACATTCTTTCCACAGCTGACAGGGGCTTCAACTGCGCCCGTATTGTCTCTACTTGTTGCTTCGCTTCCTGTAGTTGTGAGTCCAGTGCCCTCAATTTTGGATTATTAGTGAGTCGCTCATACGTATGGGCACTGTGATCACTCAATTGCTTGCATTCCATGACAAGGACTTTGATTCTTTCAACTGTGTTGCGAGAAGTTGCTTCTCTTTGATCCCTTACATCTCGCGGGGTGTCGAGCACGGTGCAGAGCTCTAAGTCTATTATTCATTGTTGTAGCTGCTAGATATCTTCTGCGAGCTACTCTACTTGGTGTGTGACTTGGTCTTATGCCCGTGTTTCTAATCCTGTCACAGAGTCGAGGGCTCTGTTGACTGCTTCTTTCACTTCGAGTTGCTCTGCGAGCAACTGTTCTTTTTCTTGTTGCATTTGGGCTTTCTCTTCTTAAAACTTTGTCTGGAGAGCAACCTTCTCATGTTTTGCAAATCTGTGTTGTTCTACGATTATGCCTTGCACTTGCTTCAAGGCATGGGTGTCTTGTTCTGTTTCTTCTTGAGCGCAACGAAGGCAAGCTTCGACCGCATCAGTTAGTCGGCGGAGTTGGGCTGGCTCATCTCCCAACTTTGGTTCTCCTAATGGCAGGGGGCAGTCGACACTATGCGGTTGGACTGAAGTGCCTACTGTACCCCTTAGAATTTGACCTTAATTATGTCGTACATTTCCTCCTTCTTAACTTCTTGTTTCTCCACGATTTCCAGTGAAGCGTTGTTTAGGGTTGTTATGATGAAGTCAAAATCATCGGTAGTGAGCACAGTCTTCATCTTGTTCATGGAGGCTTTCGATTTCTTCAAGGAAGAAGGTTTCGGGGGAGAAACCTTCCTCTTCTTCAGGGGATCAACCTCGTCTCTAGGCGGTGTTACTTCACCTGGTTTTTTTTCATCTCCTTTTCCATTTATTTCTTCTACTTTGTCATCACCCCCTCAGTCAGGTGATACTGAAGCAGTCTTTCATGAGGCGTTGCTTAAATCTTGGACCTCTTCGATCTTCTTCATTTTGTTGGGTCTGGGTGTATCTTGTTCTCTCTGCGTGGTTTTTGGGTGGTCAGGGTCAGACATCTCTGTAGGGTTTTTCGAAATAAGGAAGTCTGTTGACCAGTCCATAGTGATCTCCTCAAGGTCCTCTTCCGTGAGTTTAGAGTACGACTGAAGTTGCTCCTTATGTTCATCGGCTCGCGTTGTAAGTTAGCTGAAGTGTCGATCTACGCAGAACTTCATTAGGGGTCAGAACCTCTGTAGGGTGTTCGAAGTCATGTGAGGTTCAACTTCGATGGCTCTCTTCAGTTGAAGGTAGTATGTGTGAAAAACAACATTCAACTGCCATTGTTTGTTCATATCACTCAAGTACCAGAGTGTGGTGAACTTCGCAGCAAGCGGCTCGAATGGTTCAATATCTGGGAAGTTCGCACCTTCCGGCATCTCCCAGGAAACAAAATCAATGAGGATCAAGAGCCAACTAAAGTGAAACTCATAGCCCTGATCATGTGCTTTGCGGCAATCTAGCTCCAGCTGATTAACTAGGTACTTCACCCAGTTCATCTGTAGGCCTTCCACGCACTTCCCTGCGAGGTCAATGGAAAATCCTGTGACCTGCGTAGGTCTACTTTTCCTTACTAACTTGCACAGGGGCATACCCAGGGTTCAATGCTACAACAATGCACCAACAAAACCCTAACTACCGACCCTTTCGGAAACACAACGAAGCATATGAAGTCTCACCCGAGGTAGAGGCAGGGGTGGTTGAAGGACTCAGATGTCTGCAACCTTATCTAGGACACAGATCTATGATTCTAACACTTAACAGAGCACTCAATAGTTAACATTCATCAATATCTAGTCTTAGTTACAGCGCAATTAAACCCTAATTACAGAGTATCACAGTATTCATTCAGATCTAAGGTATTTAAGCACTAAGCAGGTGTACATAAATCAGATCTAACATCCATCCATATTATTAAGCACTAAGCATCAAAAGATGTATCTATCATTCATCTATATTAAAGAACTAAGCAAGTAAACACATCAATACATTGCATAAAGCATAACAACACAACATGTATGTGGTTCACCCCCACCCTGGGGCTACGTCCACCAACTCTTCTCTTCTTTATTATCTTTGGTCAAGCTTCTTACAAGCACATAACATCCAAGTTCTACTTCGCAGAAGATAGGAGATCTGCGTGCACTCCGCCAGATCCTCCTTCTTCTAGCTAGGGTATAGAACCAAGCTTTCACACAATCTCTTATAGTTACTTGCACTAGCCTTGCAAGCCTCACATAGTATGCACAAATCACTTACAACTCTTGATCACATAGACCAACTCTAGCACTTAGCACATCGGCTTACTAGGTCTTTCGGTCTCTGGTCTCTTTCTTACATTGCCTAGCTACTTATTTATACATTGCAAAATAGGCCTAAACATGTGTAAACCCATGGACCGACATACCATACCCATTACATAATCCCAAATCCCAAAAAGGGCCCTAAAAGGGGCCAAGATCTCGCGATCTCCTTTTCATTTTGCGCTCCGCCTTCGACAGCATGTCGAAGTCCCAAAATAGGTCAAACATGACCAAGAATCCTCAAAACTTGGTCAAGGGCCAACAATCATTGAAATTGATTTATTTGTCTTTTTATTAGTGTAAATATTTGAAGTCTCATTCAAGAACCACATTTGAGCAACCTTGCTAAAAATATAACTTGACATTTAATGCATTGTTCATCTCACGATTTTAACTTTCCTTGCATTGGCCTCTGGCCTCACACTTTAAAATTCTTTTTCATTGTTGTGAGTTTAACTAATTTAATTTTTCTTCTGTGTATAATAAAAATCAATTAACATAATATTACTAGCATACCCCTGAAGCAGGGGAAGGGAACGTCGAACAGAATCCATGGTATATATGTTGGAAAATAAAGTTTTTTTTCTTAAACTATAATGGGTTGCACTGTTATTACTCACCTTATTTCGTTGGATTTTTAAAATTCCATGTATTTCATAGATGTTATTTTCCATTTATAGTTACCTAACTCCTCTTAAGCTAAAAAAACAACAACAATCAAACCATTTTGATGATGAAAGGAGGTGAAATGGTTTTTCCCAAAAAACAATCTTGGTTGACATTGATAAAGTGGTGCACTCTCTTGTGTTCAATGATAAAACTCTACGCTCTCTTGTGATTAGACATCCAAGGAAACCCTACTTCAACCTTCCTACAATATCACTCTTCACAAACATATCACATTGAAATCGATTTGTAATCATTTCTCTATGTATGTCTATACCTTGCTTCAGATCTGCGAGGTTGGCGCAAGCCAAGAGTACAATGGAAAACATTTTCCTCCTGAGTGTGCTCTAGGGTTTCGACCACACTACCTGTGTTTTGGCTATCTCTACCGCCTTCTTGACCATAATCTCACCAATGACATTGACGAGCAATGCATCCATCACATTAGTGGGTCGCAAATAGGCACACATGGCACTTGTTGATACATTTTTGATAGATGCACGTGGTACTTGTTTATATGTATAGACGATGAAAGGCTCTAGAGAACCTCCCCTTAAAAGAACACCTTATTAAAATTAATATAGAAGTGGATTGCACACCCAAATTTACCTTCACATGTGCTACAGAGGAGCTTATCCAAATGGTTGATGCAACATGTGATACAAATGAGTTCATACAACAGGTTGATGCAACTTGTGATACACAAGACATAATGGAGATGGTTGATGTTATGTGTGATACACAAGACTTAATAGTTGATGCACAATACGCAGAAGATGTGGAATCTTCCAAAGATGAGCATGAAAAAGACGCACAAAATGACAACAACAAATGTGAAGAAGTAAAAGAAAATCAACGTGATATTTCCAAGATGTTTTTTAGACCCTGGGAAGAATTATCATTCAACAAATATCGACATGTCTTAAGATATGACAAAAGAAACAACTTTCATATCCCAGATTACTCTAAACCAATTAAGTTTGTGCACTCAGGATTTAATGAAGAAGTGAATAATATTACAAATAAGTGCCAACATTGTCATAGAGTTGGTCACTTGGAGCCACGGTGTTTTGATCTCCATCCTTGTCTTCATTGTGGGAAGAAAAATCACTTCTCAGAGAAATGTCACAAGAAGAAAAAGGTTAAGAAAATAGTTAATTATGGATGAATACCTTCATGGAAATGCAATCACCAAGTAAAGAAACTACATCAGTCTTATCGTCTAGTGAAGACAGAGGTAAATCCCTTGTTGCATAGAGAAATGGAAACATTTAAAAGCTTTAAAACAACTATTCTAGATGTTTTTGGTGATGATCCATATCCAATTCTATATGTTCTTTCAAAATTAAGTCCAAAGTGGTCCCCTTATGGCGTATCTTTTAAGCATGGCCCTAACGGGATGAGTAACATGTGTTTGTTTCCACATGCCCACTTTGTGTTATTCTCAAAGGTAATAAGTATGTTACTCTCTTGAGAATGCAGAGGGATCAAATTTCTTGAGGTTCAAACCTTTAACCTCTCCTCAAGTTTTTCACTCTAAAAAAGATTAACACATCCAGAGATTTGATCCCTCTCTGTACTTCATAGATCCGGAGTTATGATGAATCTAAGCTTGTTAATTGATTTTTACATACTCATATTATGCATAGTGTGTTCTAATACAATAGTAATTATTGAAGTTTTCTAAATCTTTTATGTTTTGGATTTATATACCATAAAAATGCTCACATATTTAAATAATGTTATGGTTTTAATAAAAAAAATTACTTACAAAATAATTATTTTAAATTTGATGTCAAGTGGTTATATCTCAATTGGTTGGAGTGGGGAGGTTTCCTCCCCACCCAGGTTCGAGTCTCATCTATGAGACATGTTGTTCTTTGTGAGCCAAATATTCTCGAAATATTTGACCCTCCTATGTTCTCCGGATTTCAGGCGGGATTATTGTGGATGTAGCGAGCTTTGCGTCGTGAACCACAATAGAAAAATTATTTTAAATTTGATAATCACTCAATGTTTTTTTTTTCTTATTTATTTATTTATTTGACAGAAATGGTTAGAGGAATTTTGTATTAATAACAGTGGACATGCCACTGGGTTCGATACATC
>ML789436.1:190091-222444 GCA_009831015.1 Picea engelmannii
GCAATTACACATTTTATGACAGCAGAAAACTTAGTGACTTTGCTTGGTCAAAGACAGGCCAAGAAGTCTTGCTGATAGGACCTGGATTTTCTACAGGGCGGTCCTAGGACAGTGTACCCTGACCCCTCTGGCAGATTCCCATTGGGACTTGAGTCGGTGAACCTAGAGGTTTTAGCAAACAATCTGACAACTAGCATGGAAATGGGGATTCACACCTCGATTGCCTTGTTGTTTACGAGTGGTTTGGAATTTGAGCCTCCGGAGGCTAATTTGTTGGGGTTTGTCCCTAGGCTGGACCCCCCTCCGGGTCTGTCAGAGGGAGACTTTTCTTGCCTCGGTTCCAAGCCTAGGGCTATTTTTATTGACGATTGTTGGGGCACAAAACCAAAAGTATTACAGGAGGTCGTTTCTTGTGCACAATTCTCTCCGTCAGATCTTATCACTGATATTGGGGCATTTCTGGAGCCTACTGAGAATGTCAGAGGTTTCTTTGAGGGGGTTTCTTCTCTAGTAAGGGTTTCTAGCCCTATTGTTTCTCCTCCTTCTCCGAGATTCAAAGGCATTGCTCGAGGGGGGTGTCATGGTCGCGTTCGGCTGGAAGAAGTTGGGGCTTCAAAGCGCCAAACGAATCGTGGTTCCCAGTGTGCTAGGGATAGAACCGATTCAGAGCGACTGGTCTTTGGCGAAGATATTGACATGGATCAGGTGGTTGAGTTCTCGAAGTTGGCAGTGGTGGGTCGTGCACGTGGGAAACGACTAGTCACTTCCTTCTTGCGCTCCTGGATGGAAAAATATTGGGGATCTAACCTCTCTGTATTCCCCAGTATACATCTGCTAGCAAGGGGATGGTTTTCTTTCGTCTTTACTGCCTCTACAAATGTCAGCTGGGTTCTTTCCAAAACATGGAGTATGGTCGGTACCCCCATTGTCCTGAAGCGTTAGACTCCTAGTTTTGATGCAAAGAGGGAGAGGGTGGAGTAGTCCCTATTTGGGTTCGTCTCTCGGGTCTCCCTATGCAGTACTGGAACCCTTTTCGTTTCTCGACAATTGGAAACAAATTGGGTGAATATATTGATGTAGATTTTTCATTCGAAGAGCCTGGCCTTATGTCCATGGCCAAAATTTTAGTGAGGTTGGATCTTCGGCCGAGACTCCTAACAGATTTGACTATTGAGATAACTTTTAGTTCATTCATACAACCTTTGGACTATGAAGGTATTCCCTTCAGATGCCATAGATGCCATAGATGCCATGTTTATGGGCATGGCATTGCAGATTGCAAACTTCCCCTTAAGGGTAAGATACGGGGTTCGGTGGTTGTTGGAGTTGGCTTGGGGTTTGGAGGAGCGGATAGGGGGTCGAGGGGTTTTAGGGGTGCTCATACCATGGCCACACAGACTTTGGACCTTGGTAGGGACCTAAGGCGGTATTCCACTTCTTTGACAGGTTTTTCTCCGGACGACCGAGATTTGGCTCAAGCAAAGGTTCAGAAGTCCTCAAACTTGGCTTGCCCTTAGTCGCAACTAGTGTCGGGTAAGCAACAATTTTCCTTTCCTCTGATTACTTCTACTACTTCTGATTTTTTTCTTCAGTTGGGCTCGGTGGGGTTGGATGCTTTTTCTTCAGTGGGTCTTCCTTCGCCCTTCCCCTTCCCTCATCCTAAGGCGGATTTTTGTACCCTTTCTCCTGCTGGGGCTATTTTTCCTCCCTCGCTTAGTACTCCCTTACCCCCTCGAGTCAATTGTCTGGGGTACATTGTCTGTCTATGGCCTTCCCCCCCTTAGTGTCCCCAGTGGAGGCGGGTTTGTTGGTTCCTTCCTCTATTGGTTTAGCCTTCTCCTTGGGGTCTGATATCTCCTTTCCTACTACTTCAGACTTCTGCGGGACTCCTTCCCTTTCTGACAACCAATCTCCTTCCGGCACCCAATCTTCGGAGGGGTCTAGGATTCTCTATTCGCTATGCAACAAGATTGTTTTATCTGGGGATTTGGATAACTGTGGTGTGGAGTATCCTCCTGGGTTGGGATTGGGATATCTTCCTCGAGCTCTGTCATCATCTCGGGGACGGGGTAGGAGATCTCATATTTTACTGGCACAGGACCGAGCCAAGCTTGATGTGGCCTCTGGCAGGCAAACTTCCATAGAATGGACGCTTAGAGAAAATCAACCCCAAGAGTTGGTACCCTTATGAAAATTCTCTCCTTCAACTGTAGGGGACTGGCGAGCTCGACAAAAAAATCGTCTTTAAAAAGATTGGTCGCAATTATTGTTCTGGATGTCATATTTTTACAAGAAACTATGGGGGTAAGTGAACATGTGGTCTTGTCGTTGGAAACAATTATGCCTGGTTGGTGCTTTGAAATTGTGGATGCAAAGGGACGCTCTGGGGGACTCGCCACCAGCTGGAGGCTCAAGAGTTGTAAATGTGACCAGATTTGGGGCTTTTAATCGGGGCTCAGACATAACATGTATTCAGCAGAGCTGGGACACTCCTTGTTGCTTATCAATATCTATGGTCCTTATACTGATAGGAAATGTTACTGGGATTCCCTGGAAATGATCTCTTGGCTTTCTGAACGAGATGTTATTGTGGGTGGGGACTTAATTTTTTCTTTAGGAGTGGCAGAGGTTTGGGGTCCTCGATCTTCCCCAGACCCATTGTCTGACTATTTCACATATTTTCTTGAATTACATGGCCTGTTGGATTTAGAGCTGGCTAAATTACAGTCAACCTAGCGGAATCTGAGGGTTGGGGATGCAAGGGTCGCAAAGTGACTGGATCAATTCCTTTTGAAGGAGGAACTACTTGATTCATTGGCCCTTGCGCGTCAATGGGTTGCTTGTTCCGGCGAATCGGATCACAATCTGATTGTATTGGAATTGTGTAGTAGGGTAAGCAGGACCCCCAACCCCTTCAAATTTTTTGAAGGTCGGTTAAAGGATCCAGAGTTTCAAGCACTAGTGTGTAATCTATGGATTCCTTTTGGCTCAGAACATACTACTCATGCAACTATTCACTTTATGGAAAACTTGAGAAAAGTTAAGCAGACAACTATCTCATGGGCACATGAGAAAAAATTAAAGGAGGATCAGGAGCTTCGCAACATAGAAAAACTGATGTTGGATTGGCAGGTCGACCTCGATTGGGGCTTCCTCTCCAGGGAGAGTAGGGAGGAGCTAGTACAAGTGGAACTTCAAAGAAGAACTATTTTGGCTGAAAAAGAAGCATTGTGGTGACTTAAAAGTCGTGTTATTTGGATCGCTTGCGGGGATGAGAACACAAAAATTTTCCACTCTTTTGCTAAAGGTCGAAAACTAACTAATACCATCTGGGGTATTACCGAGGGAGATGGTCAAATGGTCAATAATTTTGTTGGCCTCTCATCTTTGGGGATTTCACATTTTAAAGATTTGTTCAAGGTGCAGGCGGGATCCTCCATTGCTGAAATTGTGAAAGATGCCAGGCTCTTTCCTCGTTTTGTTGAGGAGGAAGAGCAAGAGTCCTCGATGTTGGAAGTATCTAAATTGGAATTGTTGGTTGTCATGAAATCCTTCCAAAAAGGGAAGTGTCCAAGACTGGATGGTTGGCCGATTGAATTCTATTTGGGCTTCTTCGACCTTCTGGGGAAAGACATTTTGAAAGTTGTGGAGGAGTCTAGGAAAAATGGTCATATACATGAGCCAATTAATGCCACCGTTGCTTTAATACCCAAAACAGACAAGCCAACTTATTTTGATGATTTTCGTCCGATCTCATTATGCAATTGTATCTATAAGATCATCTCAAAAGTCATTAGTCGAAGATTAAAAGATATACTTTCTAGGAACATTTCAAATGAACAGTTTGGATTCCCGAAAGGAAGGCAGATTCATGAGACCGTCGGGGTTGCACAGGAGGGACTACACAGTTTAAAAAGTAATAAATTCAAAGGCGCGGTCATCAAAATCAACCTCTCAAAGGCCTTCGACATGGTGAATTGGCTTTATATTTGGATGTTGTTGATACACCTCAGATTTGGGGTAGCCTTCACAAAATGGACTATGGCTTGTTTAACATCAGTGTCCTTTTCTATCTTGATCAATGGATCAACCTCCTCTTTCTTCACAGCGGAAAGGGGGGTTAGACAGGTTTGCCCACTTTCCCCACTCCTTTTTCTTCTGGTCGTCGAGTGTCTTAGTTGTTTCTTGATTGAGGCAAAGTTAGTTGGAACCTTCAGAGGCATCAAAATCTTTTCAGGATTGTATATCTCTCACTTACTATTCGTGGATGATATCTTAATTTTGTGTGATGGCTCCAAGCAGGACATTGGAAAGTTAAGTGAGGGGCTTCTACTTTTCAAACATGCTACTGGCATGGAAATCAACAATCAAAAGTCTAGTATTACATTGTCCTTTTTGTCCGTGGAGGACTCACTACTCATTTCTACGAAGCTCCCCTTCAGGGTTTTTGATTTAGATGTGGGGTGGAAGTATCTTGTCTTTCATCTTAAACCAAATGACTATCGAAAGACTGATTGGGGGCGACTTATTGAAAAAATTGAAAAAAGGCTTAAGGGTTGGAGTCACCGATGGCTTTCTAGGGTTGAGCGACTTGTTTTGGTAAAAGCAGTCCTAGAGGATATTTCGGTATACTGGATGTCTTTAGCCTAGATTCCAAAGGGAATATTGGAGAAGATGCGGAAGATGTTCTTTTTGTATATGTGGCAGGGACATAAGGACAAAAAAGTATTACCTTGGGTTCGTTGGGATCGTATTTCTACACCAAAAGCACTGGGGGGTTGGGGCTTAAAAAAAAATTTTCCTTCTCCAAAGCGCTTGCTGCAAAGTCAACCTGACGACTGATTAAGACCATTGGTCTCTGGACACAGGTACTTCATCAATAATATATTGCTCCTCTCTCCATTCTCGATTGGATTCACATTCCAATTAAATCAATAACAGGTGCTTCTATTATTTGGAAGGCATTGATTAAGGCCTTTGATATTGTGGGGAACGGACCGGTGTGGAGAGTGGGATCTGGGTGACGGGTTCGCCTTGGTTTGGATCCGTGGTCGGGGAGTGAGATGAGCCATATACTACCGGACAAGATTCGACATATGTTGGCACTGGAGGGTTAATATCAACTCGCTCAAGTTGGGGATCCTTTACAAATAGACATGTGGCATCAATGATGGTTTTTGGGGCATAGACTGGGCCTCCCAAATGCAGATTTGATTCATTGGAATAGTTACACTCATGCCCTCCGGGTAGCCTCCATTCGCTTGGTGGATAGAGACAACGAATTGATATGGGATGGCGTTGGAGATGAAGAATACACCTCGCATTCTGGTTATATAAAGTTATGTGTGGATCTACTTCAACAGGACCCCCTTTGGTGGTGGAGGAAAATCTGGAAACTAACCTGTCCGACGAAAGGGAAATTGTTGGTTTGGTCAATTCTGGCAAACAAACTGCCTACCTGGGACAATTTACAAAGATGTCTTTTTTATGGGCCGGGTCATTGTGCTCTTTGTAAATCACATTTAGAATCGGTGGACCACCTTTTCTTAAAGTGTCCATTTTTCAAGGAGGTATGGGATTTTTCTACGGCCCTGATGCCTTCCCTCTGGAACTGGCAGGGGACTTCCTTTGAATTAGCCTTAAAGGCTTGGTTGTGGGAGTGGGGCCAAGAGGATTATTGAGCCTTCCTGATTATTATGGCTTGGGGGATTTGGATCACCCAGAATGGTCAAATCTTTCAGGATGAGCTCTTCTCGACTTAAAGGGTAGTAGTCAGATGCATTGGGATTTTAAAATCCTTTTTGGGGTCGGGCAAGGATATTGTGGTTCATCCTAGGGACATCAGTGAGGTGGTACCTGATAGTAATATCTCGTGGGGATATTTCGACGGTGCTTCCTCGTCCGATTAGACAAAATGTGGAGGGAGAGGTTGTCTTCACTTCTCTCACTCACATTACTTTACCCTTAAAGAGGGATTGGGATCTGGCACAAACAATTATTCAGAACTTTTGGCTTTAAAACTCCTCTTATTTTCTATTGAGAACGGTTGTAGAACTCTTCAAGTATTTTGAGACTCCTTAGTAATCATCAATTGGACCATTGGGAAACACAAATGTCAAGTCTCACGTTTGCTTCCACTGTTAGAGGATGTATTGCGTACTAAAAGTTTATTTGACTCTATCTCATTTTCTCATATATACAGGGAAAGGAACCAACTGGCGGATAGGTTTTCCAAAGAAGCCACGCATTTAGACTATGGCCATTGGTATGTTGTTGAACATACAATTGAAGGAACTTGAGGATTCTACTACAGACCATTTAAGGAATTACAGTATATTTGAGGCTGGAAATCTCCTCTGTTGAGGAGGGACTTCTTTATTTTGATTGGATCACTAATCATATTGTAATATTAACAGTATGTCCAATGTGGGGACTAGACTGTTAGAACTCTTTTCAGTTGGATATTATTGGAACTTCTTATCATCCATGGGAACATGTCTCATGGATGTTTGTAAGTCCGGTTTTGGGGGGCTGACTCTTTTTGATGGAAAATATGTATGTAGCTATGTCAAATAGCAGATACATATATGTGTATGTAATTTTGTTTTTATAATGAAATTATGAATTTTTTGTTGAAAAAAAAATGATATAGTCATTAAGATTTCAACAGCTCTCAACTCTTAACATGTCATTTGTTGGAAATGAACTTAGGTGAGACTATAACAATCATTCTTCCCAATCACCTGAGCTAAACCCAAGTGACAAAGACAAGATTTATAAATGCAAAATTTTCAACATCTAATATTCTAAATGCATTGTTGTTAGAACTTATCCATCCTTGCTGAAGAGTTATTTTGTTTTTAGAACTTGTTCCAGAGTTAAACCTATCACTTCTTAGAAGGAAAGATTTAAACCTATCACTTCTTAGAAGAAAAACGTTTTTCTAACCATTAAACCAAGTATACTTTTGAATGTACTCAAACTATCCAAATTGCAATTTAGACAGATTATTTCATATCGAAGAATTTGTGTTTCCCAAGTTCCTGTCAGATAGTTTTGATGGAAAACTTGTTATCCATTGAAACAATTTAGTAAAAGTTTTAACCAAATTTAACAATTGAAATGTCCCACGGTAGGTAAAATGTTGTCAATTTCCAACAGGGCAGACTACTCTCTAAATATTTTTCCCTCGTTATTCGGAATTGGAATTTATCATGTGTAATTGAATATAATTGACTTGCATATCTTACACTGTTTATTTCTGGGACAAGTTTGAAATGTAATGAACCGAAGATTGAACTTTGTGTTGTAAATAGTATTGTGCAATTATTAAGAGTGGGTAGAGGTAGAGGCAGGCACGCACGCACGCTTAATCCATTTGAGGTTACAAATATTCCCGAAAGTCGAAAATGTTTAAGATCAAGATATCTATGAAAATTTTGGCTAATATACCTGCAATCAAAAATATTCGCCAAATATGGATGTATTTAACGAAAATATAGCAAGGTGAAAATGTAACGTACTGGCCAATGAACGAAAGATTGAACTTTGTGTTGTAAATTGTATCGTGCAATTATTAAGAGTGGGTAGAGGTAGAGATAGGTAGGCACGCTTAATCCATTTGAGGTTACGAAAATTGTCGAAAGTCGAAAACGTTTAAGATCGATATATTTAACGAAAATACTGGCTAATATACATGCAATCAAAAAGATTTGCCAAATCTGGACGTATTTAAATTTTTGGTGTAAAATCGAGATTTTAGGGCTTAGCAAGGTGCTAAATCGATTTGGAAGTTAGATAAATTTGGGGAAGGGTCGGAAAATGAAAGAAGAGATTAAAATTGGCAGAGGCGCTAAATAAATCAGGCTCGAAAGGACATGGATCGCCATCCGTCGAGATCAACAGTTGGGAGAGATTGCGGAGTTTGAAACGACGCAGAGTTTAAAATATCTAAGCAGTCCCAAAATTTCAGTTGTGGTTTCCCTGCAAAGGTACGTGGAATCTTCTAGTGTATTTTGGGGCGAAAGGCGGGTTGCCTCAAAACCACCCTATCGCACCCCTGAAATCACGTGTTAATTGAGTCTAATCCGAGGGCTACATGTGACAATGGAACTTGACGGTGAGTCAAATAATCCCAAGAAACCTACTTGTGCACCATTCATCCACGCAGTGCCAAATAAGCGCTGCCAAATAACCGATATGATACTCATCATTAAAAATTGATAGATGAACGTGAGAGACCATTATCCCCATAAGGATTTTTTGTCAATAGCCAATGATTATAATTGATTGTGACTGTTACTCAAAACCCGGGTGAGAATAATCTATTTTGGGAAATTAACGGCTTATTCCAGAACAAGATATCTGCAAATTGAATCGCTTGTCCAACTAATGTGCAGTTTGAGGGAAATAGGCCCATGTTTCTTGACAAACCAGAGGAAGTCGAGGAGAAAGATTCAACGGTTTTCAACAAATCAGGAAGTTCAAAGAATATGACAGAATTATCAAATAAAAAGAGAGAAAGACATGCTGCACAAATCCTAACAACAAAGTCTCATGCAAAATATGTCGATGAGCCAAGATTAGGCGAAAAGATCAGGTTGAATCCTATTATGAAGGATTTGATTATTAATGGATCCGTGAATGGATACTACACGCAAGTTAGTGTAAGCAAAAGGAAAAAACAATGAATGGAGAAGGCTAAAGTTGGAACAGTCAAAAGCATTAAAGAAAATCAATCTAGCTGGCTTGACACGTTAAAGGAAGAGATTGAAAACCTGAAATAAACTACATGACAAGCTAAATCGAGTATATTTTAGGGGATCTTGTGATATTGTAGACATGTGGCATTTAGTGGAAAGATCCCATGTATTTCGGTTTTTGTTTGTAATTGTTCCCTAGAAAGTAGGAATTCAGTTTTGATGAGCTACTCCCTCTATAACCGATGTCTATTTTTGGAATCTTTGAAAGAATGACCCATTTTTCTTAGCCTCAAATGTAATTTATCTATATATATACGATTAAAAAGATAAAAGAAGTGGTTCGACTGGCTGGAAAGGGGCCTGCCTTTGTAACAGGAAAACTTTTTGATTTCTCATGAATTTTAATACAAGCAGCGAAGGTTTTCTTGAATAGCCGAGATTCATCATGGTGTTGATTTTCAGTATGTTTTCCTGTATTTCATATTCATGAATGTGTTTTGTTGCTAGTAATAATCTTTAAGTAAAAGAATGAATTCATCTTATTGGTGGTCCTTCTCACATTGCTTATACTTGTTATGTGTTTATTGGTTTCTAGTTCAGAATTCACCCTTGATTGGTGCTATGTTTTTGGCAGCCAACCTTTATGTTCCTTCTTCTAAAGTTATACCAAGAGATTCATCCTCTATTAGATGCCTCTTGTCATAGTGGTATTTCCTTTCTTTCCAACTACCATCTCACATTGGTTATTTGGTTGAACACAGTGCCCATTTTGCCTTTGTTCCCTCAAGAATACTTAGCTTGTAAATATCCATATGATTTCAGGAGTTAACCCCATTGCCCAGCGGCCCTATTCTCTTATTTGTCCTACCAACCCTTTTAAAAAATCTATCCTATCGCAAAATCTGACCTCTATGTGTCCATTGCCAAATATTTTTGAGTATTTTCAGTCTCTACATGTTTGAGAGAGCCCTCTCTAGTTGGAAGGGTCAGAATCCAACCTAAAGTTGGTTTGTAGGTTACCTCTGTCGTTTTTTTATCAGCCGAACAAATTTACAGAGTGCTAACATTCTGACATCGTTGTCGGGGAGTGAAGGTGAAATATTCCCTGGAAGAAATGACAAAGTTCAGATCTAAGTACTGATGGTGAAAAGAATTCAGACACGGAAAGGTTGTACATCATTCACCTGGCGACTCCATTGTCCAAAGACTCAGTAGCATGAAGATTTTATTGGTGACTCCACTCAAGCTTCAAATGTGATTCAGAGACTCCACTGGAAGATGAGATCCCTTGACAGAGGTATGAAAGGACATCATGGGAGAAAACAAGTACCTAAAGTTGAGTTTTTTCCAAGACATAATATTTTTTGTTATTAATTACCTTTTGTCATTTCCTGAACATTATAAACAAATTTTTCTTTCTATGTTGCATGCAAATGATGATCATGAGAATCTTGCAATTGTATATCATCCTCTTAAAGTTGTATATACATCTCCTTACTGTATCACTGATTTTGATCAAAATTTTCCATTTGAGCCATGTGATAACCATAACCAAGTTGATGAGCCTCATGAAACCAAGGTTGATATTTCACCTCATGTACTTGATCCAACACCCTCCAAGATTCAGCGTAGATACAGATGTTTAAAATTACCTCACATCCTTTTTTATTTTCCTCCAAATCACTATAAGTACCTACCTGTGTTTGATGGAGAACTTGATACCATCACAGTTGAAAAACACATCCAAGATTTTGAACATTTTATAGATGTGTTTGACATTTATCATGATGATGTTTGTATGAGGGCCTTCTCTCAATCTTTGAAAGTGGATACCAAAGACTGGTTTAAACATTTGTAGGTAGAGACAATCAGCTCATGGGAGGAATTGAAGAATGTCTTTTTGAAGTTTTGGGGCAAGGAGAAATATTTGGATCTACAGCTTACAGAGTTCTATGCCTTGGAAAGGAAGAGCAATAAAACTGTTTCTACATTCAGTAAGAAGTTTTCCAGTATTTATTACAATTTTCGCAAAGAAATTCAACCCACTGAAGTTGTTGCCATGCTCCATTATACAACAATTGTTCATTCAGATTTCTCTTTCCTCCTGATGGAAAGAAGACCTAAGTCCCTACAACAAATGTTTAATTATGCTCAGGAGATTCAACACAATATCAAAGCATGTAAACATATTTGAAATGAGGAGTTGGATGCTAAAGAACATGACACTGAATATGAACAAAAAATAGTTGATTTGAATCTTGAGAAGACAGTTAATAATATCATATGCCCTCTTGAAGTTTTAAATTCTAATGATTTTGCAAAGGATTATATTCCACTTATTGAAAGAGAAGACGCTAATTTAGCTTCTGATCCATTCAATGATAAGCATGGGGCTTATTGTTTTATCTATTCATTTGTAGACAGTCAAGAAGATGAATTTGCAAATCAACTTGTTGACGAACAGGTTGATGTTACAAGATTTTCCTTGTTAGATGACATTGCAGATGTTGTTGATTTGCCTATATATGATGATGATTATGATGTTGACTTCCTAGATCAAACAGTTGCATGTTCTCTATCAGAAAATGTTCATTTTCAGCAGTGTAATGAGAGCAATCAACCTACATATCACGGTTACAAATAAGAAAGTATTGAATCAGCTGAAGGAAATTCTTTACCTTTATGGTTTTCTTTAATTAAATTGTTGAAAGAAAATTCTAAGATCATCACTGAAGCAAAGGAATGTGTGTTGATGTCAAATCACATTGATTCACTCGAACAAATTAACAAGAAATTGCAGCAATCTTCTCATGTGTTTGATGACCTTGTTACTTGTTATGTAGAAGGTCTTGTCAGTTCAAAATTGCAGCCATTGGTCAAAGATGAATCTGAAAATGAGTGTGTTCAGCAATCCAAAGAAATTGAAAAATGTGCATATGACAACAGTGAAAAAAATAAAAATAAAAATTGAATCATGTGAAAGAACCTTGCCATTGTGTTTTGCTTCTTTCAAATTGTTGAAACAAAATGTTTATAATGTTTCAAATCAGAAATCCTCCAGGAATGATGTTGAATATGAAGAAAGAAGTGGACTTGCAAATGAAAACTATCTTCCATTATGTTTTTCTTCCTTTGAATTGTTGAAAGCAAATCATGAGATAACATAGGAAGCAGGGAAGTCTGATTGCATTCACAGTGACACTTTTTTACATGAGAAAATTGTTATCAGTGAGGAAGACCAACAACCTTCTCATGCATTTGATGACCGTGTTTTTTATTTCATGGAAGGTTATTTCAGCTCAGATTTGTAGGTTGTTCTCAACTACAAGCTTGGAAATAAAGATGATGGTCAATCAACGTTAGTGTTAGATATGGATTGCTTTCCACCAGGGGTTTCATTTCAGCCAACACTGTCTTCTAATTTAGAAGATTGTTATTTCCAGCAGTCTCAACTGATTCTTCAGCCTCTTGGTGGCAATCAATAGGTTAAATCACATGAAAACAAGAATACAGTGGAAGGGGTGAAACATGATTGTTGTTTTGTGCATGTTTTAGAGGATCCATTTGTAGTTTTGTTGGAGGCAGTGAACGGTCTCAATGTTTTTAATTTTTTGAGATTTGAATTTATAGGTAAATTCTTGAATGGATTATCAGTAAACAGGGTTTGGAGCAAGCATGTGCAAAGAAAACAAATAGTGGATAAAATGCTTGCGTGGTTGCATTGGCATTATGATTTCACTTAATTGGTAGTTCATTTTAGTAGTTAGGGTAGGTAGGTGCGAATAAGCTTGTTGGTCAAGCATTTTTCAGTTTGGATTTTCAGTAGTATGTACAGTCGGATTTTAGTGGTGTATTCAATGTTTGGTCTCCAATTTAGAGCAGTGTGCAAACTTTGGTTTTCAGCAGACACTGGTGACAGGTCGGAGCAGGGTACACACATGTTTTGGAAGCAGCCCAATGGACTAGGCATAGGGTCTACAAGTTATTTGTTACCTCACTTGGAGGATAGCATCCCCAGTTGGAGCCCATGTTATCACCATTAAAATTTTTGTTGTAAAATCAAGATTTCAAGGCTTAGTGAGGTGCTAAACCAATTTGGAAGTCAGATAAATTTGGGGAAGGGTTAGAAAATGGAAAAAGAGGTTAAATTTGGTGGAGGCGTTAAGTAAATCAGGCTTGAAAGGACATGGATTGCCATCCACCAAGATCAACGGTTAGGGGAGATTGCGGAGTTTGAAACGGCACGGAGGTTAAAATATCTAAGCGGTCCTGAAATTTCAGTCGTGGTTTCCCCACAAAGGTACGTGGCATCTTCTGGTGTATTTCGGGGCGAAAGGTTGGTTCCCTCAAAACCACCCTATCGTACTCCCGAAATCATGTTTTAATTGAATCTAATCTGAGGGCTACACATGACAATGGAACTTGACGGTGAGTCAAATCACCCCGAGAAACCTGCTTGTGTACCATTCGTTCGCACAGTGCCAAATAAGCGCCGCCAAATAACCGATCTGAAATCATCTTTAAAAATTAATAGCTGAACTTGAGAGGTGGTTATCCCCATAAGTATTTTTCATCAGTAGCCAATGATTATAATTGATTTCCACTATTACTCAAAACCCAGGTGAGAGTACTCTATTTTGGGAAATTAATGGCTTATTCCAGATTGAGATATCTGCAAATCAAATCACTCGTCCAACTCATGTGCAGTTTAAAAAGATATCTGCAAATAATTTATCTATATATACGGTTAAAAAGATAAAAGAAGCGGTTCGACTGGCTGGAGAGGGGCCTGCCTTTGTAGCAGGAAAACTTTTTGATTTCTCATGAATTTTAATACAAGCAGAGAAGGTTTTCTTGGATAGTCGATATTCATCATGGTGTTGATGTTCAGTATGTTTTTATGTATTTCATATAAATATTAATGTGTTTTGCTGCTAGTAATAATATTTAAGTAAAAGAAGAAATTCATCTTGCTGGGGTTCCTTCTCACATTGATTATACTTGTTATGTGTTTATTGGTTTTTGGTTCAGAATTCAACCTTGATTGGTGCTCTGTTTTCGGCATCCAGCCTTTATGTTCCTTCTTCTAAAGTTATACCAAGAGATTAATCCTCTGTTACATGCCTCTTCTCATAGTGGTATTTCCTTTCTTTCCAACTACCATCTCATATTGCTTATTTCTCTGAACACAATGCCCATTTTTCCTTTGTTCCCTCGGGAATACTTAGCTTGTAAATATTCATATGATTTTAGGAGTTGGCCCCATTGCCCAGCGGCCTTGTTCTCTTGTTTGTCCTACCAACCCTTTCAAAAAGCATGTCCTATCGCAGAATCTGATCTCTATGTGTCCATTGCCAAATCTTTTTGAGTATTTTAAGTCTCTACATGTTTAAGAGAGCCATCTCTAGTTGGAAGGGTCAAAATCCAACCTAAATTTGGTTTGTAGGTTACCTTTGTCATTTATTTATCAGCCGAACAAATATATAGAGTGCTAACATTCTGGTGTCGTTTCCGAGGAGCGAAGGTGAAATATTCCCTGGGAGAATTTACAAAATTCATATCTGAGTATTGATGGTGAAAATTATTCAGACAAAAAAAGGTTGTACATCATTCACGTGGCGTCTCCATTTTCAAGAATCTAGAATTCAAAATTTTCATGGCGACTCCATTGTCCAAATACTCAGTAGCCTGAAGATTTTATTGGCGACTCCACTCAAGCTTCAAATGTGATTCAGAGACTCTACTGGAAAATGAGATCCCTTGACAAAGGTATGAAAGGACATCATGGGAGAAATCAAATACCTAAAGTTGAGTTTTTTCCAAGACATAATATTTTTTGTTATTAATTACCTTTTTTCCTTTCCTGAACATGCTAAACAAATTTTTGTTTACCTGCTGCATTCAAATGATGATCATGAGAATCTTGCAATTTTATATCCTCCTCTTAAAGTTGTACATACATCTCCTCATTGTACCACTGATTTTGATCAAAATTTTTCATCTAAGCCATGTGACGACCATAACCAAGTGGATGAGCCTCATGAAACCAAGGCTGATATTTCACCTCTTGTACTTGATCCAACACCCTCCAAGATTCAACATAGATACAGACCTTTAAACTTACCTCACATCCTTCATGATTTTCCTCCAAAGCATTATAAGTACGTACATGTGTTTGATGGAGAACCTAATACCATCACAGCTGAAAAACACATCCAAGATTTTGAACATTTTATAGATTTGTTTGAGATTGATCATGATGATGTTTGTATGAGGGTCTTCTCTCAATACTTGAAAGGGGATAACAAAGATGGTTTAAACATTTGCAGCCAAAGACAATTAGCTCATGGAAGGAATTGAACAATGTCTTTTTGAAGTTTTGGGGCAAGGAGAAATATTTGGATCTACAGCTTACAAAGTTATATGCCTTGAAAAGGCAGAGCAATGAAACTATTTCTACATTCAGTAAGAATTTTTTCAATATTTATTACAATTTGCCCAAAGAAATTCAACCCACTGAAGCTGTTGCCATGCTCCATTATACAACAACTCGTCATCCAGATTTGTCTTTCCTCCTAATGGAAAGAAGACCTAAGTTCTTACAACAAAAGTTCAATGATGCTCATGAGATTCAACACAATATCCAAGCATGTAAACATATTCAAAATGAGGAGTTGGATGCCAAAGAACATGACAGTGAATATGAACATAAAACAATTGATTTGAATCTTGAGAAGAGAGTTAATAATATCATATTCCCTCTTGAAGTTTTAAATGCTAATGATTTTGCAAAGGATTATATTCCACTTATTGAAAGAGAAGGTGCTAATTTAGCTTCTAATCCATTCCATGATAAGCATGGGGTTGATTGTTTTATGTATTCATTTGTAGAGAATCAAGAATATGAATTTGCAAATCAGCTTGTTGAAGAACAAGTTGATGTTCCAAGCTTTTCCTTGTTAGATGACATTGCAGATGTTGTTTATTTGCCTATATATGATGAATATGATGATGATGATGATGATGTTGACTTCCTAGAACAACCAACTACATGTTCTCTATCATAAAATGTTCCTTTTCAATAGCGTAATGAGAGAAATCATCCTACATATCACGGTTACAAAGAAGAAAGTATTGAATCATGTGAGGAAAATTCTTTACCTTTATGTTTTTTTTCATTTAAATTGTTGAAAGAAAAATCTAATATCAACACTGAAGCAAAGGAATGTGTGATGATGCCAAATCACATTGATTCACTCGAACAAATTGACAAGAAATTGCAGCAATGTTCTCATGTGTTTGATGACCCTGTTACTTGTTATGTAGAAGGTCTTGTCAGTTCAAAATTGCATCCATTGGTCGAAGATGAATCTGAAAATGAATGTGTTCAGCAATCCAAAGAAATTGAAAAATGTGCATATGACAGCAGTGAAGAAAATGAAAAAGGTTTTGAATATTGTGAAAGAACCTTGACATTGTGTTTTGCTTCTTTCAAATTGTTGAAACAAAATGTTTATAATGTTTCAAATCAGAAATCCTCCAGGAATGGTGTTGTATATGAAGAAAGCAGTGGACTTGCAAATGAAAACTATCTTCCATTATGTTTTTCTTCCTTTGAATTGTTGAAAGCAAGTCATGAGATAACAGAGTTAGCGGGGAAGTCTGATTGCATTCACAATGACACTGTTTTACATGAGAAAATTGTTATCAGTGAGGAAGACCAACAACCTTCTCATGCATTTGATGATCATGTTGTTGATTTCATGGAAGGTTATTTCGGCTCAGATTTGTAGGATGTGCTCAACTACAAGATTGGAAATAAAGATGATGGTCAATCAACGTCAATGTTAGATATGGATTTCTTTCCACCAGGGGTTTCATTTCAGCCAGCACTATATTTTGATTCAGAAGATTGTTATTTCCAGCAGTCTCAATAGATTTTTCAACCTCTTGGTGGAAATCAACAAGTTAAATCACATGAAAACAAGAATGCAATGGAAGGGGTGAAGCACGATTGTTGTTTTGTGCATGTTTTAGACAATCCATTTGCAGTTTTGTTAGAGGCAGTAAACAATCCCAATGTTTTTAATTTTTTTAGATTTGAATTTATAGGTAAATTATTGAATGGATTATCAGTAAATAGGCTTTGGAGCAAGCATGTGCAAAGAAAACAAACAGTGGATAAAATGCTTGCATGGTTGCATTGGCATTATGATTTCACTTAATTGGCAATTCATTTCAGCAGTTAGGGTAGGTAGGTGTGAATAAGCTTGTTGGTCAAGCATTTTTCAGTTTGGATTTTTAGTAGTATGTACAGTCGGATTTTAGTGGTGTATTCAGCATTTCGTCTCCAATTGAGAGTAGTGTGCAGACTTTGGTTTTTAGCGGAAACTGGTGACATGTCGGAGCAGGGTACAAACATGTTTTGGAAGTGGCCCAATGGACTAGGCACAGGGTCTACAAGTTATTTTCCACCTCACTAGGAGGATAGCATCCCTGGTTGGAGCCCATGTTATCACCATTTAAATTTTTGGTGTAAAATCGAGATTTCAGGGCTTAGCGAGGTGCTAAACCGATTTGGAAGTCAGATAAATTTGGGGAAGGATCAGAAAATGGCAGAAGAGATTAAAATTGGCGGAGGAATTAAGTAAATCAAGCTCAAAAGTACATGGATCGACATCTGTCGAGATCAACGGTTGGGAGAGATTGAGGAGTTTGAAACGACATGGAGGTTAAAATATCTAAGCAGTCCTGAAATTTCAGCCATGGTTTCCCCGCAAAGGTACGTGGCATCTTATAGTGTATTTCGAGGTGAAAGGCGGGTTGCCTCAAAACCACCCCATCGCACCCTCGAAATCACGTGTTAATTGAGTCTAATCTGAGGGCTACATGTGACAATGGAACTTAATGGCAAGTCAAATCACCCCGAGAAACCTGCCTGTGTACCATTTGTCTGCGCAATGCCAGATAAGCACCACCAAATAACCGATCTGATACTCATCATTAAAAATTGATAGCCAAACCTGAGAGGCCAATATCCCCATAAGGAGTTTCCATCAGTAGCCAATGATTATAATTGATTGCGAATGTTACTCAAAACCCATGTGAGAGTACTCTATTTTGGGAAATTACGACTTATTCCAGAATGAGATATCTGCAAATTGAATCGTTCATCCAACTCATGTGCAGTTTGAGGGAAATAGGCCCATGTTTCCTGACAAACCAGAGGAAGCCGAGGAGAAAGATTTAGCGGTTTTGAGAAAATCGATAAGTTTGAAGAATATGACCAAATTATCAGATAGAAAGGCATGTTGCACAAATCCTAACAACAAAATTTCATGCAAAATATGTCGATGAGCCAAGATTAGGCAAAGAGATCAGGTTGAATCCTATTATGAAGGATTTGATTATTAATGGATCCGCGGATGGATACAACATGCAAGTTGGTGTAAGAAAAGGGAAAAAACAACCAAAGGAGGAGGCTAAAGCTGGCATAGTCAAAAGCATTGAATAAAATCAACCTAGTTCGCTTGACAGGTTAAAGGAAGAGATTGAAAACCTGAAATAAACTACATGACAAGATAAGTCGAGTATATTTCAGGGGATCTTGTGATACTGTAGACAAGTGTCATTTAGTGGAAAGATCCCAGGTATTTCAATTTCTGTTTGTAAATGTTCCCTGGTAAGTACGAGTTTGGTTTTGATGAGCTACTCCCTCTATAACCGATGTCTATTTTTGGAATCTTGGAAAGAATGACCCATTTTTCTTCGCCTCATATGTAATTTATCTATATATATGGTTAAAAAGGTAAACAAAGCGGTTCGACTGGCTGGAGAGGGGCCTACCTTTGTAGCTGAAAAACTTTTTGATTTCTCATGAATTTTAATACAAGCAGAGAAGGTTTTCTTGGATAGTCGATATTCATCATGGTGTTGATGTTCAATATGTTTTCTTGTATTTCATATTCATGAATGTGTTTTGCTGCTAGTAATAATCTTTAAGTAAAATAAGGAATTCATCTTGTTGGTGGTCCTTCTCACATTGCTTATACTTGTTATGTGTTTATTGGTTTCTAGTTCAGAATTCACCCTTGATTGGTGCTATGTTTTCGGCAGCCAGCCTTTATGTTCCTTCTTCTAAAGTTATACCAAGAGATTCATCCTATGTTAGATGCCTCTTGTCATAGTGGTATTTCCTTTCTTTCCAACTACCATCTCACATTGGTTATTTGGTTGAACACAATGCCTATTTTTCCTATGTTCCCTCAGGAATACTTAGTTTGTAAATATCCATATGATTTCAGGAGTTGACACCACTTCCCATTGGCCTTGTTCTCTTGTTTGTCCTACCAACCCTTTTAAAAAACTTGTCCCATCGTAGAATCTGACCTGTGTGTGTCCATTGCCAAATATTTTTGAGTATTTTCTGTCTCTACATGTTTGAGAGAGCCCTCTCTAGTTGGAAGGGTAAGAATCCAACCTAAAGTTGGTTTGTAGGTTACTTCTGTTGTTTGATTATCGGCGGAACAAATTTACAGTGTGATAACATGTTCATCACCTTTTTTCTCAAATTGGCTCTGGCGTGCCTTTTTCTTTGGGTGGCATGGGTTTCCTTCATTGCAACCAAGTTCATGAGATTATTTGGCTTGCATTTGCCTTGCACCTATAATGATTTCATCTAGGACCAAAGCTTGAGTTCGGGAAGGAGAAAGCACTGTTAGAGAAACAGGAAAAAAAAAATAAAAAAATCTAGGTTTCTTATACATATTCTCGCAAAGATTCATGATATAATGATATTCGTGCAATTATTTCATCGACCAAAGCTTGAGTTGGGGAAGGAGAATGCACTGTTAGAGAGATAGAATCTGAGATGAAAATTAAAGCAAACCCATTTGGTATCTAAGGGGATTGGACCTGATCGTTCGGTAGCTCTCTCCTAAGAGAACGAAAAGGATTGACGGTAACATAGCATAGGAATGCCATATTTGTCCACACCGAGGAGGTTGTAGAGATATGGAGCGACATCCGGTATGCTCATTTCTTGCCACATTTCAGGTTGATTATTTATCTTTCTATAGGGTAGTGGGAGGTGGTGTAGGGAGATGGGTGGCAATGTGCACGTAGCCAACCACAACTACAACATTTTTATTAAAGTGTATAGACTCAACTGCATCATTGTTAAGTCATTATCACAATTTTTATCAGAGTGCACTTTTTATTAGAGTGCATAGTACAACCGCCACTGCAGCAATGTTAGGTCATGATCACAATTTTCATTAGAGTGCAGCCTGGACTGCAGCATTGGGATTTGCAATTAATATGATGCCAGAAGTACCAATCATTAAATTTTGAAAGTTTGTTTTTAAAATTAATTTTAATCACTGACAAATAACAAAAATAAATTGACATAGGCCAAGGTAAAATAGTCACATCATAATGATTTTAACAAATGGGAAATTAAAACAATAAAATCACAAAATTAAGAAAATGATTTTGTTTTATGAAAAAAAAATGAATTAATATATAATTTTAAGGAAACTTTGGATAAGTAAGGAAAAAATGAAAGTTCAATGTAGTTTGACTACGTGACCAAAAGATATAGTCCCTTCGGATGTGTCCAACAACCATGAACCATTTCAAAAATTAATACATGATCTTCCTTAAGTTTAAAATGAAATTAAAAAAATAATTTTCCATACAGATAGTGTTCAGTCATACCTTTCATATATGGTGTCTAATATTTATGAATCCATATGTCAACAACTTTAATATTCAATTGTGTATGTATAAACTTTTCAATTGATATTTGTTTTATGTATATAAGTGTTCTCTTTTTTGGGAGGTCTGATAATAATTTTTTTCAACGAAAATTTAGCAGAAAATTCTTTGAGCACTTCTTCATGATCCATAGATGATAAATTAGGTAAACCATCATCCCTAATTATGAAGCTTAACCATGGGGATCAAGAGAGTCAAACTCATGACCTCCCCAATTTTGTGGGAGAGATCTAATGTCTAGCCCATGACCACTTAAGCTAACCCTCAGAGCTAGAAGTTTGACAATATATCTAAAGAAAGAATATTTTCCATAGAATGAACAAATCTACCTTAACTAGCATAACATGGTTTATATTCTTTGACTTCTACTTCGTATTTTTTATTAGATTTTAAATAGAACACATGTTGCATTGAGTGAGAAGGTCAAAACTTAATTGATAAATCCCAACAAGGAGGGGGATATTCCCCTTTCTCAATGGAAGCCATGGACTTTTTTAGAACCAGTATAGATCCATATTAAATCTGTATTTATCATGCGTCAAGAAGGATCAAATCCCTCGAGGTGAAAACTCTTTTTACATGTAAAAAGCTTGAGGAAAGGTTTTTCAACTCAAGGGATTTGATCCCTCTTAGTGCATGATAGATACGGAGTTAAGATGGATATACGTTGTTTCTTTCTGTGTGTGTGTGTGTGTGTGTGTGTGTGTGTGTGTGTGTGTGTGTGTGTGTGTGCCATGTGTCAACTTCATGTTAAGCACTGAAAGAATTGCACACCTCCCTCATATTGGAATGTAGAAAGCATATATTGATAAGAATTTCTTTACTTTCAATTATATTATATATATATATATAGTTGATATAAAATTATTTTACTTAAGGTGGACATTGAAATGTTATGCCACGTGTCAACTCCATGTTAAGTACTAAAGAAATTACACATCTCCCTCAAACTAGATTGTAGAAAGAACATCTCGTTGCAATCAAGGAGTCCATTGCAAAAACCCTATCAACTATAAACTCTCTAAGTTGAATCAAATTGTTAAAATATGTTACACACCATTTGCATTTATTTCAATAAAGGTCATTTTAATAAACTTTATATGTATACAATATAATTAAGTATTATTTATGTAAATGTATATGCTTAGTCTAAACGTTGGACTTTTTGGATTTTTTACAAGCATATTTTTTTATCAAGTTTTACTCAAATCTCGTAAAAAATTGTTGGAACTCCATATTTCAGTGATTGATTATGTATAATTAGAGTATCGTGAGGGTTTTTCAAGGTGTTGAATCCATTTATGCATTCAAAAATGTAATTTAAACAACACAAAACTGTGATTTCACCAAGATCTATTTCGCCAGATTACGATGAAAAAGTTCAAAAAGTTGAATGTTTAGACAACAACTATTGTATATCATAAGTTAAATTATAAAACTATTCCTTAAATGCATAAGGAAACTTTGACCTTTTTTTACAATGGGGTTCTATTTTCTTTGAACATTCTATATTTATCAAGTCTTCGTTTATTCGATCTTAAAAAATTAAAAAAAAAAATGATAAGGAATTAATTGATTTGTTTTAATATTCTATCTTTTTATAGTTGAAAAGATTGGAGGAAAACTTTTTTGGATCTCTTTGGTTTTCATGAATTAACAAGTTATGAAGATTAATACTCTTACAGATTGAAAACAAATAGTGTGGTGGGGGTGTTGTTTTGTTCCTCTCGATGGAACACTTCTTCAAAATTAAAATGGCTATAAGTTCGGGTACCAACAACTTCGTCGAACTTATGGCCTTAAAACTCCTGCTTCAATTCGTTGAGGAAAAGGGGGTCAAATCCATCCAACTTTTTAGAGATTTAATAAATGTTATCAATTAGTCTCGAAAACACTAAGTTTTTGTTTTATTTATTATAATAATATTATATATATAATATTTAGACGATATATTAATTTAATGAGTTAGTTTAAGTGGTGATGTAATACATATTTATAATTAGATTTATATAATAAAATTTATTAAACAAAATTAATGTACCAACAAACAAATTTACACAAAACTTTTTAATGTAATATTTTGTTATTTTTTATTAATAGCAATGAATCAAACTTTTGGCTTTATTACATTCACATAACCATCATGGTTTATGAATTCTACACATACCTAATTATCAAATATTACTTTATGACAACTCAAAAACCCTTTGTCCATGTATAAAACACATATTTATGCTTGCCATATTAGACTTGTGGCCTTCCAAATACCCAACTATTCAAATTCAATGCTTCGTATTCTAAGGATTCATAACATTTACTCAAGGACAAAAAGTTACATTACAATTTTAGGATAAAATGTATGATTAAAAGCAATCAATTTATAACAAAGATTCCATGAACACAATTGATACTCCAAAACAATGATTGTATGGTCCCTCAAGCTTCAAATACATGCATTATTATTAATGTAACTTTGCATTAGTTTTTTAAATTTTTAAATTTTCAATGTATATTTTAAAAAACATGCTACATCTATGTGAGGGTTTAGAAAAATGCATTAAAAAAATCATATAAGTGTTTTTTTTTAAATTCAACATTTTTTGTATTTTTTATTGAAATTGATCAATTGCCTTGCTTCACTAAAATGCATGTCTAGGATTCATTTCTTAGCCAAATTAAGTGATTCAAATTAGAGAGTATGTATTTGTCATTCTTCACCTTTCTACATTTATAGAGTTCCAATTTGAATCTTAAAAGTGGTTGTTGTGCAAAAATATTCAAATATGCCATTGTTTTCTAGTATCCCAAAAAGTCTATGAAGCCTTACCAAAATGCACGTCAAATTAGTTTTATGCATGATAAAAGGAATGTGTTGGCATTGGTTTGTAGAATGTCATGATGGGACATACCCATGTCTTATATTTCCTTGATTCATCTCTAGATGTGCGCAGTTGAGCTGTGAAAAGGGGTTTTTCACTAAATTTGAGAATTTTTGGTACTTAGAGAAAATGCATGCCTTCAACACTAAAATGAGGTAGAATAGACATGTTCATATTCTAAAACTTGAATTAGAAGTTCTTATAAAACTTCCACACCTACCTATGAATTCAAAATGCATGCATGATAGTTTTCTTGGCTATGGATGCTCATACATCAAGTGGTTAAGTGTTTTGAGCTCCATGCAAAAGGTCTTTGGGTCGATTTCTCAGGTTTACTACATCTATTACATACCTCTTCAATGCCCTTAGATATGAAGGACTTGGTGTGCTAGTATAAATCCAACACTTTCCAGTACTTGGTATCCATGCTTCTAAAGAAGCCCATGTTTGGAATCCAAGACATGATTTCCTCATCAATTTTCTTATTTTTCTTATTTCATATCTACATATTTTTCTCTAACCTTGATTTCAATGTGTTCCACCTCTTATTGGACATAACCTAGGAACTACCTATTATAAACCTTTGCTACTAATTCCCTCCATATGCTCTCTCCTATCTTCCATCTCCACTATCCTTTAGGAAACCCACCAACCAACACTTACCACTTTCAAACTTAGAACCCTATGACTAACATCTACTAGCTAAAGAGTGAGTTGAACAATGTTCTAAGGTTTTGATGTCTCAAACTTGATAAAGACACTTAGATGAAGAATTATGAGACTAAAATTTTTAACCCCTTCCTTCTTTGAGTGCACATCCTACCAACACCAAACCTTTTCTTGATGTTGATCAAATCAACCATTAATATCTAGGTTAAGGGAGTTTGTTTGATGAGATGACATGCCATAAATCACTAAGTTGGTGGACTGGAATCCAATTTAAGAACAAAGCCATTATAATTTAAATAATCTCTATATCCCCTCCATGTAAACGCCTTGAATATGTATCAATGACACATGTCATGTAAAAATACACTTAACATAATCACCCACTTTCCTCCCTAATACCCCGTACAAAAGGAGATTAGGTATAATATTGATATGAATAAAGTTAAATGCCTAAGATTCTTTTTTTCCAAAAGAAAATTTCACAATTATATTAAGTAAATATAATTTTTTGCATCCGAAGTGTACAATATGACATCCTGTGCATAGAGGTTCCATGCACTAAACCATACCAATAAAACTAATTACGATAAACATCACGTCATTACAAACTTAATCTCCTTTAACTAATACCCCTCCAAGAAAAGAGTGTAGTTTTGTTGATTGGAACATTCCTGGCTAGAATAGGATGGTGTATGTCTTTTCTTATCACACTAATCCTGCCCTGAAGGAAAAAAACAATAATGCACTCAATCAAGGATCAACAGTGAGCAGGAGGGTATTAAAACAGTTAGTAGATTTTGAGAATCTGACATTGTCCCTCCACTCCTTCATTCCATAACTGTAGCGAGATGTGACCTTCTGGTTTAGATAAAGATTTTTTTGAAAGTGCATCTGCTTCTTTGTTGTATTCTCGGTAAATATGATAGAACTGAATGATTTCGAAGGTGTTCTGAAGAATTCTAATTTTGTGTTTCCATCCTTCAAGAGAGATTACTCGTAATTCACTTTTTTCATTCAGCCAGTCAATAATAACCTTTGAATCGCCCAGAATTTGAATCTTTGGGAGCGAACGTAAATTTGATAAGAATAAAGTATCCCAAGCACCCATTAATTTCTCCTTTGTGTTTGAACTGGGAGCACAATTCATGTGCCATTTATGAATCAACGAGGTCGAGAGTTTAATTGTGCCTCCAGCTCCACAACACTGCCCTTTGCCTTTGCTACACCATCAAAACAAGCAACAGGAAATTCAAATATCTCATTTATAACACAGGATCGCAACGAAGATTTTATTATAGATTCCCTAGGCTTGTGAACTGCTCCAAGCGAACGGATCACTACCGACTGCACCGTTGGAGTTTTCTCTTCAAAGATCCATGCATTCCTTTCTAACCAGACATTTCAATAGATTAAAGGAGCCAGACTAGATTGGACAAACCAGTTTTATGTCGACTTAGTAAGACTATCCTCCAGATTGCTTCCTCTCCATTTCTGCGAAAAGTTTTGTAATGAGTAAATCTTATTCCACACATTTTTTTGTAAAGGAACATTGAATGAAAATGTGATCTGAAGTTTCACATTCGATTTTGCAAAGTGAGCCTCTGTTGGGGCCTTCCCACCCTCTTCTCTGGAGATTTGACCAAGTCAGAACTTTATTGTTTGCTTCCAGCCACATGAAGAGCTTGACTTTCAGCTATAAATCCCAATTCCAAATATTCTTACGCCATCCTGTAGCAGTTGGCAAGTTTTGAGTGTCACATATGGATAAATAGATATTTTTTGAATTGAGAAACCCGAAGTGATCCCTTCTGATCCAATGTAGTTCATCAAAAATTTCAGTTATGGTGATACCTGATGACTGAAGAGATCGCCTGTAGCGGTCCCACTCCATCTCCCCCGAAATTTCTAAATCGGAGTTGTCCAACCATTGTGCCTGAGAGGGACCGTGTGGCTGCACTTTCCAAGCATGGGCAAGTACAGTAATATGTTTTTGATGTAGAAAATATAGAAGACTAGGGGACAAGAATGATCGAAGGCCCAAATCTTGAATTATATCTCTCTCGATCTCCACAAGGGACCCTGACCCTAACTTCCAGCTAAGACAATTGTTAATGAGATGAATTGACTTCAGAAGACCCTTCCAAAGTTTAGAAGACGAGGTTTGAGTAAAAGAATCTGAACGTAGCCAGTTATCAACAATCGCAGAGTGAAGATATTTCTCTTTTAATACCTTTTGCCACAGACCTTCCATTGTAAGATCTCTCCAGAGCATTGTAGCCGCCAATGCTTTGTTGAAAGTAAATATGTTGAGGAGTCCCCATCCCCCAAACTATTTTGGGTGGGTGAGAGATTCACAATTTGCAAGATGGAGATGATGAGCATTTTCATTCCCTTTCCACAGGAAATTAAATAGAATCTTCCTTACTCTGTGGAGAATGGACTAAGGGACAGCAGCTAGTGATAACCAGTACACAGGTTGGCTTTCAAGAACATCTTTGCACAGAGTAAATATACCTACCAAGCACAACCATCTAAAGCTCCAATGACTAATCTTTTTTTTCCACTTTTGTTAAGAGTCACAACCAATCTTTAGTTTTCTAGAGTCTTGCTTTTAAGAAGTACACCGGGTAATTAAACCCCTCTTCAAGATCAATGAACTTGTATGGTAGCAGTAGCTTGAAAGGGAGGAGTTCGACCTCCTCAAGACCCAAAAAGTGAACAGTTGATTTGTCCAGATTGACTTTTAATCTAGAGGTCGAGAAAAACAAAAGAATAATGTTCTTGATCTCTTGTCATTCCTATAATGATGCATTAGTCATCAGTAACACATCATCAACAAAAAATAGATAGAGTAATTTCATCAATTTGGTAATTTTAATTCCAGTTAATCAGCCTTCACATTGACTGGATTTTAGAAGCAAGCTCAAACTTTCCATCACAAGGATGAAGAGTAAGGGAGAGAGAGGACATCCCCGACGAAGGCCTCTGCCAATATTGAAAAAATTGGTGGCTTCTCCATTTACTAAAGTCTAAAACAGCTAGTGACACAGAGCTAACACATTCCATAATCCAATTGGTCAACTGAGTCCCAAATCCCACCTGGATTAAGATCAGTCTCAAGAAGTCCCAATTGACGCAATCATAGGCTTTTTGAAGATCTAGTTTAAGAATAAGAGCTTTTAAATGCTTCTGTTTTATGCTATGTATGAATTCATGTGTTGTCCCAATGGCATCATGGATCAAACGCCCTTCCAGAAAGCCAAACTATTCTTCTGAGAGCATCCTTGACAAAATCGGCTTAATACGATTGGCTAAAACTTTTGAGATTAATTTGTAAACCAAATTACACAACGAAATCGGAAGATAGTCCCCAAAGGTCTGCGGCTTGTTGGACTTTGGGATCAAAGACAGAAACGTGGAATCCATATTTCCTATGATGTGCCCTCTAGTTCTAATTGACTCCACCAGTGTCAGGAGCTCTTCACTATCAAATAAAAAAAAAGAGCAAAAAATTCCACAGTCCAGCCATCCGGGCCTGGACTTTTTTCTTTTTTGAAACGTGCTAAGATTGCTTTTAGAAATGTGGGGTGACCAAAAAAAATAGCTCTCGACCTTCTTCATCACTAACCCATTTGTTAAATAACTCAACCACCTTAAACTGCTCAATAATAGAAACCGACTCAAAATTATTGTAAAAATTCTTAAAATGCTCTTCAGCCGCCTTTGAAATTTCTTTCTGACTTGTATGTAGATGACCTGATTCGTCTCTGATAGCCCAAATATGCTTATTGATTCTCCTCTGATTAGCGAACTGGTGGAAAAACTTAGTGTTTTTGTCACCGCTTTGAACCCAAATCGCTCAATTTTTTAGGCACCACTGCTCCTCTTGTGACTTAAGAATATTATTTCTGTTTGTTTCAAGTTTAATTAGGAGAGCTTCTTGCTTCAGATGAAAAGTTTCAACCGAGATGTCCTTTAACATATCCTTGATCTTTAATTCCAAAAATTCCAAGTCCTTGTTTTCCTGGTCCCTTTGTAGCTTTAACCAGTTTTTAGTGCATCCTTTTAGATCCTTTAATTTCCATAAAAGCGTCGTTGAATGTCCTCTTCCTGGTGATAGATTTGGTCCTTTCGCAGGTTAGTAACCAAACTATTATATTCCTTGTCATAGAGATAGATGGGATTGAATTTATAAGGAAAGGCTTTAGGAAGGGAAGAACTCTCTAACTGTAACATAATAGGAGCATGGTCTGAGACGAAGGGGAAATCAACCCAGGAGCGGAATAAACATCCATCCAGAAGAAGATCCTCCACCACCAAAAATCTATCTAGGCGTTTTACTATAAATTCGCTTCCTAAGCATCCATTTTGCCAAGTCAGAATGAGTTTGTCCAGGAGAACATCGATGAGCTTATGGGAGAGGAAAAGTGTGCCAAAGAAACTTGAAAGATGGCTTGAGTTGACTGAACCTGCCCAACTTTCACCAATGGAAACTGTCAGATTCAAATTGCCGGCTAAAATGAGACTTTGTAGTGAGAGTAAACCACTATTAGAGAGTTTGGTCCAGAAAGATTTTCGCTCCATGCAGGGGCCATAAACATTTAGGAAATTAATCTTTCTTTTGGTAGAAATAATAGAACCAGACAGAAGAATTCCACCACAGGTAAGAAAAGGCACCAAGTTAAAAAGAAGGGGGTCCCAACCCACCAGAAGGCCCCCCAAAGTACCAACTGAGCTCACATCACATGTAGCCGAGGACGGACGAAAACTTAGAAGAAAAGTACGCGCTTTCTCAGCTTTGACCAAATTTTCCTGAAAGAAAAGAATGTTGGGGTGAGTGGAATCCAAAATGCGATGAATAGAGGCTGCTTTTAGGGTACCTCTAGTCCCTTTGAGATTTAGTGACAAGAGGATCATTATTTGCCTCTTGCTAGGGCCTTCACTTCTCTAAGTGCCCCACTATCGGTAGTGGAAGAGTCCAAGACTGTGGAAGATATTGGATCCCTCAATAGTTTCTTCCTTGAGCTCCTTGTCTTTATAGGGGAAAATTCAGAACCCAGACCTCTTGACCAAGTGTAATTCAATGAGGGATCTGACTGGTTTGGTAATGTGGTACAAGAAGCCCCCGAAGAGGTGGAAGGGTCAATACTGGAGTTCCCTGTGAAAGTAGGTAAGGGAATAGGATTAATTTAGTCCAGGGAGAGGGGGATCAGAGAGTCCACTACTGTGTTAATGGAAGAATCCCCATCTTTGGACTCACGAAATCCCGGTAAATGAAGAGGTTCAGATGGTGCAGGGGAGTTGTGATCCAGAATCAGATCCAAGAGAAAAAAGGATAAAAAATGAAAGTGCTCAGAATTCGATGAAACCAATGCCATTGCATCCGTCTTGTTCTCCCGATTCTGGACATATATTTACTTTCTCAAAACAGACTCCGGATGTGAAAAATATCGCATGGCAATCAGATTCTTCTATGGCAAAAGTCAATGGTCAACTGGCAAATGAATAAGTGCCACATGGCCCAGGCATGGGCAGCCACATGGCAACTTCACTACTAGTTGGAATGTAAAAAGTATGTAGGGGTCAATGGGATTCGAACCTCTGACCCATGGCTAACTCCAAGTCTTTGGTAAAGCCCTATTACCAACCTACCAAAGCTAAATTGATGAAAAAAACCCACTTTTATATAGTTTTGGGTTAAAATGTCCAAAGGAGGGCGCAAGGGGGCTAGGGCTAAGCCCCAACAAAAGGTTTCGTGGAAGGTGCGTGCCCAAGGGCTAGTGTTGGGCGCACACAAGGAGCAGTTTAGCCCAGAACACATGAAAGGCGCCCCAAAACCAGGAGCTGCAGTTAAGGGGGTTGGCACTTAAGCACTGGGCATGCCAGCACTTGGCCATGTGGGCCCATACGACCTGGAAAAGGGGGTGCACGCCCTGTTAAAGGGGGCTACTCTGTAATTTGGGGGAAATGTGGTTTTTTAACATTACAAAGTGGGTTTTTCACTAATATTATGCCCAGAAAATGGATTTTTTAGGGATTTTGGTCCATTTTTGGGAGATATTGGGCTCTTTTTGAGGCCAGATTTTGGGAGGAAGTTGGGGATGGATAACCAACTTTAGATTTATAAAAAACAAGCCTGTTTGAGGCTATGGAGGACAGTTAGAGAAGAGTTATGCTAAAGGGAAGCCAAGCCAAAGCCATTTTTATGCAGGGAAGTTGTTGAGGAGTAGACGCTTGCGAGCCATTTCTGGGAGCTCCGGTCATCCGTTTTGCGTGTCGTTTCTTCTGTTGGGTTCTAGAGATCTGGAAGAACATGACCAGATCAATATTGTAGCCTACTGGCACTGTTGCGATGTACTTTTTGAGCTTTGATCAGAAATAAATAAGCCTCCCCCACTAAGACAAAGGCCCGAAGACGTAGGCAATTTTGTGTCGAACTCCGCCATCACTTCTCTTGTTATGGTTTGTTGTTCTTTTTGCTTCAGTTCAGATCTGTATATTGTTTTATGGCTGCTATTTTCCTTCATTAAATTCATCCTCTTTCATTCAGCTTCTTAAATGGTTAATTAACGCATGCAATTTAAAAACTCATCCACAGTCATTAAAAGATCTTTTCCAGATCAAGTTGGTATCAGAGCTAGATTAACCATTTGCTTTGTGAGTTGATGTTAACAAGATCCAAGCTTCAACGTGGTGAAGGGGAACTTGAAGAGTTTGATCCAGAGGTTGGATCAAGAAGAGGAATGATGTCTTCACCAAAAGGATAAGAAGCAACTTCTTCTATCCCTTCTGAAGGGGAATTTCTGAAAGCTTTCATGAGAATGCAAACGATGGTAGAGGAGCTCTATCAAGATCGAAAGAAAGGTGAACAAGGTGGACCATCTCATACAGAAGATAAAAAAGAAGGAGGTGGTGAGGAACCCCCTAAAACCCCACCAACTTCTCCATATTTTCTTGATGGATCTATTCCTTCTCCATTTGAAAAGCAAAAAACAAAAGTTGATCTTAATATGCCTCATTTAAAGCTTGATATTAAGTTTGAATTACCTATGTACAATGGAGAACTTAATGCTGAAAATTTGGACAATTGGATCCGTCAAATTGAAGTTTATTGTAGGATTCAAAAGTTTCCTGAAGATGATGTTAAAATTCAGTTAGCTTCTCTCCGACTTGGAGGGACTACTCTCATTTGGTGGGAGAGCAGATCTCAAGAGGATCTTGCCACAAAAGGAAAAATCGTTTCCTCTTGGTATGAGTTTATTTCAGGACTTAAAAAGAATATTTATCCATTAGGGTATATGCAGCAAGCTATGATGGATTGGCAAAATTTGAGGCAAGGTAAGGGACAAAGTGATGCAAACGCGCCACCCTGAGCACGTCCACTCCCACCAGGACCTTCCTTTATCCTAGGCCTAAAGAACTTCAAGGTTCTTCTGATCCCTTATCGGGACCCCTTAATACCCACAGAATGCTCTCTGTGATCTCCCTTTGACTTATCGGGAAATCGGGTTTCACGATATTGCGAAAATAGCGAGCACGTTCCTCGTGCTACCCAAAACCCCGAAACCCGATGGTTCTGAATGTCAACGCTCTCTGTTCCTGTCGGGGATTTCCCTATCGGGAAATTGGCACACGCGATGCCAGGGTTCAATTGCACCACAAATCTCTGAACCCCGAACTCCGATACGCACGTGCGCTCTCTCCTTGCCACATCACCTTTTCTCCGCTCTATCGGGAATCGCGTGATCACGATTTCACAGGTCGCAATCCCTTGGCACTGGAAAATCCCGAATGCCGAACCCCGATTTCTCCGGATTTCAGACACGTGTCTAGCTCGGGATCCATGGTCCAAATCTCTTCGGGAAATCGCAACTCGCGATTTCGGTTTTAAAAATTCCCACGACCACGGAACCTCTGATATCCCGATGAGTTGAAGTTCCGATGGCTCTTGGACTCCTCGTGCGCCTAAGGGCTAAATCCCGCGTAGCTTCTCCTAGATCTGATGGTAGGCGGGACTTCGCGAATCTCCTCCTGCAAGATCTGGTCGTCTATTCCTCCTCTTTGAGGAATTCTTCCGCTCTAAAGCTCCTTCCTGTTCGAACCTTCTCCTGGGTCCGTCTCCGCAGTATCACGAAGGGACTATCCCTCCTGAGCTTGTCAAATTTGACTCCTTCATAGACTTTGCACACACTTCTCGTGCTCAACCTTCAACAACTCTCAAAGTGTTGAGTCTTCCAGACTCTGTGCACTCACAGCCACAGTAGTCTATGCCTCCTTTAGCTCAGACTAGCCACTGAGACTTCAAGTTCAGCCTGCACTTCTCCT
>ML789436.1:230357-243708 GCA_009831015.1 Picea engelmannii
AGATATCTGTGGAATTGTGTTGGGTAGTCCGTACTTATATGATCGAAAAGCGATCTTCTATCGAGAACATAATCAGTATCACTTGTTTAAAGAAGGAATTGAGTACATAGTGCATTCACATTCATTCAAAAATGACAAATCATGGTGCACTACACAACAATTAAAAAGGGTTGTTAATGCAAGTCAGAATTTGGCACTTATGTCTATACAATGTAAGGAAGAAAAGAATCCTAAGCATGAAAAGGAAGTGTCATTTCACTACAATGCACCTGTTTTGGTTGATAGTGTTTCTATGGTTAAAAGTCAGCATGGTTCGGGTACAATCTCTTTCACATGTTCAATGTTTATATTCAACTTATTACTCATCAACAATATGTGGTTGGGTCCGACAATGTTGAATGAAGATGTGATTAAGAATGTGATTAATGTACTTAACAATGTCAGTGCAGTGTTGATTGTTGTATTGCTAAGTCAGATGTATAGGTTCCAGGAGGAATGGATAGGTGATACAGGACAAGTGAGACAAACATGTCCTCACTTATTTTCTGAATGATTTTATGCTTTTTGTGATCCAAAAGCTTCTCAGTGGGGAGGTGTGATCCAAGTGGATCCAAAACCACTCGAAAATACTCAAATGCAGAAAAGGAGGATCTAGGAATGATCCAAAAATCTCAGAAGGGTCCCTAGGCTAAGAAAATGCTCAAAACTCAAAGTTCTCATAATTGGATGAAACCAACGTCATTGTGTCCGACTCGTTCTCCCGATTCCGGCCATATATTTACTTTCTCAAATGGAGCTCGTATGAAGAAGTTCTGACACTCTGAAGTTTTTCGAAAACAGCGATAAAAAGTCACACGGTGAACAGGCCATACTGATGACGTGTCACCTTCTAGAAGCCAACAGTTTGGCGGATCCAACCAAATCTAGCGGATTTTCGCCAAATCTGGAGGAGGTTCACTAATTTTGGCGAACTAGTTAGCGGCTCTACTTATTTAGCGGGGCATGCAAACCGAGGCAAGCGGAGTTGGCAAAGACTGCATTGGGATCCGTGCCAGGAGGTGCCCAGACGACCTGCTCAGAAATAGATCGACTTTATACTCAAAAGTTGAAGAATTTCGAGAGGATTCTGAATATGCTCTCTAACTCTTCATCAGAGTAGTCGAACAGAAAAGTGTCTCTAGAAGAGGAGTGGCATGCTTTTCGAGACTGTACGGATCTGCTGAATTTGTGCCAGGAAGTGTTTCAGGCGACCTACTCAGAAATAGGTCGATTTTATACTCAAAAGTTGCAGAAGTTCGAGAGGATTTTGAATATGCTATCTGTTTCATCATCAGAGTAGTCGAACAGAAAAGTGCCTCCAGAGCCCATTTGAGTGAGCCAAGCAGACTCGAGTTTACAATCAAAAGTTGTAGAATGACGTTTTCTAGCCACCTATGATGTCTGTTTCTGCCCAGAATTACAGATCTGAAAGTTGGTTTTTGGGAGCTCTTATGTAATCCTTTCTTTGTAATTTTTAAGCATTTGAGATTAATTAAAGAGCGGTCTCACTATTGGAGTGGACCCGGAGACGTAGCCAGGAAGTCTGGTGAACTTCGTTACCAATTCTTGTTCATAGATGGTTTGCTTACATGTTTATGTGCTCATGTGCTTGATGGATGTTCTTTAATTTTGCATTTCAAAGATGGTTAACAGTTAAAAATTCACATGCAAATAATGGTTAAAAGATCTTGAATTTTAGATCAAGTTAAATTTCAGATCAAGTTGGTATGAAGTAATCGATCTTAAGCAAGAACAAGAAATGATTGTTGAATGGAAAATCAATCATAAGTTGCTTCAAGATAAGCTCATGCCATGCAAATATTTCAAGTATATTAGCTCATTTGTTGTCGTCTTTTTTATGTTGTCATTAGTAATGTTGTCTACATGGATGATAGTGGCTTCAGTAAGATGTAACAAGGTTCAAATAGCTAACAATATACTCTCAGTTGTCATGATTGTGTTACAATTGATCATGATGAGACAGGTGCACAGGATAGAGTTCCGAGACAGAGGACAAGTCGGGTGGCCTATCCCGAGCTTGTTAACTAGTCAGTAACCTTTTGGGGACCAAAAGGTCTTTTAGTGGGGAGGTGTGATCCATAATCGGATCCAGGAGCCTGACAGGGCTAAAAAAGGCTCAAAAATGAAAGTGCTCAGAATTCGACGAAGCCAATACCATTGCGTCTGTCTCGTTCTCCCGATTTGAACCATATATTTACTTTCTCAAAATAGACTCCGGATGTGAAAAATATCGCACGGCAATCATATTCTTCTATGGCAAAAGTCAATGGTCAACTGGCAAATGAATAAGTGCCACATGGCCCAGGCATGGATAGCCACATGGCACTTCACTACTGGTTGGTATGTAAAAAGTATGTAGGGGTCAATGGGATTCGAACCTCTGACCCATGGCTAACAACAAGTCTTTAGTAAAGCCCTATTACCAACCTACCAAAGCTAAATTGATGAAAAAAACCCACTTTTATATAGTTTTGGGTTAAAATGTCCAAAGGAGGGCGCAAGGGGGCTAGGGATAAGCCCCAGCAAAAGGTTTCATGGCAGGTGCGCGCCCAAGGGCTAGTGTTGGGCGCGCCCAAGGGGCAGTTTAGCCCAGAACACATGAAAGGCGCCCCAAAACCAGGAGTTGCAGTTAAGGGGGATGGCACTTAAGCACTGGGCGCGCCAGCACTTGGCCATGTGGCCCCATACGACCTGGAAAAGGGGGCGCGTGCCCTATTAGAGGGGGATACTCTGTAATTTGGGGAAAATGTGGTTTTTTAACATTACAGAGTGGGTTTTTCACTGATATTATGCCCAAAAAATGGATTTTTTGGGGATTTTGGCCCATTTTTGGGAGATATTGGGCTCTTTTTGAGGCCATATTTTGGGAGGAAGTTGGGGATGGATAACCAACTTCAGATCTATAAAAAATAGGCCTATTTGAGGCCATGGAGGACAGTCAAAGCAGAGTTATGCTGAAGGGAAGCCAAGCCAAAACCATTTTTATGTAGGGAAGTTGTTGAGGAGCAGACGCTTGCGAGCCATTTCTAGGAGCTCCGGTCATCCATTTTGCGTGTCGTTTCTTTTGTTGGGTTCTAGAGATCTGGAAGAACATGACTAGATTAGTCTTGTAGCCTAATGGCACTGATCCGATGTACTTTTTGAGCTTTGAACATAAATAAAGAAGCCTCCCCCACTGAGACAAAGGCCCGGAGACATAGGCAATTTTGTGTTGAACTTCGTTATCACTTCTCTTGTTATGGTTTGTTGTTCTTATTGCTTCAGTTTAGATCTGTATACTATTTTATGGCTGCTATGTTCCTTCATTAAATTCATCCTCTTTCATTCAGCTTCTTAAATGGTTAATTAATGCATGCAATTTAAAAACTCATCCACAGTCATTAAAAGATCTTTTCCGTATCAGTGCTCGGGAGCGCAAACAGAGGAAGTAGATGGAAGAGTGGCGGAATGAGGTTGATCAGGGTGTCGGGTGGGAAAGTCTTCTACAGACAGTAGTAAACTAGTTCCAATGCCAAGAACGGGGTTCGATGGCCGAGGTTCATAAGTTGAAGGATTAGCTCCCACATTTGAAGGTAAAGACTTTGGGGAGCAAAGGGACTTCAGTTTTTGAGAAGCTTTGAGTTCTTCAAGTTCCATAAAAGATAAAGAATGATAAAATGTCAGACAAAAATTTCTCAACTTACCCGAAAATGAATCCTCTAAATCTGAAGGAGATGTAGACTCAGGAAAGGTATATCGGCAAGTAGTGTGCACTTCCTCGTCAAGTTCTTCCAAATATCTGAACAGAGTCGAGTCTTCCTAGACTTATTTCTCCTCCCATCCCTGACAAATTTTCTTAATATGTCCTGTGCTATGACAACGACTGCAATGGAATGGAATTCTGAGGTAATCCAGATGTTGTGATATATGTTTCCCCCTCCATTCAATCTCCAATATTTCTAATAACCCACCATGAACATTCATCTCAACCAAAACTTTTCCAATCTTCCTGGAAGAATCCGAAAGTGTAGAGTTATCTACGGACAGAAATGTGCCTAAAGAGTTACCAATCGCCTCCAAAGCTGCCTTGTTCCAGAATTGGAGAGGTAAACTAGAAAGCAGGATCCACAGGTGCCTATATTGGGAATATTTAGTCTCAAGATTAAAATCCAAGCGCCAGTGTTTTAACATGAGACTACTCCCACTAAGAACCCACTTATGTGCCAGTAAATTAGCAGAATCTTCAGGAGTTTTACACAAGAATCCCAACCAGCCTTTGGTCAGGAGGATGACTTCTGGTGCATAACCAAGTAAAGGCTTCCAAGTGAGTTCCACCCAATCTATAATTGACACCTTACAAAGGTAATTGTAGGAAATCCTACCAACTAAACCACAAAGCACTAAAATGCAAGTCTCAGCAAGCCCCACATCTGAGCCTAAGACCATTTTATGAACAAACTTTTTTGCCCTCCACTGTTTGCGTCTAGGCCGAGTATTCAACTCCAATTTACTGCCCACTTGTGGCTGGTAAGGATGACAAAGATGCTCATTAGGTAAGGCTGAAGACTGAGGCACAGTGGACCGTTCAAGAGGAAAAGTGCAACCAGCTAAAGGCTGCAGGTACTCGGCAAAGGTGGGAGCGTAAGAAAGACAATGGGAGGAACGAGTCTGAGGGGAAAGAGTGGGAAATACATAGCGCTTAAGAGTGGAGGCAGTAGCTTTACCTGCAGAGTCTACCAAGTCGAATAGTCCCTCTTCCCTCCAAAGTTCCTCGTCATCCACATTCATCAATGTGCTGACCATAGCCTCAACACATGGTAGAGGATGAGAGGCCATGAGTGTGCCTCTTGGATCCACTGAAAACAAATCCATAGTAACGAAGAAGAAGACTCGGTATGGTAAGTAAAGAGACAGTATGAAAAAACAGTTACACAGTGGGTCCTTGCTCGCATCCCCCTAGGTACTCTGAATACCGGTATCCAAAAATAGTAAATAAATACAGCCTAGAAACTGGGGAAAAAACAAAATAGTTGACCAGAAAGTTCAAAAGACTACAAGACTAGTGTAAAGGATCAAACAAAACCCCAAAGGCTCGTAAGAAAAACTCCATTTGAGAGAAGAGTAGAGTTATTGTACCAGCAAGCATCAAGTTGTAGCTATAGTGATTCTGAAGTGTTGCTCGACTCTCCTAATCATCCCAACACTAGTAAGACTTTTCAATAGTCTATGAATATCTCATAAAAACGTAGCCCGGGGTTTAAAACGGTACCCCAGGGTAAACCAATCCTCAGCTTCGTCTCCATCTCAAAGTTGTTGGTCCTTGCCGCTAAGTTGTAAAACAACAACAATAAGAATAAATATCTTCTCTTCAAATGCCAAATATTCTATGACAACGGTTACATTCAAATTTTATATAGAAACCTAATATATAGTAAGTAAAGGAAATGTATATAAACTTATGTGGTTTGAGCTTTCAAGGTTTATCATAAAATTCACAATGGTAGTGTTTACAGTTGACATTTTGGATCCCAAAATTAGGTTCATCTGCAAGACCAAAGAAATGTAACTTATATTACACTTGTCCCTTTGAAAAGTAGAGGGAAATTTATTTTTGAAAAGTCAAAGTTAAGTGAAAGTTTTATTTTATTTTAAAAAGACAGTTTTTATTGAAATAATATAAATAAAATGCGAAATGTTTTATTTGTTTTATTTTTAAAACCATTTTTTTATAAATGATTAATTTTATTCAAAAATTTTATTATATTAATGTTCACTATATTTTAATGTTATTTTATATTTTAAGTGAGATGATATAAAAAAATAAAATAATAAAATCAATTTTTTTTAACCCTGGGAATTGGTATGTTTAATCTCGGCTAAGCCTTAGATCAAGTCTATTAGCCACAACTATAACCCTGTTTAAAACTAAAATACATTTATTGTTTGGGCATGTGTTTCATTTAAGTAAATTCAATTAACCGTACAAGGACACAAAAATGAATTCCATTTTTAAGCAACATAAATAAATAAGGTGTTTTTTTTATTTATTTATAGTGAAATGAGATGATACAAGATAAAATATTTAAACAATTTTTCCTCTTTAAATATGTATATGGATTTAATTATTTTGTGTTTAACTATATAATATTTTTTCGCATGAAATATTATGGAAGGTTTTGTCAAAAGAAAGAGTAGTCCTAGCATATCCCAGAAGCAAGGGAAAGGAAACATCGAATTAAATCAAGGTGGTTACTTTCTTATAGATTAGATAAGGGTTGCATGTTTCTTAATGGTCCATGAAGAACTAATTTAGAGATTTGTTCCACAATTTCCGTGTACTTCATATTCATTTGTATACGAATTATTTCCATCTGTTTATAGCATGTCTATAACTCACACCAATGTACAATCTCTCACTCAAAGAAGTTCCCTTTTTAATTGCATAAAAAGTAGTGTTGCAAATATCTCCAATTTCTCCAATTATTTTTAGATTTTTCGAGTTACCAATATTTTTTACTTCTCTAGAGTTTTTCATATTCAAGATTGTTTGATTGACACAACATTGATAAGATGTGTATGTACTTCACTGAAATTCTTTGGTCACTAAAATCAATCCAGGGTAATCCTTTAAATCAAATTATAGTAAGACCAACAACACCATTGTGGGATTCAATGTGTCTTATGTTTATTGGATCATGAGTTATGTTACATATGTTCCCTTTTCCATACTAATAAATGGGTTGTGTTACCCCCTCACTTCTAGGGATAACTAGAGGAGAATTTTTTTCTCCATGATCCACATTTCAGACAACCAACCCAATGATGATATTTTGGATTCTCCACAGACAGTTGCCTGGAGATGCCTTCCATTACATGCTCAACTTATCTCACTCATATGACATGGTGCATTCACATACTCAGGTACATCGTTCTGACACTTCATATCAAGAGATAATGTTAATACTTGAGGCTTGAAATGGTGATCATGGGTTGATTTGGAAAATGAATCATGATGTTATGGGGTTCTATTTTTTTGTCTTGTCTCACCTTGGTGGTCGTTATCATTTTCTAGTCAAGTGTTGTCACTCTTGGGCAATTTTGTACTACGGTGATGCTTCTCGGTCCTTTCTTTTTCCACCTTTAGAGTAACCCTGTTATCAACAAGAGGACTTAGCTCTCAAGAAACTCAGAAATGAATGAATGAGTAATGATTCTCACTTGAGGCAAGAGCAAACCTTATCGGAAGTATCTCTTTCTATTTTTTCATATCTTCTTTGTCCTTGTTATCTTCCTTTTATTCTTCAAAAAGAAGTTCAAGTGGTTCAACTACCTTTTGTTACTAAAGTTAAATAACTTTAGTTAAGATATGGCAACTTAATTTATGATAAGGGTAAATAATAATTAATAGGTGGGGCCCCTGTATGTCCTTATTTGTTTTATTTTCAACATTCTCTTGTTCCTCCATATTTAGCTAAAGATAGAATGCACACATCATATATATATATCAAAAAGCAGCCAAAGTAATCATGTCATATCATCATAAACACTTGTGTCTACCAAAATACTTTAAAAGCATGATATAAGCCTTTCAAAAAAATATATCATGTCAGTTATCCAAGAATATATATATGCTTTGTATGTCAAACTGAACTGCCATCATAAAATAAAATAAAGTCAGAAATAATATTTTTTGTTTCAAATAGACTCTCTCTCTCTACTTTCTTATGACAATGTTTCCCTGTGCTTAAGTAATATGCATCATAAATTTCTTCTCTTCAACCTTTGACACATTTGTGTGAATGTCATCAATTGTAATTTTCCTTACATCATCCTCGAGTTTAGCATGAAGGGACTTGATGGTGTAAGAGGATATCTCAGATGAATCAGAACTAACAGAAATGGCAGGTCATTTTCCTTTACTTGGTTGAGGTTCAATGGCTAAAGCTTTACAATTTTTTGGAAGTTGAACATAGTGTGCATGTGAAGCAACAAAAGCAACATATTGAGCAGGTTGTAAAGGGGGAGGAGGAGGGACTGGAAATGACATGATGAGCCAATGAATTGCACTAGAGAGAGGATTAGTGGGAAAATTATCCCATCCATCATTGGTTAGTGGCATACGGGGTTGCTTAGGAAATTCTACAATGTTTGGGTGAGGCTGAAGAGGAGGTCTAACTGGTGGTTGAGGTGGGTGGAAGGCAAGGTGGCCAACAAGGTTCAATTAACCAGTTTGGACCAGTTGGTTGAACTCCTCAGAATTAGCATCAAAATCGATGGAGAACCTCATCCTTTTGTTTCTTCCTCTTTGTCCAAATGCTTTAGGAATTCTACCTATGTTTCCTTTATTTCCCCTATTACCAAAGTGGTTATTGCCTCTATTGAAGAAACTCATCTAAATATCCATCAATGATCAAATTAGTATACACAAGTTACAGTATGTTAATCATCAAATACTTTTTGCTTTTGAAATAATTTAACAATGGCTTTGAACTGACTAAGCAATCAAGCATGCCAAGGAGACATGAAAAGGAATAAGGAAAACAAGGAAGAAATCATGAGTTTCCCTTTCTCTGCTTGTTGCCCATAACATTCAAACCGTAAATTCTTCATTGAACTGTCACTAATCTTATTGAACATGGGAAATAAATGTAAATGGAATTATAAATGACAAGTAGTAATGAAAAAGGGACTCGTAACTTATGGAAAATGTAATAGATGACATGAATGCATGATAATATACATGTTCACAATCCATTTTAATTAATCTTGTTTAGAACTCATCACACTGTTGCTCTAAATAAAGTTCATATCAACATGCTTTATAAGCTATTGCTCTAAATAAAGTTCATATCAACATGCTTTATAAACTATTGTCTACTATATTTTATGCACGTCAAAATATCCCATATTTCATTCGAATCATAACAAATTTTTCATGTATCATTAATCTACCAACAAATCTCTTCTTTGAAAAAAAAAATCTATTTATATAACAACGGGAGTAAAATCATGAAATCAAATGAAATATGTTTTGGGACTTTTCGGGAATAATTTATGAAAAATGATATACTATGAGAGGATTTGGTCATGTTTATATACAAAAGAAAAATAACTTGTAAACTTGCATATCAAAACTTCCACCCCTTTTCAAAACATTCATTACATTTCATTTGACAATCTGAGCTTGTATCATCAAACTTAATGTTTCCAATCAATATATTTGTCAACTTCCAAAGCTTGTGAATATCTTGGGTTTATTAATAATGAAATGACCAAAGTAAAAACTGAAATAAGCTAACTTTTAAATAGAATCTCAAAGAGATGCCATGGCTAGCAAAGGTAGATAGTGCCTTCAAAATAATTATAATGATGTATCATGTCAAGTTATATTGATGTCATGACCTATTGAAAAAGTGTATTTTCAACAGAGAGTGTGTATAGACATACTATTTCTTCCAAACTAAACATGATAGGTTTGAGCATAATTTAAATTTGAAATCAATACAACTATGTATCCCAAAATATAACAACTCTTGAAAACAGAGTTTGATATGTAAGACTCGAACTCAAAACCTCATGTGGGAATAATATAAGAACGGACAATATTGGTTGTAAAAGCTCTTAACATTCCATATGCAAAATTTAAAATCCAATTAATCATCTTGTAAAGTCATGTGTTCAAACCAAACTTTAGCCCTGACCCAATGAAAAACGCGAGTTCACATTTTGTTACACATAAATTGTTCAAAACTTAATTACCACCATATGGTTGTGGGTTCAAAACCTGGAAAGTCAAAGTTTAACCAAGTATTGCACCCAAGTTTTATGGACAAAAAAGGCATTGCTTGGTTATGTGAGCTATGAGAGAACGGATAGTTCATATAAAATTTTGAACTCAACCAACAACAACCCTCATTTAAAATACTATCATGAGTTCAAAACCCAAGTCTATCATAACCTTTGTTAGTCATATAATCAAAACAAAAAAACCTGTGTAAACTATTTACCATTTGAACACCCATTGAGGTCACAGTTTCAAAACCCAATTTTGAATCAACAAAAATATTTCGATGTTGGTCATAAACCTTACACAGTTGTAACTTATGCCAAATGAAAGAGGGTTGGGTGCAAATACTTGTATACAAATACAACTTTTAAAAGCAATTTTTTTAATAACTCAAGACCCATATCCAAAACGAACAACATGTCTCAAAACCATATTTTTTAACTCAAATACCGAACATGAGGGGAAATACTACAAAAAATTGAGCCCAGGTCACAGTAAATATCAAATGGTTTTTCCCCAATAGTCATACTGCCAATTTTGAAAAGAAATGGAAAGTGAAATAATGAAGAAGACAATCATCATAGAGTAGTTATTTCAACAGCAGAAACCCTTAAACCATTTATTCAATAAGAGCGAAAAAGAAGAGGGAAAAGAGAAGCATACTCAAAACCAATCAAGAATCAGAGCCATTAATAAACTATTACTACGCAAAAGCATGTGAATGATGTTGAACAAACTGATATGTGCATACATGGGCTTGAGCTCTTTTAATACCAACTTTGATGTGAGAAAACGGTTGTTGCAACTACCAATGGTAGAGATTCCAAACCAGGTTCAAGCTTCGTCTCTCCACAATGCCAACAAAATGAAATTACCAAAGTCCAAGGCAGAATGGGGGGTGGTATACGCAGGACTGTGGAATTAATTACCACGTCCTTGCAAATTATTGCATGGCCAACCCATCACGTCGACCTCCAAAAATAGTTCATATGGGTGTGCCACTTATCACTTCAAACGATTTGCATGAGCCTCTAACATATACACCATATTCCATACAAATCAATCAAGGTTGATACCCAAATTCCATGTCAGTGCATAACCATGCACTCAATATGCCCTTTACTTCATTGCCATCAAAACTTGTCACTTCTCAATAATAGCTAATCAAATCAATAATCATGCGAATAGGCTAAGATTTAGTTTGTTGCACTTTCAACCATATGCCATGTATACCAAATTTTCATACTATATAATAACCCAAACTTTGTGTTATTCAAAAACATATGTACCACCTCCATATTGTATATCAAAACCAAAGTTTTTGATGTTTGTTCATAGATTTAAAGTTTAAACTTAACATAACCTTGTATCCATCATCTTTAAATATAAAACCATGTAAAGTGTACCCATAGCATAACCTTTATCCATACCAAGACTTTATAACAATATTTGTGCATATGTTATGAAACTTTTCATATGTATATGGCCTAAAAAACCATGTTTGGCCTCTCATACCATGTTTGTATTTGCATGTAAGTCAAAATGTATAGTTTACATGTCTTTAAGAGCGTATAGAATGATTACAACTTCTTTGCATATGCCATCATATAAATAAGTCAATAAATTTTGCAAGTGCTATGTCAACAAAAGCGATAGAATAAAGAGAAGTCATTATCATTGTTGTTCATCGAAATGAAATTCATCATCCCACATCAAATCATGCCAAGAATCATATACATCATAACTTTTGAATTTTCATCATAATACCATCGATGCAGATATGTATGTATGCCTAGGGAAATGCTTGAAATATGACAATTCTTATGTTTTTTTAATAGGGGATCCTACCTATTAATATTATATCATAATTGTATAGATAGGATTTGCAATCATTTTTGCAGGTTTTTATAATAGGTAATGAGATTTCGAATCAACAACAACTTCTAATGAAGCCCAAAAAACATTTTTTCCTCAATCACTTATATTGGGTGTTTGTTTATTGATAAAAGATTGACTCACTCAGGAATGCTGCAGCCTATGTGTCCTTTGTGTGGCAATGTTGAAACCCTCAAACAACTTTTTTGGTTCTATCCATTTGCTAAGTTTGCATTGGATTTGGTTGTCTCCTTTTGTGGTTAGTTCCTTTCCACTCTGATTATTTGGAAAGCAACATTATTAAGGGATAAATTCCCTTAGTTGTGGAGTTTTGAATACCACGACAATTGATAAGAAAGGAAGTGATATTTCTTGTTTGGACCAAAAGGAGTAATGATTTATTTAATAATAACCAACCTATTAGAATATTCACTTGGTATGGCAACTCACTAATTCATGTGAATCTATACATGCATATATTGGTTGAAGTGCAAAAGGCGGAAATGGGTGTGGCCCACTTTAGACTACTTTTGAACTTTTATGGAGGTATCCTTGTACCATGAGTAGGGTACCTCTTAATAATTATTTCACCCACATAGTGTGCTCCATGCAATCCCAACACATTGAATGCATGGCACACCAACAAGCTAGTTAGGGAGTTAGAGAGAAAAAGAAATATTGGAAGAAGTGGCCTCCCTTGCAAATGCAACAAAAATGACAACTTTCTTGTGTTAGCTCTCACCATATTATTAAGAGGGAAAATAACCTCATTGACCTATTGATGATGGGTGGGATTTGATTGTTATTAACCCCGGGCCTATTCCATACAGTTAAGGGTTGACCCCAAGGACCACACTAATTTATTGTTGAGTGGTGGGCTCTCCCATCACTATGTAGCCTTGATTGTGAACTTTTTTTTCTCTTGAGCCTTGGGTCATTGGTCTCTTTTATTTTTTCTCATACATACTATGTTTCTTTACTTTTTCCCAAAGGACATTTGGTATACTAGTGGGGATTTTTTGTTTCTAAACTTGCCTAATTTTGACTATCGATAGTGCTAGTGATAATTGCATTTACAACCCACTTTTTTTTTAATATTAATAGTTGAATATGTTACAGAAAAGAAAAAATTGTAGTTTCAACACAAGGAGAAGGGAAATGTACATAATAAACTATGCACCACCACCTTTGTTACTCATACAACATATTTATATACAACTATAGAATAGATGAAATGTTCAACTTCCCACATAATATGAATCACTAGTATATTTCTAAATAAAACAAAATGAATTTTCCAACTAATTGGAAGTTTAGTTGTACTATTTTTAACACTCCTCTATAACTAACATCCAACAAGTGAGATCTCCCTAACAACAAAAAATTGCCAATACATCTAACCATCGATGGAGTCTCCAACCCTATTGACAACATTGAACCACATGCACCTTCTCCTCGAGTTAGAATCCAAAGAAGCACCCCACAATAGGCTTGCCATGGCATCTCTTCCATTGGTGGAAGTTAACATTGATAGTTTGGACACAACTACAAAACTCACCCAAGAAAAACCTTTGGGCACACCAAAAAGGATCGTGTACTTGAAGGTAAACCATAGTCACCTTTCCATGAAATGTGCATTGGTTTGTATCA
>ML789436.1:253085-281821 GCA_009831015.1 Picea engelmannii
TTGAAAGGTCTTATTAATATTGACCTTTATTACATCCGAATACATTGATCTACCTATGTGCGGGTTAGGACCTTAACACAGATCATCTCAACTCAGTCCAGAGGGGTATGATCTGGAGAATGTCTCATGAAGCTGCAATCATCAACACCCCCTCTCATCTAGGGAGGCATTCTTCACCAGGCCAAGTCTCTCACAGAAGTACTCGAACTTCGTCCTGGAAAGCGGTTTGGTGAAGACATCTGCAACTTGCTCGTGTGTATAAAGGTATTGCACATGTACTGCTTTCCTCTTCAGATATCTCTAATGTAATGGTATTTGATCTCAATGTGTTTCAATTTATCGTGAAACATACGATTCTCTTAGAGCTTCACACAACTTTGGTTATCACAATGGATAACGGTGGAATCCATCTCATGTCCAAATAATTTTGCAAGGAGCTTACGAATCCACAGTGCTCCACGGACTGCCACACACAATCCAATGTACTCTGCTTCTGCGGTACTCAAAACCACAGAATTATGTTTCCTGTTGCACCAGGAAACCATGGTAGATCCTAAGGTAAAACAACAACCGGAGGTATTCTTCTGGTCCACTACGATCCCTGCCTAATCTACATCGGCATATCCCTACAATATCATGTCTACAGCAAAGGCATATCTCAGTCCATAACCAACTGTGCCTCGTAAATATCTCAACACATGCTTCGCTTCTATCTAGCATGTCTGTCTCGACTGACTCATAAACTGACTGAGTACACTCACTGCATAGCATATATCAAGTCTGGTCTTAACCAGATACATCAATGATCCAATCAGCTATATGTAAATATGCAGATCAATCTCGCCTGAATCAGATGAAGTCTTGTACAGCTTCTTCATATTCATCCCCATCTGTGTAGCCATGGGCTTGCAGTCTGTCATCCTGAATTTCTTCAATATCTCAATTGTGTATTTCCCCTTACTCAGGAGAATATCATCAGTCCTCTGCCACACTTCTAATCCCAAAAATTAGTGCATCATACCAAGGTCCTTCATCTCAAATTCAGAAGCTAATGCACACTTGCATTCAACAATGGATTTATGAACCGATGATGAATAAGTCATCAAAATATAGGACCAAAATCAGGCACTCATCACCAACAATGTTGTAGTATAGGTTGGGATCAACAACACTCTTGTTGAAGCCCAAATTCATCAAGTATCCATCAATCTTCTCATACCATGCACAAGGTGCCTGCTTTAGTCCATACAGGGATTTCTTCAACCTGCACACATGAGACTCCTTCTCATGTATCACGACTCCATCTGGTTGCTCGATGTAATCTTCTTACTCAATTTCTCCATTGAGAAAGGTTGTCTTCACATCCATCTAATGCAGTCTCCAACCCATGGATGTGGCAAGGGAAATAAAAGTATGGATGGAAGTGTATCGAGCAACAGGAGAAAATGTCTCCTCATAATCTATTCCCTCTACCTGAGAGTATCCTCTAGCCACAAATCTCGCTTTTTACTTCTCGACACTTCCATCAGATGCATGTTTGATCTTATAGATCGACTTGGAAGTCACTACAGACTTCCCTTTCGGTCTTGAAACAATATCCCACACATCATTCTTCATGATGGACTGATACTCTTCGGTCATGGCATCTTGCCAAACCTTCTGACCTGTTGCTTCTCCATGACAAGAAGGCTCAGTATCAATAATGTGGCTCATAGTTGAAACATAGCTCGAAAATCTTTGTGATCTCTTGCTCTCTCGAAATGTGCCACGAGGAGTTGCATGTCCCTCTGCCTCCTGTTGAGTCTGTTGAACCCATGCAGGCCTCTTTTGGCCTACTACAATGTCTCTGGGAACATCAACCGGAGCTATGGGATCAACTGGATCAGTAACTGTCTCCCTCTAAATTGTTGAAGGGGGAGAAGGTATCGTCTCTTCTTTCTTCTGGTTGTCAATCCCCATGTGAGATTCTCTGGATCTTCGAAACACTATCTCTTCCTCAAAGGTGATATATCTGCTAACCTCGATTTGTCTCTAACTAGGGATGTAGATTCGGCATGCCTTCGAAGATTCATTGTACCCCACAAATGTACCCTTTCTGCTTGAAGGGTCTAGCTTGGTCCTCTTTTCCTTGGGTACATGAATGTATACTGGAGACCCAAATATACTGAAGTGTCCAACCTCATGTTCTTCAAAATATTATGAGGACTCTTGTTCTGAACATACACAGTTGTCATGGATGCCTCTGCCCACAAAATCATAGGTAGATTATGATCATGTATCATCGCTTTGGTTGCCTCAATAATGGATCTGTTCTTCCTCTCTGCAACCCCATTTTGATGAGGGTTATAAGGAACGGTGTGCTCCCTCTTGATCCCTGCCTCAATACAAAAATCATTGAAATCCATGTAGGTGTACTCTCCTCCATTATTTGATCTCAACACCTTGATCTTCCTCCCAGTCTGGTTCTCAACCTAAGCTCTAAACTCTTGAAATCTCGCAAGGACTCCATCCTTGGTCTTCAAGAAGTAAATCTGTGTCTTCCGAGAGTGATCATCGATGAAGAGCACATAGTACAAGTATCTTCTCAAGGAAGCAACATACATAGGTCCACAAACATCTGTATGTATCAAGTCCAAGATCTATTGTCACTGCTTGGAAAGGACCCCTTGACATTCTTTCCAAGAGCACAACTTCTACAAATGCCATCATGCTCGATATGTATCTCTGGAAGGCCTATCACCATCTTCCCCATAGCAGGAAGCGCTCTATAATGTAAATGAGAAAGTCTCCTATGCCATAGCTCGCTCAAGCTAATAGTATCATGTAACAAGTCATGAAATGGTCAGATAGTCAATATGTACAAATTGTTTTCTCAAACATCAATCACTCGGGTAGAATCCATGTGTGATTTATTGTGCCATGCAAGAACTTTTCCTTCATAGAAAATTACCTAGTAGCCTTTATCCTCTAGGGAAAAAATAGATACAAGGTTCCTTTTCATCCCAGGTACATATAGTACCTCACTTAATTGAAGTGGTATGTCAGAATCTAGTTGGAAAGAATAAGATCCAACTCCCTTCATAGTATATCTAGCATTATCACCAAGTACAACATGCAGACGAGACTCTTTCTCTACAATGATATGTTCTCTATATCCAGTCATGTGTCTAGAAGCACCATTGTCAATCAACCAAATATCACTATTAGTAGGAACTGTACCTAAGAGTGTTGAAATGAAGAAGAATGCCTCATCCTTTATGCCTTCATCTCTCTGAGGTGGTTTTGAATCAACATCGGCAGTGGAGGCATGTTGTCTTCCTTTCTTCTTGGTAGGAAAATTTATCGCAATGTGTCCTTACTTGTCACATCTGAAACATTGAATCTTTGATATGTCTTTTCTTTGTTCATGACCTGGAGCTGTTGAAGTTTTATTGTCATTGAATGCTTTGCTGAAACTTCTTCTTTTTCTTCTACCTTTCTTTGCATGAGAAGTAAGGGCTTGATTGTCATCGTGATGGGAGTCATGCATGCCTCTGGATATAAGTCTGGTTTCCTCCTAAGTGCAGTCTGCCAATAGACGATCAAACTGAGGTAAATCTACTCTTCCACTGATGCTTTGAATGAATGGCTCCAAATGGCTTGGAAGAGCATTGAGAGTAATAATGACAAGCGCTTTGTCTGTTATGGTTTCTCCAATGGCACCTAATTGATCTCTGATCTCTAAAATATTCATGAATAAGGTAGAAGTGGTGTCATCGTTCGTCGTCTTGAGATTTTGAAGTTGGTGTTTCAATGTAAGAGCTATGTTAGTGTTTTTTCTCTCAAGCATCTTCTTCAATGCATCACTTCTTCAATGTATCACACATTAGATAAGATGTCTTCAAGGTAGAAATGTGAGGTAGTAGATGATCTCTTACTAAGTAGATGATTATCTTCCTACCTTTGGCATCTTCTATCTTCCATTCAACCTTCTCTTCATCGGTTGTTGTTGTTGGTAGAGTTCCTTCTATAAACTTCAATAGGTCACTCTCTTTTAGAGTGATGTGTAATCTTGACTTTTAGGAGCTAAAGTTGCTTGATCCATCAAGCCTATCTTAGATCAAGGTTATGTTCCTCATGGCTTTCATATTCTTCACAAACTTTAACGGCTAGGCTAGAAACCTTGGCATTTTTCAATAGGAAGTCTCTAGGAGGTTCGTTGGACTTATGATTGCCAACAAGAATCCCTAGAGAGTTAAAAGAACCCTAACGAGCTACAAAAATACCCCAACGACTTGCAAAAACCCTAATTGTTGAGTGCAGAAGTAGGAGGGTGATCTACAAGAGAAGGAGAGAGATTTTCTGGAAAGTACGGATGGCTTGTTTTAGGAGGTCAACGCTTGTGCAAAAGTCTTCTTCAAGTGTGTTGCTCTGATACCATGTTGAATTTTTAATGGTTACTCAAGCACATGTATTTATTTTCAATTTAGCATGAACTTGAACCATAAACAATGCAACAATAATATAGATGCAGTCAACCAAGATCACAAGAAGAATAACCATGCACAAGAAACAAGAAGTTATCCTGGGAAAACCATTCTCAACCAAGGGAAAAACCCAACCTGTTGGAAGCAGACCAAAGCGGAAAGAAAGGCGATTTTGGGAAAGAAATCATGCACGAGGAAAGCGACAGCTAGAAGGAAGAACAACACGCACGCATGCAGGGAAGACATGACGACGTTAGGGTTAGGGTTTTGGTAATGTATTGTAATGGTTGAAGAGCCAGAAACATATAAATATAGATACTTAGGTATCATAGAAGAGTTGTTGTTGAGTTCGGGATGTTAAGGGGTCGGGTCGGAGTATTATTGAGTTTAGCTAGTTATCCATGAGTTGTTGTGATATGTAATATTTTTGTTGTATGATCTATTTTGTATAAGTTGTGGAGATACAAAAGATGAAGGGGGGTAGATCTTGAGGGTTAGATCGCAAGTTGAGCCTGGTGCGATCTAGTCCGCGTCATATAGATCTTACCCCACTGTGAAGGATTGTAACCCACATGACATTGTAGATGCAGAATTACTATAATAAAAGAGTTGAGAGCCAAATATTTGTGGACGTAGCCCAGGAGGGGGTGAACCACGATAACATTTGTGTTATGTGATGAATGCATGCATATCTTTATCATCTTTCATTGGTTATTGTTATGATTAAATGAATGAGTTGTTATATTTCCTGCTTATTTTCAAATGACAGTATATTGCAGTTACAAGTTATAATAATGGTTCAATATACAGTTCTCACATCTCACACTCAATCCTAGGCTGTAAAGACCTGAGTCTTACAACCACCCATTAAAGTTATCTCAGGTGAGACTGCACAACGCATTATGTGTGATGTGTTGCCTTTTGGTTTACCATGAGGGTCGATAGTTTTAGAGTCTTTGTTGGAAACCCAAACAAACATGAACCATGGGTCAATAAACTCTGACAGAATAGAAGAGTAAGTAGATAGTAACCAACAAATGGTTTTGTTGTCGTTGGTAGGAACAAGTAGATGAGATAAGTTGAGCAAGAGAAAAGTAAAGAAGAGAAGAAAGCAATGAGCTACTAGAAGGGGATGTTGAGACCATGGAATCCCACAAAAGCAGAGATCAAAACTTGGCTAAGAACCAAAGAGCTAGAGTTTGCACAGAAAGATAACAAAAACCCTAGCATAACACCCCAGAAATATCTTGAGAAATACGTGTTTATTGATTTACACGAAGTCTTTTTCTATGATTTCCCACACTTATTGCAGAAGTGGATACTAAGGTTGAAGGATAACCACGCAACGAACTGGATTCGACAGTTAGAGTGGACCCTAGTACAGATCGAGTAGTTACTGTAGGTGAACAACAAATCCACCCGCGCAATAGATTTTTGGATTGACAGTATTGTGGCAGGTTTCGTAACAGATTTTGCAGTCGACACAGCGAAGTCATATAGCACAGTAAATTCATATAGCACAGTAGAGCAAGAGTTTCTATAAGGACCTCGAGGAAGGTACATTAGATCGTTGTATACATATATTAAGATACTGCTATACAACAAAGGTGTAATGACTATGGAATCAGACAACTAAATTTCCCTACGTGCATGGGGGAAGGGGGGAAGCACTGATAGAAAGAGGATAAATGGAAGGAGGGAAGGATAAAGGAAAGAAGGAGGAACCCTTGGACCCAATCATGATGGATGACGACCAGATAAAGAAGATCATGGTGACAACTGGGAAGACGCGTAGCAGAGTACCCTACCAATACAAGATGAATACCAAGAAGAGAGCCATAGCCGCGAGGGAAGGCTTGGCGAGTGATGAGGAAGAGGTAGAGGATCTCTAGAATGTGGAGCAGATTGAGGAAATATTGCACGCAAAATATTAGAGGAAGACAAGAGGTACAAGAACGGGAAGAGAAGGCAACAATCCTATCCATATTAATGTCAGTGTGAAACCCATAAACACATGTGAGACTAATACACCAAAGAGAACACCATCGTTTAGACAACCAAAGTTCGGAAGAAGTCCGACAACAGGAAGTACATCTACACAAGGAGCAATAATTGGAAGGATCAGTTCAGGTAACACTAGTCAGGTATCTACACCGCGCAGAGGTAATAGTTTGACATTGAGAATGGCAGGACATGATCCCACCATCAGGTTACCATAATTTCGAGGATAAGCAACAGAAGACCCTGAGAAACACTTGTTCATTTGTGCAAAGATCTGGGAAGCAAAACAGATCACTGATGAAGATACAAAACTTGCGCAATTATCTACTACGCTAAGAGACCACGCACTAGACTGATACATAAGTTTAAACGCAAATAGTGCACCAGGGACGACCAGGACACTGGTAGACATTAAGAAGTTACTGATAAATGAGTTCCAAAAGCCGAGCTCAGAGGATCAATACATGAATGAGATGATAGAAATCTGAATGAAACCAGGAGAGTCCCTATGGGAGATTGATCAGAGACTCAAGCGACTGAAGGGGAAGTTGAAATATATCATGACCAATATGCAACATAAACACTTTTTCGTCAATTCACTACTACCACACTTCAAATACCCATTGCGACAACAAAAGTTTCAGATGCAGGCAGCCCCACAACTGGAAGAAAACTAGTATCAGCAGACAGATCCAGCTATTGAAGAACTAAAGGAGGATTTGAAGAACTTAACGTTCCATCTCAACTAGAATAAGAATAAGGATAAATGGGAAGTCGTTTGATGTACTACATACATGTTGGAAGGACATGATAAGAACGAATGTCCAACATTCGCGTAGTATATGGAAGCCAGAATGCCAAACCCGTTACCAACATGAGGACTATGGTGTGAAATCTGTAAGAAACTAGACCATGATCCATATCACTGCCCTATGATGCATAAATATCAGACAGTCCCGAAGAGTTCGTATTGCACCTTTTGCGAGTCAGTAGGCCACGATGACAAAGATTGTAGAACTATGGAGCTCATGCGAGAAAGGACATCAAATGCATATAGAGTACAGGCGGAAATGATGACTGGGCAATTTGTGTCACAGTTTAACCAAGTTCCAGCTCCATACAACACTACACAACATCAGTATAATACTACGCAACAACCATATAATAACATGCAGCCACAGTACAACACAGCACATCCTCAATACAATACTGTGCAGTATAATCAGGCACCTTAGTATAACACGCCGAGAGGAGATCGAGCAGGCTACAGAGGTGGAGGATGAGAGAGAGGAGCTTTTGTACAAGGTAGAGGACCAGTGGTATGTCACAATTGTCAACAACCGAGACATTATGCAAGGGAATGTCCACTTCCACCAACAACATGCATGTATTGTCGTGCATCGGACCATGAGATAGATGAATGTCCGACACTACTAGTAAAGATTCAGAAAAAAAGGAATCAGAACAACTAGAATGTTCAGTGGATTCCAGCTAAAGCAAGGGATGAAGGACGAAACATCAATATAGTTACTCACGGAGGAGCTAAAACAAGGAATGACATAGTCCAACAAGAACCAACACAAAACCAGTGGGTGAAGAAGAACGTTGAACCAAGGAAACAGTTCGACGTGCAGAACGAGAAGACAATATTTAAGGAAGCCATATAAGAATTTTAGAAGGAAGACATGGCGTCGACTTCAACTACGCAGCAAAACAAGGAAGCATCGGAGTATGAGATGCCTCTAGTATTGGATCATACCAACGAAATGCAACCCATGGGACAAGTAAGTACAATCAAAGGATTTTTGCAATCATGTGTATATGTATTAAGTGATCAACCATTTGTGAAAATATTTCAAAACATGTTAGAAAAATGTAGCATCGAGACAGAAGAAAAAGTAGAACCAAAAACAGTCAATCACCTACATACAAGAAGAAGAACCAGTAGGGAGTTTAGACAGAATGCCAACATCAAAGATTTCAATATGGGAGATATCATACCGGATCTAAGATCTAAAGTTAATGTATTACCAAAGAAGACATGGAAATGCATTGGAGAACCCAAATTAGGATATTCACCTGTTCAATTAAAATTGGCAAACCAACACAAAGTCCTACCAATCAGTAGACTAAAAAGAGTAACAGTAGACCTAGATGGAGTGCGCACTAAATCGGATTTTGAAATCGTTGAAATAGTGGACGGCACAACACCTTACCCAGCGTTGCTTGGTTTGAATTGGGCGTTTGACAACCAGGCCATAATCAACTTGAAAACCAAGAAAATGATATTTGATTCAGGAAAATACAGGGTCATTGCGCCATTAGATCCATCGGAAGGGGAAAGGTTTGTAGAACCTACTTGCCTATACTTAGAGGAAATCAGCCAGTTGTACAGAACAAATGAACGCGATGAGGATTACGTAAACCCAACTGCAGATGGGATACTCATTTGGTGGAGAATAACTTCATGTGCAACAGACTCGGACAGCGGTTTAGAAAACTGGCAACAATGATTACACAAAGTTTCCATGAGAAGATGTGCAAGAATAGACCGCGTAGTAAGATGGGTAGGCACAAAAATAAGGGAACCACCCAGTTTCCACGGAATAATCGATTTGGAAACATTCTTGGCACAGTATGAAGACGAAGTTTTACAGAATCAGAGACTGTTAGCACTTGATATAGCACTCAAGGCCACACCTACAAGATGGTGGGGCGCACACAAAGAGACAATCACAGATTGTTACCAATGTAAGCAGTTACTGCACATAAGGTTCAGCGCAGAACAAAAAGACAACAAGAAGAAACAGAAGTATGTTGGACAAGGGACACCAACAGAACACTTGGAGGAGTGCAGAACGTTGTGGAAAATGACACCCCTAGAGGAATGGCCTCATCATTTTATACACACCCTAGAGAGCATACCAGCGAACTGGTACACAGACCAGGAATTGCGCAAAGGAACTACGACCTGGACGACATTGCAACATAATTTTATAGTGACTTTCTCATTCGAGCATGAGAACCCCAACATAGATGTTTCTCTTAAACCTATAAGAGGAGTAATATTCATCAAAGAACCATAAGTAGAACTTATCACAAAAGAACAACAACGAAACAAACAGATAGTCAGAAAACTCTTGTCATGTTACCATGTGCAAGAGGAAGCACCGAATGAAGATGATCTGCGCAATATTCAGATTGAAGAAGCAAAAGCAGAAAGAGAAGTAGAGGGACCACCTATAGAATCAGAATTTATTGCCGCGTCGATCAAGGTAAAGAAAGTCAACATTGGGACAGTTGAGAATCCCAAAATGGCCAGCATTGAAGACTATTGGGATGACCAAACAGTGGAAAGTATAACGGAGTTATTGTGCGAGTACAACGACTTGTTTCCTACCACATTAACAGAGATGAAGGGTATAGCCGGAGAGCTAGGAGAAATGAAGATACCACTCAGACCTGAAGCATGACCGATCAGACAATGACCATACAAACTAAATCCCATATATAGGTAGAAAGTCAAAGATGAGATCGACAAGATGGTCGAAGACGGAATCATAGAACTGGTCGAAGAATCGGAATGGATAATCCTGATGGTAGTTCAGGACAAGAAACAAGGAGGGATCAGGATATGCGTCGACTTGAGGAAGTTGAACGATGCATGCCTACATGACCCATTCCCTACACCATTCACGGATGAAGTGTTAGAGAACATAGGAGGACATGAATCTTACTCATTCACTGATGGATTCTCGGGCTACCACCAGATCAAGATAGCACAGGAAGACAGATACAAGACCACGTTTGTGAAAAAATGGGGATCCTACCAATACACAGTCATGCCATTTGGACTGAAGAATGCATCAGCGATCTTTATAGAGTAGTCGTTGCCGCGTTTAAGGAATTCATCCACCACTTCCTAGAGGTATACTTTGACGATTGGACAATCTACAGTTTGTTGAAAGAACATGTAGAAGTTTTACAGCTGATGTTAGAAAGATGCAGATAGTGCCAAATATCACTAAACATAAAGATATGCATATTTGGAACACCGTTTGGGATAATATTGGGCCATATAGTATGCAAACAAGGTTTACTCATAGATCCTGCAAAGATTGCAGTAATTGTTAACTTACCACCACCAAAAACAGTCTGTCATCTAAGAGCGACATTGGGACACACAAGATACTACAGGAAATTTATCAAAGGGTATGTGCAGATTACTGCACCAATGGAAAAGTTGTTAAGAAAGGATACAAAGTTTTAGTGGAACAACGAGTGTCAACACGGTCTAGATACACTAAAGGAAAAGATGGTCATCGCGCCAATACTAGTATTTCCAGACTGGGAGAAGATGTTCCACGTACATGTCAATGCATCAGCCATAAAACTTGGAGCTATCTTGGTGCATCCAGGAGCGGGAGACCTGAATCACCCCATAGCCTTTGTGAGAAGAAATCTATCAGAATCAGAATAGAACTACAACACTATAGAGTGAGAAGGCCTAGCTATGGTCTATGCACTACAGAAATTCATACATTATTTATTGGGAAAACACTTTAAGATGTTCACATATCACTCAACCCTAAAATACCTAGTGAACAAGTCAGTGTTGGGGGGGAGAATATGTCGATGGTTACTGCTATTTCTAGAATTCGACTTTGAAGTAATAGTCAAGCCAAGAAAACTGAATGCAGGACCTGACTACCTATCAAGAGTCACAAATGGAGAAGAACCTACGAGCTTAGAAGACAACTTTCCAGATGCACAATTATTCTCAATCCAGATCATCGATGAATACTTTGCAGATATCATTGAGTACTTGAGCATAGGTACTGTGCCGCAAGAATATAGCACCATGCAGAAGAAAAACCTGGTAGTCTAGGCTGCAAACTATGAACTGATCGCGAGACACTTATACAAAATGGGTGCAGACAACATCTTGCGCAGATATGTGTTAGAACACGAAAGACCAAGGGTGTTAGCAGAAGCCCATGAGGGGATCGCAGAAGGAAATTATGCAGGCAAAGCTACCATGCAGAAGGTATTGTGCGCAGGACTATGGTGGCTGACGATTCACAGAGACTCAAAGGAATACTGTCAGAGATGTGATGTCTGTTAAAGGGTCGGTAAACCCAACAAAAGGGACGAGATGCCATTACGACCGCAAGTAACATTACAGGCATTCGACAAGTGGGCAATAGACTTTGTGGGACCAATCAACCCACCAGCAAAAAGAATAGGAGCTAGGTACATTATCATTGCGACAAAGTACCTAACAAGATGGGCGGAAGCCGCACCAGTGAAGGATTGCAGCGCAGAAACAACAACACACTTTTTGTTTGAACAAGTAATCACTCAATTTGGATGCCCAAGAGTTTTGATGAGCAACCAAGGCACGCACTTCATAAATAGCACCATCAGCGCTATGACTGAAGACTTTGAAGTCCACCATCAGAAGAGCACACCATATCACCCACAGGAAAATGGCATAGTGGAAGCATTCAACAAAATCCCGGAGAATGTGCTAACAAAGATCTGTAATGTCAATAGGGACGACTGGGACCTCAAAGTACCGGCAATATTATGGGCCTACAGGAATACATTTAAAAATTTGACGGGGAACACACCATTTAAACTGGTCTATGGCCAAGAAGCAATAGTGCCATTAGAATTCTTAGTACCAAACTTGCGCATAGCAGCAATTACCCAAATGACAGAACGAGGCACAGTACAGGAGCGACTAAATCAATTAATGACCATGGAGGAAGACCGAATCTTAGCAGGATTTCACCAACAAGTTCAAAAAGCAAGGCACAAACCTTGGCATGATAGACACATCAAGAAGAAAACTTTCAAGGAAGGAGATCTAGTATTAATGTATGACAACAAATCATTACAACACCCAGGAAAACTAAGAATGCACTGGCTAGGAGCGTATGAAGTACAATATGTCATGGATGGAGGAACTGTACAGTTGAGAGACTTATCAGGCGCAGAACTCAGAGGGATGATCAATGGGAGCCAACTGAAGCTGTATAAGGACAGTCGACCACCCACCGCGCAGTAAAAAAAAACATACAAAATGTTAAATAGTACCAACATAGGCAAAGTGAGTCAAAAGAACACACACACTTAGGAATACAAACTCAGAGAGGAGAAGGACAACGACCACGTACAAAGGAAAACAAGCGGGAAATGGAAAGATGAAAAAAGCAGTACGAAAAGACGGAGTCAGGTGGAAGGAAAGGACCGATGGCACGCCAAATTAATCACACCAACTGGAGACGGCAAGGCAAAGTAATGGAAAGTAAGAAAGAACTGGACATGCATTGAACCCAGAATTAAAAAAGCGTCCTCGAAAAGATTCATGTGAAGCCCATAGAACACACAGACACGGGAACAAAGAGTCCATTTGCGAAAGGAGAGCAGACAGAGAGCGATAGAGGTTAAGGAGCACATAGTCGAGTTCATAGAGGTCATAGAGACCATCCAAACTCAACAAATGTTCAACAGTCACCGCCATGGCACCACCAAAGCAAGCAGAAGCAAGCCAGAGTGTCATACCAACCAGAGTTAAAACCAGGTCACGGGTACAGTTGGAATAAAGAGAACAATAGTCGTCGGAGATCGTCAATGTCAACGAAATCCCATCTCCAGACACAGCACCAGTGAACCCTACACCTATAGTGGAAGAAACCCAACATCCAACACCGGAGGGCACAAGTATAGATAGACTGATAGAGGTACAGGAACAATAGAACTAGGATGCATAAGCCCTTAAGGAGGCACAATCCGTGAACACCGAAGCAGCTCCGAAAGCCAATGGAATGGTGACGAATCAGGAAGAAACAATCGAGCTAGACGAGTCTCAAACAACCATATCAGACCACCCACCGGAAGGAACAGTCGAATATGTCACAGGTTGGCCATAATGGTATTCAGAAACACAATCGAGTGTCGTTGGAACCTCGAGCCAGCCACCACTGCCGAAGAAAAACAAGCAGCAAGTGCCTAGGTCACCTCGCAAGCAACCCATTGCAGCCTTCGTTCTATCACATATACCAGATGGGGTACGAGTGGAATCAGACTTGTTGGGTCATATTGACAAGCTAAAATACTCGAACCACGATGTAGCAGACATAGACAATTTCTGGAATTTGCAAAGAGAGTGTACTTGGAGACTATGGGCACAAATCCAGTTGGGGAACCAATTGATCAGCCACTCCGATGGGCAACACGATTGGAGAAAAAATGAATTTTAGGTCTGTTGGATCTACCACATTTTGGTCAAGGTCAGTACGCAACTGCGTGTGTCAAACAGTTGTTAGCAGTCACACATGGTGGAGACATCTGGTTGGATAAGCTCATCTCAATAGATGTAGAGCTTATTGCAAACAGGATTGCCATCCCGGGGCATGGATCCAACGTAGTTTCTGGATGACAAATCCGGGGAGAAAGCATTAGAAAAATAGATGAAGAAGAAGTATGGTACCGACAGGGGAACCTGAGGGATCATTATCAAGAGGATCAATGATGTCGCAACACAAATGGGCACAAATATCTTAGCTTGTAATCTGTTAAGAAAATTTTGCAAAGAGGAAGTTCAAGCTAGGGTTATCACAGTTGCAGCTCAATGCGCCGAGGGTACCATAGCGAGTTGGGCACCATATCTCTTGAACATATTCCTAGACAACTGGAAGGATGCGCAGGACCTAGGAACAAAGTTTCACTATTCATGAATAATCATGTTAATAGCCTTCATGGGATGGAGAGAACCAAGGTATGTAACTTTTGGCACCATACCCAAACCAAACCAGGGAGCAAGATATCTATGGTTTAAATCCACATCGGATGCTAAGCACAAAAGGATGAATGGGTCCATATTTGAAGGATACCTACGCGACCTGCAGGAAACCATCTCCAACATGTGGAGGATCACACCACATGTTGTTGCGCGATATAGGGACATCGCCAACTTCAAGGCCACACGACATACAATGTGGATACAAGCAGGGAGGGATCTTGATAAGTAGTGGCTATAAATGTGTTGTTGTATCACAGAGGGCAACATCGACATGGTGATCAAATATTGGGAGGATGAATGGTGGATTCCATTCCTCACCCAAGACTTGCCGGAAAGGACAACGGAAGAAGAGGAAAGGTAAGGAGAAACACAGCCTCAAGAAGTCCCAGTGCCCAAGAAACGGAGGACGAGCCAAACAAAGCCGAAGCAGACAAACAAAAGCACAACTAAGACAAGGACCCAGAAGGGGACAAAGAATACTAAACAACCGACTCAAGTGCAGCCGAAGCAGTCTAAGACAATGCAAGGGATCACAACAAGTCCCAACCCACAAGAACCAGGTGGGAATAAAAGGCTAGCCACGCAGATAGGAGGAGCATGCAAGAAGATGAAGGCACAAAGAACACTTCCAGGGTATACGATCACGGATGATGATGGGGAAATGATAGCCTGAATGGTCCAAGATTTTCTAGCCGAGGATTTTGACAATGTTGCGCACCACAGAGACAGGATTCAAGAGGAGTTGGCAGACATGCGATAGTTTCTCAAGCAAATCAGGGAAGTGCTGACAGCAGGTAGCAACAGGGGAACATAGTCATCAGCACCGCAGACAGAGGAAATATTGGAAGAAGGAGAGCAAGCTCCAATCCATACGATACTACAGCCAAATGAAACATTCCACATCACACCCAGTATGTTGCGCATGGACGAGATCGTGGGGTAGACACCCCTCAAAGATTTAAGCCAAATCCAACTGGTATTGTTGTGGATACCATCCTGGGGTCTACACAAGTTGTAGATTAGCATGAACCACGAGGTATAGTCTCAAGCACGTTCAGACTTAGCCGAGTTGAAGCAGGCAACAAAGAAGCAGGACACATTGGAAATATTATGTGAACATGCTAAGTTTGAGACCCAAGAGGAAAGGGAGCATAGGAATGGATTGGAGCAAAAAGTCGTAGGAACATGCGAGAGGATTCCAAAGACCATGAAGGCGAATGAAATCACAGTAGAAGAAAATATTGATTAGATTGCGCAGACAATCGATCAATATCAGAAGGAGATCGAGAAACTCTAAGAATAACTCACACCTAGTACTCCACCAGCAGTAAAGGAGCAAAGGAAGCAAGAAGCAGTAGAAAAACTGCAGGAGATAGAGCGACATGTTAGCACAACAACTAACTTGTTCGAGAATGCAGCACAGCTTTGGACAAAACTAGAGGAGGATTGGAAATTCTAGAAGTGGTACACGGAGGAAGAAAGGATAAGCGTAGCTATCCAGGACCTCAAGCAGAGGCATAAGACAATGTCCATCACAGAGCACATCAAAGGGACGCGAGACATGAAGAAGCTGCAGGCAGAACTCACCATTGCGCAGACATAGAAGAAGGAGCATTAGGCTCAAATGGAACTGTTTCAAGAGCGGGTCACAAAAGTCCTAGCATAGGCAGAGGAAGCCAAGACACACATAGCACAAACCTAGGCATAGTGCACAGAATTAATCAAGGATGAAATTGCAATCCAAGAAGTGGACACACACAAGGAGAAGACTGCGCAGGCATAGACATGGGCAACAGAGCTCAAAGAGAAGTTCCAGGTGGTCACCAGGGAGATCAAAGAATTGTGTTAGGTGGCTCGGGACGAGCTACATGTCAGTGTTGGGGGCCTGTTGGAAGTAAACCAAAGCAGAAAGAAAGGCGATTTTGGGAAAGAAAGCATGCACGAGGAAAGCGACAACTGGAAGGAAGAACAACATGCGTGCATGCAGGGAAGACCTAACGATGTTACGGTTAGGGTTTTGGTAATGTATTGTAATGGTTGAAGACCTATAAATGTCTAAATATAGATACTTAGGTATCATAGAGGGGTTGTTCAGTGTCAGGATTTTGGGGATTCGAATTATTATCGAGTTTAGCTAGTTATCCATGAGTTGTTGCGATATGTAATATTTTGTTGTATGATCTATTGTGTATAATATGTGGAGCTAGAGAAGACGAAGGGGGGCATATCTTGAGGGTTGGATAATAGGTTGAGGATCCTGGTGCGATCTAGTCCGCCTCATATAGATCTTACCCCATTGTGAAGGATTGTAATGCACACGACGTTGTAGATGCAGAATTACTATAATAAAAGAGTTGATAGCCAAATCTTTGTGGACGTAGCCCAAGAGGGGGGGAACCACGGTAAAATCTGTGTTATGTGATGAATTCATGCATATCTTTATCATCTTTCAGTAGTTATTGTTATGCTTAAATAAATGAGTTGTTATATTTCCTGCTTATTTGCAAATGACAGTATATTGCGGTTATAAGTTACAATAATGGTTCAATATATAGTTCTCACATCTCACACTCAATCCTAGGTTGTAAACACCTGAGTATTACAACCACCCATTAAAGTTATCTCGGGTGAGACTGCACAACGCATTTTTTGTGTTGTGTTGCCTTCTGGTTTACCAGGAGGGCCAATAGTTTTAGAGGCTTTGTTGGAAACCCGAACAGACATGAACCCTAGGTCAATAAACTCAAACAAAATATAAGAGTAAGTAGATAATAACAAACACCTTTGATATATTTCCAAGAGAAGAAACCCTCGCCACCGAAAATATGGGTGCCAACAAAGGTGGCCCTCAAGAAAAAACCCTAGCACACACAATAGAGTGCTCTATGACCAAGAAAGATAGTGCTTAAGAAGTGCGCACCAAATTATATCTCTCCAAGTAATGCGTTGTGAGTGAGTGAGATGATCCTCAATGGGGATCTATCTCTCTAATATATACATGACCTAACTCAATGAATAGATGTGTCTATTGGCACAATAGGGCCGACTTGTACCCTTCACAATACAAATTAGGGTTTTATAATAGTCTTACTCTTTGACAATATAGCAAGGGGTATCACACATATCCTCTAGTGCTCTGCCACTAGGGACAAGTCCACATGTGCTCAACCACAAGGGATGTCACTCTCAACAGATCAACTCAAACAAATCCATAGGATTATGAATTAGAGAGCCATCTCAAGTCGACTCAACTAAGTCCATAGGAGTATGACATGAGACCATCTCAAATCATCTCAACTCAGTCCAGAGGAGCATGACAAGAGACCAACACAAGTCATCTCAACTCAATCCAGAGGAGTACGACTCACCTATCAGATAGGCATTCTCACAGATCATCTCAACTCAATCCAGAGGAGTACGATCTGGAGAATGTCTCATGAAGTTGCAATCATCAACACCACCATGAAAAGACACCATGCCACAAATTAAAGTACCCACAGATGGAAAATACCCACTGGTCACACCGAAAATACCACCTGGTGTAATTTTTGAAGCAAACATGTTAGGCAAGATTGTTTCCCTAGAGTTTGCAGATCACAACATCACATGAACAAAAGTTTCCTGAGATGGAACGAGAGAGATATTTATGTGCCAAAAGCATACAAGGGACATGAGCAGTCCTTCTTGAACCACAGACTTGGGCAACCAGACTTGAGAGATAAGGGATATTGAAATTATTGGAGATCCCCCATTTTGGTCGAAGTCTCGAAATAAATGCATGTGTCAAGTTATTACTTATTTGCATCCATGGAGGAGCATTGTGGCTAAACCCACCGGTATATATTGATACCCAATTAATTGCACAGATCACAGGTTTTCCAAAAGAAGGAGAAGTTTTGGCCACACTATTCACAAACAAGACAGTGGAGAAAGCATTGGCGAAATCTATGAAGGACAAGTTCCACACCTTCAGATCAAAGAGGGGTTAGATGTTGCAAACATCAACAATGACGTTGTGTGATTTTCAACACAGGTGTTGGCCTGCAAATTGTTGAGTAAATGTCGTAAGGACGAAGTAACAACCGCAGTAACCACAACCACAGAAAAATGACCAAAGGGGGTCCAAATGAATCGAGCAACATTTTTGGGGAATTAGTTTCTGATAGACTACATAGAATCCCAGGAGAAAGGCACAAAGTTTCATTATGCCCAACTTCTTATTTTCATTGCACTAGTTGAATGGAAGGAGTCTAATGATTACCAATGTATGAGAACATCCAATAGAGGTAATGCAGTTGCATGGTATGCAAACCTATGGTATACAACAAACAAGAGGAGACAACTAGACAACAATGTTACATTCTATGTCTACTTTGACACAATTAGGCACATAATAGAACACATGTCGTGAATCACAACCTAGATAGTAGAGACTTACCATGATATTGCACGCTCCAAAGCAGGGATGCACCATGTGTACATTCAATCCAAAAGGGAACCTATGCGTCAGTGGCTGCCAACCAACTACAAATTGACAACATATGATGTATCCATGATCGCCAATGATTAAATCCCAAGAGAATAAACAAAACACTTGGATGAGGAAGAAGAACGGGACAAGGACGAGGAATAACTAGATGAAGGACAAGGAAATGGGCAAAACAATGGCGTAGGGAATACACCAGGACCATCAACAAAAGAAGTGCAGTGAACAGTCCCAGCAGCTGGAGCTAAATGGAAAGATAAGCAGAAGGGTCCAATAGTAGTCACATGCAAAAATATGAAAGCACAGAAGGTACCACCTGTCTATAATTTGACAAATGAAGACATGGACCGAATCAACTACCAAGTATGGGATGTCGCAGAGGAGGTCATTGAAGAAGAAACAAGGAAACAAGTAGAACAACTCTAGAAGGTGCATACCAGTTGATAACAATGCATCAACTATTGGAGACCATGAAGATAACATTAGAGAAAGGCTCGGGTGAAAGACCGTCCATGAGTCCAGTTGAGGAAGCACAGACTGCCAATACATTCCTGTCTGAGTTAGCAGTTGGGTACAAAGTGTTAGAAATCGAGACAGATGCAGTCAAATTCCCAACACCAAAATTGCAAGAGAAGATGAAATCAATAGGTCACTTGGACATACTTATTTCCCGGATGTCAACACCAATGCTACATATCTTATAGATCAAAATTATGCAAGAGATAAGGCTCTACGTAGAACTAGCATGCATATAAATGACCAAAGTGACATATGAGAGAGCTCAACTGCAATAAAAGCATGCATCTTCTCTGCGGGAAAAGAGTGAAGTTGAAGAAAAAGTGGAAAGAGCGATGAAGTAGAAGAATGAGACTAAGGAAAGGGTCGAGAAAGCCTTAAAAGAGAAGGACGAAGCCAAGCAAATGGCATAGAAAGACACAAGTGGTCGTCCAAAAGTTGTATAAGGAAATTCTGGAAGTACCATTAGTAATAGAGGCCACCATGGAAGAACAAGTCTCAAGAATTGGCGAAGTCATCAAAGGCTTTCATACAAGGATTGAGGACTTACAATCGCACACAACGCTAGGAACATCGCCAGAAGAAAGACCAGGAAGAGAGAGAACAACAATGACAACAATAGAAAATATCAAGAAGCTGGAAGAGGAATGCACAAATCTCTGTGAGGAAAGTAAGAAAATATGGACCAACTTGGTAGAGGATCCAAAAATGAAGGTTGTGGAAGCCAGATCGAGGGATGCACAAGAAAAGGTGCAAAAGGTTTTGAAGACCATAAATACTCTCCCACATGTTGAACGAATGACGACTATTTTGGCATAACCACAATAATATGATGAAATTGAAAATATACGAGACCAACAAAATATTCTCCAACAGTGATTAGGACCGCTTCAAGATGAAGCATTAAGAGTGATAGGAGAATTGGCAACTACGCAAGGCAAAGTGAAACAAGAAACGCACGACACATAAGATAATCTCACGACTCTGTCTATGCAGGGTGTGGAAGGAATTTTGGGAATAGAGGAAAAAATAATAAAAGAAGTTGTGACAACAAAGAACACTTCCCAGAAGTTCATAGAAGCATGGAGGAGTGTGTAACAGGCCTGAGTGGCTCGGGATGAGCCACATATGAGTGTTGGGGTCTTGTTGGACAAGCATTTTGGATATAGTTTTTAGGAAAATCCTAAGTATGGAGGATATGCGCAGTAGAAAAAGAAAGAAGACAAGGCAGGAGAAGAGTACACAGTAAAGGCACATTCAGGCTCAAGAGTGCACAGTAAAGGTGCATGCAAGATTAAAGTCCACAGTAAGAGCATACTTAGCCGAGAATAAAGCATGAGAATAAAAACATGAAGATCAAGAAGGCGAAAAGGAAGGACAACAACTCGACATGCCAAAAGCATAAAGATGCACAAAAGTAGGAAGAACAACAATGAGGAATACAAAAGCAACATGCAGATGTAAAAGCAGGAAAAGCAAGCTCGGTCAACGAGTCAATGTGAATTGTCATGAGTGAGAATGAGTTGTAATAGGGTTTTTTTGGGATAAGCAAAATAAGGTTTTGAGCCCTAGAATTCATGTATAAACATGTAATGGGTTGGGAAGATAGGGGTTCTTTGTGCTCTCTTCAGGTTCTGTTCAGATTATGTTAGCGAGGAGAGTGAGAGAATAGCTGAGAATGAAAGGGTCTATGTCTGATTTTTAGGGAGAAGTTGCAGTGAGAGGCTTGCACTGCATAGTGGCTAGGAAAGATGGAGGAAGAAATAGCATGATATCTCCATTATAAGAGTAGTGCACAAGCCTGAGACGATTACATAAAGAATAATAAATAAGCCAGTCATTATGGATGTAGCCCAAAGTTGGGTGAACCACGTTAATTATTGTGTTTGTTTGTCTTTAGATGTGATTGATCATGAATTCTCTCTTTATGCTTGTTAGATTAGATTTGTTTACTATATCATCACTGCACAGTAGTCATGAATGATGCAACAAATAGTTTATGTTGTAATCTGTAGTATAATGGTGCTATATAATTGAATCCACCAATTAATTAAGGAATAACACATATGATAATCCGTGCAGAGTAATTGAGTAAGAATAAATAAGATGATCACCTCCCATTCCCTCACTACTGCAGAAACTCAGTTTTTGTAGCCCCAATAGATGCCTTGGGTGAGACTTCACTTGCATGCAGGTGATGCCAAAAGGGCCGGTGTCTAAAAGTTTTTGTTGGTTAAGATAACTTGAACCTAGGGTCTTATAACCATGCACAAACACACCTCCAAAGATTTGATTCATCATGAAGCTTGATAAGTCTAGGGTTAAGATATATCTAAATATGTTTAATAAATAAGTAAGATACAACATGTAGGCATGCTAATAGTGGTGCCCTTCATGCAACATGATCAGCCCCTCAAAATCCTAGATCCTTTTGTTTAGTTCTCCACTTTCCCTTAATATTACCATAAATCCATATTAATCTCAAATTTATCAAGTACCACAAAAATATAAAAAAAATTAAACAGAAAAAGAATTAAAATTAAAATAGATTTTATATTAATTTATTTCATTATTTTTTTAGTTGAAACATAATTTTATATTCATTAAAAGGAAGTTGTGCCAAAGCTAACAACAATTACATACAAAATTACATACATAAACTCTAAGACCTTCTCTATACACTCATTCCAAGTATTTCTACAAGTAAATTGCTTTACAATTTTGCCCCAAAAATCAACTATTCTGAAAAATATGAAGAACTATTCAGGAAGGTGCATTTTTGTAATATCCCCAACCAAATCTGATATAAAAATCAGAACTAACTGGTTGAGAACTTTCATCAAACACTTAAAGTGTTTGCTCAAAGTTCTTGGGCAAATCAACTCTCTTGTTGTCCCAACTCTGAAGGTGGATTATTGATGTGTTTAGAGGGTCAATGGGATGAGTTCCAACCTCCTTAGAACCCCCGAAGTGTATGTTGTTATGATTATTTGTTTATTGTTATGTATATGACAATTTTTCTCATTGAGGCATTATCTCAAATAGTTTGCATGCATGGTTGTAGCTTGCATTTCCATCCATGTTTTTGAGTTTAACTTGTATAAAATAGCACAAATTCAAGTGGAACATAGACTAGAATAAACATATGAGTAAATGACAAGTAATACACAACAAAAGCACAAATACCTCCACACAATCCTTGCTTGTTTATTTATTATAAATGGTTGTCCAATGGTAGTAATTTCCAAATCTGATATAAATAATACAACAACCACTTTATTGTCCTATAATGGCTCCAAACGGCAAGGAAATAATGTCACTGATCCTCCTTTTCGATCCCCTAATGATGGCTTCCCAAAAGAGATGTTATATCATGCTAAATCCACAATTCCCATACCAAGAAATGTGCCCTTCTTGTTGCTTACGCCCTACTGAAATATGCACAATAAATCTAAAGTAAAATCTTCATTAAATGGCTGCAAACTTGTAGATTTGATGATGGCTAACTCATATGAGAAGATTCCCTATTTGTAGATGAAAAAACTGACTCTCGATCATTAGATATCAAACCCCCAGTGCACACTCCTGCATAAACTTCGCTCAGCTCTAATAATAATAAATATGGGTGTTAGAAACCCTCCAAAGTACCAAGAAAATTCACCCTAGGTGAGTTAAAAGTAAGCCCACTAAGATCTCCTCAAGATCTCACTCCAAATAGCCCAATTGAATCCTTCTTGGTGGAACAGTGTGCCCTCTTTGCAGGATCCTCAAACAGTTGCGCCCTCCTTTACCAACAATGCAAGAAATGGATCTGAAACTAAGATAGAAAGGTGAGGGTGGAATTTTTCACCACCTTGGACAAGCTTGGATCGGGAACATATGATTCTTTCACCTCCTTGTTGATCTCTAGGATTTGTTCACTCAAAACCCTCAAAACGTTCAAGTTGTCAGAGCTCAAAGATACAAGTGAAAATGATCATCAACATCATGAGAGAATATGAGCCCTTATCTCTCTTTTATACCCCTTTTCACTTTTTTCCCTTCAAGTGACTTTTAATTCATCTTTAATGTTTTCTCATAAAATCACTTTATTAATTTAATGAACCTTTTTGCTTCTAAAAGTGATTAATTCACCCTAATGACTTCCCCGACCACTAAAAGTCACTTTTCATCATCCTATCCTGTAGATATTTTTGCCCCAGTTCCAAAAAGATATTATACTAAGGTATTTCTCCAAGAAACAAGCTCCAAATAGTACCTTAAGTGTAATTAATTAAAACATGCTTAATAATAACCCAAAATTATGGAAATCGTCATAATGCCATGGAACCAAGAAAACGTTGTGTGAAAATGATTATGACGATGAATAAAGGTAAATAAACTATGTTGGGCCCCATAAAACTCCTCCAAGCCTCCTGGGCTCACTGATGACCTAGTCTCACCCCTCTGACCTAGCTAACTCAAACCTCCTAAAGTAACTCTAACTGCATAATAAGGGAATCCAAAAATTGGAACATTACAGTCCTCCCTTCCTGGATATTGCTTGTCCTCAAGCAATTCCACCTCAACCATACGATCAAAAAACTAAACCAAATTGAAACTGAGAGTGATCATTGGGTCCCAAACCAATTTGAAAGACGTGGAGCACCTAACACCCATAATATTTTCCTGCAATGTACTCACACAAGAGACCTCATGAAGACCACCGATCAATAGAGCAAATAGATACCATAAATACTCTGTCCACCCCTCATAGAATGTCCCACCTAAGACACCAATTCAATGCTCTATATGTATAAGCTCCTGGAAGTAGTGGTTGACTCTCCCAATTGCCTAATTGTCAACCCATGAAATCCCAGGAGTAAACTTCTAGAAATCAGAACCATCTCTCTCATCTGTAACAATAGCTAAATTGTCAAACAATGTAATCCCAGGGTCCCAAACTAATCCTAGAAGGGAACCACCATGTTGTCGTTGCACCACTCTGATCATCACTATCAAACCAACGTGCCCATTTTGCATCCTCCTCTCTAGGAACCCAAAGTTGAAATCCCTGAATGGACTAAAACCACTATCATGAATCATCCCATGCAAAGGTGTCTCAGTGAAGTCTAAATCTACAAATCCACTGCCAACCTCAATCCCATGTATCGGGAAGGAAAGTCTATCCTGCCCTATAGAGTAAGTCTCAACCTCCTCACTATTGACATCCCAAACATAGAGTAGACCAATCACTACCACAACTCTATCGATCATCATCACCATCTGACACAATCGACCATTCAAATGAATGCCCAGATCCCACCGAAGAAATGGAAGTCCACCATTCCCAAGGCTTGTTGACTATTGTTGTGCTACAATGATAACTATTGGAATCCAATCGAGCCTCATCTCTAATCCCTGTATGCAATCAACCGATGGAAACCAGATACTAGGAATCAACTCCATGCATGCAAATATGTCATGCTCTTGCTAACACACACATAGTAATTTGTTATCCCTACTCCTGTTAATGTACTCTAGCCCTGCCTGGAGTCTAGACACCGTCTTGTAAAGCAACTTTGCCCTATGTGGTACCTCATGCTCATACAAGTCCCCGGAAAATCCTATCGAAGGTGCATCATACATCACCCTCATGATCAACTCCCTAAGTGTGGGCTCAGGGGCTAAATATGCATCACCTCTATAGTAGATCATGTCATCCCTCAATCTATCCTTGTCATCCTATGCACTAACCACATGCTCTAAATAAAAACTCCCTATCATGTCTATAATGCCCCCTATCTCACCCAACTATCTCAAAGGATCCTCCCATGAGCTGCAATATATTTAGAGAACATCAAAGAAAAATAAAATACACTAATACCACTTTACCCCTCTGAATAACATTGTATACCACTGCACACCACTGCATATTGTTGTATATCGTTGCATATCATTATGTATCATATATGTGCCACTGTATCTATCACTACACTAGTGTCAGTTGAACCTCGATCCCAAATGGATGTGTCCTCATCTGTAATATACCTATCCTCACAATCCCTAGACACATATACTTCCCTGTTGATCGATCAACAAGGTATCTGCTCAATTTTCTCAGTAGCAATCATGACTCAAGCCTTCAATGGGCTCTCCAAAAGAAGCGACTCTTGATTCCAATACCAAAAAACATGTGCATAATCAAAATCCTATGGGTCGTATCTCTTAGCAAGTGCCTTCAAACCATCCATGTCACCAACATCCTCTAGTGACATAGTTGAAACATATGATCGACTCTCAACTGAGATGGATGTAGTAGATACCCGACTAGACTCCTCAAGGAGCTGCTCTACTCTGGACTTTGATTCTCGAAGGGCTCTCTGTGTCCTCTTCAAGAATTCATGTGCGCTCACCAAATCATGAGTGAGTCGATCCACCTCATTCTTCTTCTCCTCCAACACCCCGTGGTACATCTCACCAATCTCCACAAGATAATTTCTATCCATAGGGAGATGCTAGTAGTTGGTCTTCATCACTGTCACTCTCTCTCTAAGTGTCTGAAAGTCTTCAATGGAAAAATCTCCACTCGGACTATCCTATGTCACCATGGATCTCCAACAATATCCTTCCACCAATGCATGTGTATCATCAAGAAGCCTCATGACCACCACAATCATATCCTCTCTGACCTTCAGATGTCTTGCTAAGTGTCGTGACTCATGTGAATCAACACCTCTATCGTGTTGAAGTGTTGCCTCATAACTCCTACTACTAAGTTCAACCGTGGAATCCTCATCAACGTACTCCCCAAGACTTGTTTTGTTACTTTGCTCAACATCCGTTGTGCCTCCTAATAACATCGTGTAACTGTGAATACTTCCTATCATTGTAGACCCTGCAACCCCTAACATTGTCTTGTGTCCCGAATCTATCACTGTATCACTCAATCCATGAGTGTCAATTGGATCCTAACCCTGAATGGAAGTATCCTCATCACTAGTGCCGTCTAATCCTGGATCCCACATAGATGTGTCCTCATCTGAACTGTCCCTGGCTCTGGAATTCGCATGTGCATGCTCAAATGTCTCAGAGATCTCCAATAATGGTAGCTCATGTGACACATAAACACCCTCAATCGTCTCTGGGTCACATCCCTCCATAATCCTCTCTGATCTTGAGTGCCTCTCCAACTCATGAAACTCCTCCAACAAATTATCCATATCCATATCTTGTAAAGTGAGCCCCTGCTCCAAAGATGACTCGCTCTGTGGCAATGCTCCATCGCCCTTAGGTGTATCCACACCCAAATCATCCTGAATCTCATCACAAGACGAATATGCTATCTCCTCCTCATGATTTGAAGTACTATCCTCCTATCCATCACATGTGCTAATGTCATTAGGTGGTATGGTTGAATAACGCTCAAGCCTGTTTGCACAACGCTCCATCACATACATAGAAAGTTTATGGCCAGTTGAAGAAACACCCATTTTGCCTCCTCCCAAAGAAGCTCATATAACTTCCACCAACTGCTCTGGAATATCATCACTCTCGTCCAACATAAGAGTCATAATTGATTGCATTGAATTTATCACATTTCTTGGATGAGCTTCATGGACAACAAACAAGAAAATGTGAAACATTTCAAGGATCATATCATGACATCCAATATCCCACATCGCCACACATGACTCAAACTTTTCCATTGTCTCCAAAAGGGTTACCATGTTTCCAAACAAGGGATTATGTATATGAACCTCGAAAAGTGGAAATAATAAGTTGAAAGGCATCCCTCATCACATTATCCACATAAGGAACATTTGGTGTTGAGGTCCTGATGATCTCACTGATGCATGTGGCCACCATAAGCAACACACCTCCATCATGGTGTCTCAATAACGTTGGCATAACTAAATCTTCCCTTAATGGGTGTATTGCATCCAACATAACCTGTGAAGGGGATTGATCTATCTTAGATAAAATCTTTGTTGTTGGCTTGAGAATTGTAAGGAGAGTAAACTTGAAGTGAGGGAGTGTCTGTAGCTTTATTCCTACCTCAAACACCTGTTGTTCCAGCTGATTTGCCATCTTTCCTTTACCTGTTGTATGCTTCATTAGCAATCCTCACAGGCTGGTAGGATTCACGCTTTGATACCACTATAATATCCCCAACAAAATCTGATATAAAAATCAAAACTAACTGGTTGAGAACTTTCGTCAAACACTTAAAGTGTTTGCTCAAAGTTCTTGCGAAAATAAACTCTCTTGTCGTCCCAACTCTCTGTTAATGTTTATGTCATTATTATAGTTCTTTGCATTTCAATAGATAAGAGCAATATAAGAACAAGATCACTGAGAAATACACATTCACAAGAGACACAACATTTATCCTAGGAAACCCTCTAGGGGAAGAAAACCCAGCAAAAAATTCCTTATCATAAATTGCCAATACAATGTTCAAGAGATAACTCAAACCAATACAGATAGTCCTCTCCAAGAGATGCGCCACTCTTCTCCCTCTCTCCAACTGGTAATTGCAGCTTGCCTCATAAGAGAATGAGCAAGTGAGTTGTGTGATAAAGTGAGGCGCTAGCCTCCCTATATATACGAGACTGGCACGTGTGAAAGGGTTTCACTGGCAGGGCCGACCTCTCACTCTAGGTGGGTAAACCCACCTTTAATTTAATTATGGGTCTCAATAATAACTGTTGGGGCTGACTTCTTATTCTTCCTATTACAATTATCCGATGACCAATCCGCAAAAGGGGATTTGGTCCTAATACAATTACCGACATGATTAATCCACAATGGGGGTTAATCCAATGAATAAAATAACAATAAGAATAAGAATACTATTCGCAGTTATATTATTTCAACACTCGCCCTTAACAAGAAGGGTCTTCTTCAACAGCATAAGGCGAGAGAGGTCTGCATCATCAGTGGCATCAGGAGGACAGTATCGTCAATATCATCTTGAAACATTGGCTGGCAAATTTACGAGTCATCATAAGTTTTCTTCATCGGAAGCATTATCATTCTTGAAAGAATGCCATCATCATCTACATCAATATGTATTTATAAAATGATACCTCATCATAGCACTAGGCTGGCACATCATAGTACTACACTGGCTCAATGTCATAGTTGATAAGCTGGTAGCTCAGTGTCAGTCACATCTTGCTTTACGTCTAACAACTAGGTCAGAAGCAAGGTATATATATATCATCTTGCTTTACATCTAACAACTAGGTCAGAAGCAAGGAACACATCAACATCTTGCTTTATGTCTAACAACGAGGTCAGAAGCGAGGAATCATCTTGCTTTACGTCTAACAACTAGGTCAGAAGCAAGGAACACATCAACATCTCGCTTTACGTCTAACAACGAGGTCAGAAGTGAGGAATCACCTTGCTTTACGTCTAACAACTAGGTCAGAAGCAAGGAACACATCAACATCTTGCTTTACGTCTAACA
>ML789436.1:284738-297403 GCA_009831015.1 Picea engelmannii
CTCATAAGAGAATGAGCAAGTGAGTTGTGTGATAAAGTGAGGCGCTAGCCTCCCTATATATACAAGACTGGCACGTGTGAAAGGGTTTCACTGACAGGGCCGACCTCTCACTCTGGGTGGGTAAATCCACCTTTAATTTAATTCTAGGTCTCAATAATAACTGTTGGGGCCGACTTCTTATTCTTCCTATTACAATTGTCCGATGACCAATCCGCAAAAGGGGATTTGGTCCTAATACACTTACCGACATGATTAATCCACAATGGGGATTAATCCAATGAATAAAATAACAATAATAATAAGAATACTCTTCGCAGTTACATTATTTCAACACTCTCAAGGTGGATTATTAATGTGTTTAGAGGGTCAATGGGATGAGTTTCAACCTCCTTAGAACCCCCCAAGTGTTTGTTGTTCTGATTATTTGCTTGTTGTTATGTATATGACAATTTTTCTCATTGAGGCATTATGTCAAACAGTTTGCATGCATGGCTTTAGTTTGCATTTCCATCCATGTTTTTGAGTTTAACATGTATAAAACAACATGAATTCAAGTGGAACATAGACTAGAATAAACATAGGATTAAATGACAAGTAATACACAACAAAAACATAAATACCTCCACACAATCCTTGCTTGTTTATTTATTATAAATGGTTGTCCAATGGTAGTAATTTCCAGATATGATATAAATAATACAACAACCACTTTATTGGCCTATAATGGCTCCAAAAGGCAAGGAAATAATGTCAATGATCCTACTTTTCGATCCCCTAACGATGACTTCCCAAAAAAGATGTTATATCATGCTAAATCCACAATTCCCATACCAAGAAATTATGTGCCCTTCTTGTTGCTTACGCCCTGCTGAAATATGTACAATAAATTTGAAGTAAAATCTTCACGAAATGGCTGCAAACTTGTAGATTTGATGATGGCTAACTCATATGAGAAGATTCCCTAGTTTGTAGATGACAAAACTGACTCCCAATCATTAGATCTCAAACCCCAAGTGTGCCCTCCTGCATAAATTTCGCCCAACTCTAATAATAAATGAATGTGGGTGTTATAAACCCTCCAAAGTACCAAGAAAATTTGCCCTAGGTGAGCTAAAAGTAAGCACACTCATATCTCCTCAAGATCTCACTCCAAATATCCCAATCGGATCCTTCTTGCTGGAACAATGCGCCCTCTCTGCATAATCCTCCAACAGTTGCACCTTCCTTTACCAACAATGCAATAAATGGATATGAAATTAAGATAGAATGGTGAGGGTGGAATATTTCACCAGCTTGGCCAAGCTTGGATCATGAACAAAGGAATCTTTCACCTATTTGGTGATCTCTAGGGTTTGTTCACCCAAAACCCTCAAAACGTTCAAGCTGCCAGAACTCAAAGATACAAGTGAAAAAGATCATCATCATCATGAGAGAATATGAGCCCCTATCTCTCTTTTATACCCCTTTTCACCTTTTTCCCTTCAAGCGACTTTTAATTCATCTTTAATATTTTCTCATAAAATCACTTTATTAATTCCATGAACCTTTTTGTTTCTAAAAGTGATTAATTCACCCTTATGACTTCTCCGGCCATTGAAAGTCAATTTTCATCATCCTATCCTATAGATCTTTTCACCCTGGTTCCAATGAGCTATTACACTAAGGTATTTCTCCAAGAAACAAGCTCCAAATAGTACCTTAAATGTAATTAATTAAAATATGCTTAATAATAACCCAAAATTACGAAAATCGTCTAAATGCTATGGAACCAAGAACAAGTTTCACATAAATGATTATGATGATGAATAAAGGTAAATAAATCGAGTTGGGCCCCATATAACGCCTCCAAACCTCTTGAGCTCACTGATGACCTAGTCTCACCCCTTTGACCTGGATGACTCAAACCTCCTAAAGTAACTCTAACTACATAATAAGGGAATTATAAATAGGAACATTACAATTGTCCCAAGCTTCCCGCCCCTCAACAAAGTCAGGGGAGCCTATTTCTTCCACCTCCACGGGATCATGTATTTGACCCACTATTCCATCTTCCCTGAGATCTTCCTACAAAGAGTTTCTAGAGCCATGGTTGTTAGGGTAGAGAGAGAGAATCCAAACATTGTGGGACAACCATGGAGTGGATTTGATGGCATTCAACTTCCAAAGAGTCTATTATCTATTTATGTAGAAGGAGAAGATTCATTATGTTGGCTTGCTCCAACTTTGTAATTTTCAATGAGATGTGTAAAAGGGCATAATTGTTAGCCTAAGTAATTTCTTCATGACTACAAAGAATTTTATGGGCTTCCTTCCAATCTGGGTTGTCCATATCTACCTCAAAAGGACCTTGCATAAAACCAATTAAAGATAAACTAGGCCAAACAATGCCCAAGAATCAATTTCAATTTTATAAAAAACTAACAAAAACATAGGAATGCTATTCTTGATAAATAGGTCTGAGTCATAAAAAACATAAAAAAAACTGCCATAGGAAAAAGTAATCAAAGAACAAGGGGTTTCCTGCCCTGAACTATAAAAAATACCAGCATTGAATATGCAACATCTGTGCCCACTTATAGATGCACTGAGCCCACAACAAAAACCTTCTTGCCTCCTCAAATCATGACCCGTCTCACTTCCAAACACTCCATGCTAATACCATGGATTCAAGAGTAGATCCGTCACATCAGAGGTTCTCCATTACCATCAAAATCCCACATATCAATGAAATTTCACACAGGCTACATTGAATAACCTCACAATGATCCATATGAACTATATGTGTGAGTGACAGAAGCCACACGCTATCCTTCCCTTGACCTACCAACGATGAGATTGCATTGATTGTAAATTAAATAGATGAATGAGTTCCATTAAGGTATGGGGGTATAGCCACAGACCCTGTTTTTAATTAGAAAACTCGAGCTTAAGGAGGAGACCACCTTGGCCCAGTGATCTACATTACTATTAAGTTCTTTTTTTATATGAAAAAATGATATGTGATCAACGTTAGAGAGTGTTTTTTTAATCCTTGAGATGAGTGTGCTCAAAGCATTTCCCCCCAACATTGCTCCATTAATCATGGTTCTAATAACCAACATCAGATCCCCTAAAACTAATACAGTTTTGAGGCCTTCTTCCTTTGTGATGCATAGACCCATTCACAATGGGTAGTCCTAGACAAAATTTGTTTTTTTTTTTTTTTCCAAAAGAAAATTTTCACTTGTATTATAATTGGTTTTTTGAGAACCAAAAAGATACAAAATTGTCATTACAGTACGAATAGTTACTGATCCATACAAAACAGATACTAAATCATAAGCATGTCCATAACAATAGGAGATGATCCCAATATTGTGGAGATAGATATATCCTGTCAAAACCTATCCTCGTTGTTCTATCATGTCGACAAAAGATCAATGTCTTCCAAGCTAGAGAGATACATATATACAAAAGTCTAGCATATCAAAGGACTAAAAGAGAGAAACATAGTGTGAAGGACTCTCTAGTCCAGTTGTGTAATGATGATATGTCAATGTACCAGTGTGCTTCAATAAGGCGATTTTTGATAGGATATTTGCCTCCACATTTAATTCCCGATAAATATGAGAGAAGTTGATTTGTGAGAACATCTTTGTGAGTTCAATGATCCTATCTTTCTAGCATTCTAGCGCCACTACATGTAGCTTTCCTTTATTGTTTAACCAGTCAAGAATGATTTTGGAGTCTCCCCTCACATGAAGATCCAATATATTATGACGAGAAGCCAATAAAAGGGTGATCCAGACGCCAAGAAGTTTTGCCTTAGTGTTGGATCCTGTGCCACAATTGAAGGTCCAAGTGATCCATGAGCCATCACAACGATGAATCTTCTCACCCGCTCCACAAAGCAGACCTGAATTCTGAGAGGCCTCATCGAACCATGCAATGTTTCAGATCAACTGAAAAGGAGGCTGTATAAAACGAGGAACATAAATCCTCATCATCTTTTTTATATTCAACTCACCCAAGATTCTGTAACATACATAATTTATGGAGAACGTTAAATTTTCAAAAATCGCCTTATTGCGGGGAAGCCAAGAAAACCAACAGACAATGATTGGTAGGTGAGGTAATGTGAAGTCCTGTTGATACCAATATTATAAACAATCATGCAAATTTGTGCCCATCCACGTCTTTTTGAGTTTTAGAACTAAAGAGAGCTTATGCCAAATCGATTTTGTGAAGGACAGTCTAAAAAGATGTGGGCATTAGATTCAGGATGTTTGCGGCAGAGAAAACACATATTAGGACCCATCCAACCCCGACGAAGAAGTATATCCCAAGTCAGAATCTTGTCATTTGCAGCAAGCCAAATGAAGAGTTTTAATTTTAATGGGAGCGACCAATGCCAAAGGTTTTTTCTCCAACTTGTGTAACTATAAGACCAGATACTGGATGAGATGGCATTATAAACATTCTTTACAGTCAAAAGACCTGAAAAATCCCCACCATTCAAAAGGATAGTGTCTTCCATTGCATGTAGTCGAATCCCTGCTCCACATAGCACTGGGCAATAAGATGTCCATTCCTATGCTACTACTCAAGAGAGTCCCAAATCAATGTTGGATTTCCAAGTCGTGCAAGATGACCCACCCTCAAAATGGTGTCGTGCTTGGAAAAGAACGAAAAAATTTAAATTGCTAAGAAAATACAATAAATTGGATGAGAGATAAGCCTTAGTTCCAAGACCCAAAATCGCGTCCCTACCTATGTGAATTTCAAGTCCTGATCCGGGTTTCCAACATATCCAATGAAGAATAAAGGTAAGATTTTTTAAGAGTGATCTCCAGATCGGTGAGACGCTAGATGTGCAAGTAACTGGAAGTCTGAGCCAACAAGCAAGAGATAACGATGAAACATATTTACCAAATATAATGCGATGTGAAATACCATCCTGAGTTAAAACACGCTAGAGTGTTTTTTATGCCAGAGCGCATTTGAAAATAGTAAGATTATGAAGACCCTAGCCACCTGTCGCTTTTGGCTTTGCAATAAGATCCCATCTGCAGGGGTGAAGAGATTGTTTTTTAGTGTTGCCATTCCATAGAAAAGAGAACATCAATTGCCTGATTTTGTTCAAAATGGAGGGAGGAATAAAGGCAAGTGCCATCCAGTAGACAGCCTATCCTTCCAAAACCAATTTTAACAGTATGAATCTACCACCTAGAGTGAGCCAACGATTGCACCAGTGTGTAATACATTTTTCAAATTTTAAAAGAAGCCACCAGTCTGCTGCTTTGTAACAATTCGGCTTGAGATAATAGCCAAGGTAGTTGAGACCCTGTGTGATCGCATGGTAGCCAAATGGAAAAATAGATTTAAATATTTCTAAATCTGCCTCCAGTAGACCAGAATAGTGGAAAGTAGATTTAGATTCATTAATTTGAAGACCAGATGCGCGACAGAAGAGAATTAGGATCGATTTAATTTCTTGCCATTCTCTTAGATCTGCTTTTGTAGAAATAATTATATCATCCACAAAGAATAAGTGCAGTACTTTAATCAATCTGGAAACCTTGATGCCAGTGATTGTCCCATCACGCTGTCACAATTTGAGAAGAGTACTCAAGCCTTCCAAGGCCAAAATAAAAAGGAGAGGGGAGAGAGGACATCCATGTCGCAGGCCTCTTTCATTTTAGAAGAAAGTTGAAGCTTCTACATTGACCAGAACGACAATAGTTGCACTAGACACACACCCCATGATCCAATTTGTGAATTGGAAGCTGAAACCAGATTGTAATAAAATCATTCTGATATAATCCCAATTTATGCAATCAAATGCTTTACAAAATTTGTTTTATACATTACCGAGCTCTAGATGTAATATGCAATCTTATTCCTTTGAGATCACAAAGACTCCCCTTTATTTTGTTACTGGATTTGAACTTGTGATCTCTTAAGAGGAAGCACACACTCTTAGCCATTATGCCCTCTCTCTCTCTCTCACACACACACATATATTACTCTTTTCTCTCCTTCAAAAGCGTGCATGGGATTCAAACCTCGCACAATTTCTAAGTGATAAAGAAGGAATAACATAATTATTTGTTTCCTTTTTTATTAGCTTTCTCACATATGTATAAGACTAAATATATTAAATCAATATAAAATATTACTGGCCTATTCCTTTGGCCGGTCATTGACAGGGGTATAATACTATGCATTTCGTTCCACTCAAGACCCAACCCTTGTTCGAGTAGATCTAGTTCCAGGGATAGCTACGACAGATTCATATTCCCCAGTGACAGGTCCATATGCATATTATAGTAGCGAAGTCCCCAATAGCGAGGGCAGAGGCACAAACAAAAGAGAAAAAGGCAGGAGCATTCCTTCCAGGTCGAGAGCCAGCTAGAAGCATCCCTTCGTTCGGATCCAAATCTATATATAGATATAGGAGCAAGCAGCTAGAGCACATATACTGCGAAAAAGGTAGTCTCAACACCATCAGTGCTAGTGGTAGAGGACGGGCATGAAGTACAGGGGCAGGGCGGCAAGGGCGAGGCAGGACGGGAGGGGCAGGTAGAGAAAGGTAAGGCAGGTCATGAAAATAGGCAATATGGGTATAAGGTTGGTACTCCTTTGCCTAATATACAGATTTTGCCCACCTTTTCTTATTTCATTTCCCACTTCGCCATGCTTATAACTATGAATTGTAAAAAGTAAATCGCAAACTATGAACTAGGAATCGTAAACTGTTAATAGCAAAGACTGAATTGTAAAGTGTGAATTGGACCTTTACTTCATTCATGTGCTTTGTTATGGGAAAACAACTATCTCATCAACCTCTGGCTTAACATGCTTTCTTTCTTCTCCGAGTCATCTCACCTTGAGCGAAAGAAGAAAAAGAGAGATCATCTTCAAGATGTATGGAAAAGTCAATTGAGCTGATAGAAGATCTCTTGAGTGCTCAAGAGCGATGGGGTATCACTCTCTAGTTTTCTAAAAGACTCTCAAGACCACTCACTGAAGAACAAAATGCAATTGCTCCCTCCCGATCGACAAGTTCAAAAGAGAAAATGATGGATGATCTTTTGGTGTGTTCATCCGTTGATACCAATGAATCTTAGAACAACTCTCTCTTTCTTCAAGGGTATCTGTATCGTATATGGATATGTGATCTGATAGGTGGTTCCTCAGCTCTATGGAATCCAATTCAAACAATCTTAGAGCTTATTATCAAAGTATGTACGACCACGCTCAGTCGATCGAACATGGAAGACATTTTGGGGATATCGAACGTTAGAACGAACGATCTCCTTCTTTTTTGTTCTAATTAAGTTCCATCATTAGATCAAGCAAGTGCTCAAAGGGTTAGCCGCTATTCCTACCTCCATAGAACCACCTTTTCATTCACTACCTGTTTTATTAAGTGTTCCTTGAGGGGTTGACTAGACCAAGACCACAAAAATGGGGGGATTCTGGTTGACCGAGAAGGGATTGACCATCATCACTATATCCGAGCAGTGGAGCACTAATTAATAAAAGATATCAGGTTGGGGATCAATTCGGTATGCAAGGCAGCCTAATGCAGATATTTGGTTGGGCTCCATTCGATCTTTACTCATCTTCAACTAGGTTAGACGACTAGGCAACTTCTGATTTCCTTATCTCTTTGATGCTAACATTTTCCCAGATGACTTAACTCGTGCAAGCAACTTGGTTCACTTTTCCATTACCAATTACTCCGATGTTTACTATTGAACCCACCTAGAAGGAGAAAGACCTTTGAACTATTTTCTCGCTTTTGAAAGATTGGTACCGACTCAATAAATGAAATTGACTTTATTGGGAGGAGGTTGCACACGATCCAGACCTACTAGCCAGAAGCCTCTTTCCTTCTTCGCATATAGCTAGTTGTTAATACATATATAATAAACTCGACTCGTTAATACATATATGAGAGACACTCTGTTGATAGGACCAGAAAACCCACCCTTTTATTAAAAAGGTTGCTCACCACCACCATCTCGCTAAAGATCCTTTATATATATATATATATATATATATATATATATATATATATATATATATATATATATATATACTCTTTTCTCTCATTCAAAATCGTGCATGGGATTCAAACCTCGCACGGTTTCTAAGTGATAAAGAAGGAATAACATAATTATTTATTTCCTTTTTTATTAGCTTTATCACATATGTATAAGACTAAATCTATTAAATCAATATAAAATATTACCACTCTCTTGCAAAATATTTTTAAAGAGTATCCGTAGACCCAATGATTGTCATCTAGGAAACTTAAGTTTACCACTAAATCTATCAAATCAATATAAAGTATTACCAATCCCTCTATGTCATCTAGGAAACCTAAGTTTACATAAGACTAAATCCATTGAATCGATATAAAGTATTACCAATCCCTCTATATCAACTAGAAAACCTAAGTTAAGTTTGCATAAGACTAAATCTATTGAATCGATATAAAATATTACCAATCCCTCTACATCATCTAGGAAACCTAAGTTTGCATAAAACTAAATCTATTGAATCGATATAAAGTATTACCAATCCCTCTTGTAAAATATTTTTGAAGAGAATTCATAAACCCACCCATTGTCATTTAGGAAACCTAAGATCGAGTCCAAGAAATTGCCCCTATAACCCTCGACCTAGTGCCCACAAGCCCAACTAAACAAGTAAGCCGAGTTTTGGGCCGTCTATCATTCAGCGTAGCCCCTAACTTTGAACTTAATTTAACTTTCAACAAACACACACCCGACCTCCTACATAAATATATACATCCATATTCTCAAACAGTTCCCAGACCATGGGACACATTAGGCAGAGGAAGGACCGTATGCACTGTTTGGAATGCCTGGTAAAAGATTGGAAGTAAAAGGTATATCGTCCAGATTGCTTAAACCCTTTGTTAAGTTTTCCGCCTGTTAAACCACGGAAATGAGATGTGTTTATATGAAATTTACATGGTTTGTTGTCTTATCCACCCTAATTTATTTCACTTTATTTCAAAATGCTTCAAGATTTAACTTGTCTGATTCCATGCAGAAACTCTTTGATCTCCAATGGTTATCCGTCATTGGTTTCAAGCGAATTGGAAATTTCCAATGTCGGGTATGCCTTTGAATCCCTCTTTATCTTGACCTAAGTTCAACGTTCTGGAATCCCTAATCAGGTCTAATGTATATAGTGGCGGCCTAGTTATTAGACATTTAGTGAATCAGGTAATAAATCATTAAATCTTTGAAAATTCGGTTATTAGCATCACTCTGTTTGTGAATATCCAAAAAAAAATGAAAACTGTATAGTCTGAGGAGGTCGAGTAACTTTCAGTGCAAAAGATGCTATCCACAACAATTGCACTTAAAGAAAGATAATTGTTGGCCGAAAATAAAACTGAAAACAATGAGTAAAGAAGAATACCGAAGAAAAGTATAGAGTTCAGAAGCAAGTTAAATTTTCGTATTTTTGCGATGAGTTGGGAGTTGAGAATAGGTGGTTTAAGAAAGTAAAGGGCATACTCAAGCTAGTTATGAAGACAAGAAGGTTGTGAGTTGTGAGTGGAAATGGTCATGAACATTTGTACTGTAATGGTTAAAAGGGCACGAAAGGCAAGTGGAAAAGGTAATAAGCATAAGTAGGAACTGTAGGATAGCGAAAAAAGAGCAAAATAGGCAATGTAAAAGTTATATAAATTCTGTCACACAATATGTGATGACAGTTAAAATAAGATGTTTGAAATAGAGGACGATGAAGGATTGACAGAGATATGGATCAACATCTCTAATAATAAATCTATGAATCCCCTAATCAACTTCTAGTGGGTTCAGATTATGCTTCCGGTACCGGAATCCTTGCCAAACTCAAGAAATTGCCTAAAAACCTTTTCAGGACATGCCAGAAAATGGCTGGTCATTTTCAGCGAATTTATGCACAGTTTTATTAATCCTTCTAACTAAAAAAGAAAACAGTTTTCTGATTTACAAAAGAAAAGGCAGTAGATCGGCATAGAACAGAGCACTCATCAAGGTTTTGTGGGCAGGTTGTTTACAACAAAAGGAGGAAAATGGCACAATCATCCTAAGCTTAGTAGTTGTTAAAGATTCTAGAGGGGTATTGTATGTTTTGATGCATGTGAAGAGCTAATTTGGACAACAAAATTATCCTACTTAAATCCTTCACAAAGAGGCACCAAAAGAGCATGCAATCATAAGCTTAAGGCAGATTTTGAAGAGGGTAAAGTTCAGATTTGTTGGTTGTTTTGGACAGCGAGAAAACAATCCTAGAATAGTGAGGAAAACAATTTGAAAGTACCTTGAACTTAGTGCCCAACAAGAGGTCACATGACAGGCCTGTTGGGCAGCCTTAGGAACCTCATATTTCTTCAAACAATAGTACAACAACAGTGAAACAATTATGATTTGTTCTAGTGGATGCCAATGTGTTTTTACCTATGATAGGTGGTAGATCTACTTCATTGATGGTTGGTATGGATTTATTTTTAGTGGGTGTGATGCATGTTATCGCGGGATTTGTAGTTGTGCAAAGCCCAACACAAGATCATCAAATCTTGTGTAACTACAGGATATCCTACCAATGTCACCTTAGTAAGAAATCCCCTCATTTTAGTGATGGAGGAGTTCCACCACAGGGGAGGCTTCCCCGATGACCTCAAGGGATCAAAGTATCAAGTTTGATAGCCAGACTCAAGAAATTGCCTAAAAACCTTTTCAGGACATGCCAGAAAATGGCTGGTCATTTTCAGCGAATTTATGCACAGTTTTATTAATCCTTCTAACTAAAAAAGCAAACAGTTTTCTGATTTACAAAAGAAAAGGCAGTAGATCGGCATAGAACAGAGCACTCATCAAGGTTTTGTGGGCAAGTTGTTTACAACAAAAGGAGGAAAATGGCACAATCATCTCAACAAAGTGTTGGAGGATCAAATGCATTAGTTTCAGCTTCAATTAAGTAGAAAAAAGTGTGGACCCATGATAAAATTTGTGACTGTCGTGAGTAAAAGAGCCAAAAATATAGGGGCAACTACTTGTATAGGTGTCATTTTTGCAACAAGGAGTTTCAAGGAAGCTGTACAAAAGTGGAACACCATTTGCTAGCCAAAAAGGATTTGGAGTCGAGTTTGTCTGAAAATTCTTCAGGACAAATAGTAGTAGGAAATAGAGAGTCTGCATCATTAAAGCCTGCTTTTTGCACAAGAATACAAACATGAAGAAGATAAAGTAGCTGCAAACAAGGGAATCGAACTAGAAAAAACCTAGGTTGCAATAACTGCATCAAGAAGCACTAGTAAGTAAATTCAAAAAAGTTATACTTCTCAAAGCCCTAATTATGTTATGGAAATGTGTAATATTCCAAAGTGTGAAAAAAGTTGAAAATAGAATTATTGATTTTTTTCAATGCAAATGAATTTCATTTTAATGTTGCATGGTCACCCTATTATGAGAAAATGGTGAAAGCAATCATAGAAACTCTACAAGGCTTCAAGTCAGCTCAACATAACAAACTAAGTACCACCTTGATTGATAGGCCATTGACTATAGTGGTCTGACAAATATAAGGCCATAAAAAGGTTTGGGTTAAATATGGATTCAACACAATGGATGGTTTGACAGATAGGATCCCTTTGTTAATTATCACAGTGATATCTTGTGATGGTCCTTACTTCCTGAAGGCAGTAAATTGCTTTGAAAAATATAACGACACAACATTCCAATATGAGATCCTTAGAGATGTTGTTGAGGAGGTTGGAGCCTCAAATGTAGTTCAAGTGGTTACAAATGCAACACCTATTTGTCATTCTACATGCTTAATGGGTGAAACTACCTTCAATATATATTTTGGTCCCCATGTGCAATTCATCCATTAAAAACTTCATTAATGGATATTGGGAAGATTGATTAGATTTTTAAAAGAATTTTGTAGAATAGGTTTGTGCAAATGTATATTTCCAGTCGTTATATGTCTCTTGCAATATGTAGGTCACATGCATAGTTGGAGCCATTAACTTTAAAATTAAAACCAAGAGAAATGAGGTATGCTTATTGTTTTATTTTAATTGAATGCGTGATTCAATGTAAAGAAGCAATACACACCCCAGCTACTAGAGACAACATGACTTGTTGCCATTTCCAGTAGAAACTTCTCCAAAATGGGAAATGTGCTAGAAACAATGTTTTTAGGGTTGTTTTCCATTTTTGGGACATAAACAACCAACAAAAAATCTTGAATTCACTCACGCATTTGGTTGCATGCTTGCATTCAGATTGAATTGCAGAGCCAAACGTGCTATGTATAACTTTTGTAAGTAAAAAGTAATAATTTTTTAAGTCATTAATGGAGCAATAAAATCGTTATATTGGTGTTGCATTCAACTCTAAACCCTAAACCCTGAGGTAGTGAGATATAGAGCACAATGAGGTAGGAAGAAAGGCAGTTTAAACAAAACATACCTGGAACCTAATACGGGTTCAGAAGTCACTGCTCAAATGCAGAGGAGATATCTTGTGTACGTCCATTAGAATTAGAGTTCCTCCAACCACACAAAAAGCGAATGGTTTAAACTTTAAACTTAACAATGTTATCATCATGTCACAGTGCAAATGGGATCATTGCCATGATAATTC
>ML789436.1:304951-328505 GCA_009831015.1 Picea engelmannii
CAACTGTATCATCCTTTCCCATTTTCAAAGTACGTAACTGTTTCTTCAAGATTCTTTTCTGAGTAGGTGCCTTCTTCTCATAGAGATTTGCCAAGGCATCGAAGCACTCTTTGGCAGTCCTCAAATGACCAATTAAAGGCATCGTGTTGTCTTTGATGGAATCAAAGATGATCCTTTCAGCCTTGGTTTGTTTCCTCTTATATGTTTCCCTAGCTGTGTTTGAAATAGGTTCTTCAATCTCTCTAGTGATATAGTCTTCTAGATCATTTTCTTCAAGTATGTTTATTATTCTGTATTTTCAGGCATTAAAGTTTGTTGCCCCTACAAGTCTGTCTTCAGCTTTGACTGATAAGGAAGACATGTTTGAATCTGTGCTAGATTAGATGACTGTAATCTACAAAACAACCCTAATAAAGTGGATCTATGTAGGCTCAAGTTAGATTCTTTGAGCTCTGTTTACACCCTTAGCTGTGATACCATGTTAGAATTAGGGTAAATTTGCAAAACAGTAGTATCTTTTTAATTTCAGTGATAAAAAACAGCTAGATCTATAACTCAACAGAGATAGAACACATAGAATGTAGATCTATGAAAGACAACAATAAACTTATAAAGGAAACTCTGATCTAATATGAAATAGAAACTCAGATCTAAGGAAATAGTACTCTGATTTATAGTAACAGATCTGAAAGATACAATAGATCTATGAGGCTATACACAGATTTCAGATCTAACAACTTAGTCTGATCATTACTCAATTGAATAACTTATAAATTCAAAACATTTCTTCAGATCTACTCAACGCCAACTAGGTTAAACAGTTCTGTAGTAAAATCAAAACCAAATCTAAAAGAGATGAGTAAGATACATACCTGGTACAACAACCTTACCTTGAAGAAGAACAAATAACCATAGAAGATGTAGGACCCTTTTATATGCTCAGACAAAGGTTCAGTTCATAGATCTCTTATGGATCTCATGCCAAAGAATGAAGAAGCTTTCTTGCCACCAAGCAAAAGGGGCCACAGGAAAGAAACACAATCCCAACAGAGGTTATAAATGCCCAAACCCTCACTCAAAGTAACACACAGTAAAACCCTTACCCCAAGAGACTTTAGAACTAAAAACTGGACTGTGTGTAAACCCTTATTTCAGCAGAGGACAAACTGAACCTTTAGGTATGCTTCAGCAAATGGCACCCACAAGATTACCCTAGCAAGAGGGCCGTAGACTAGATAGTCTCTTCACACAACAGACAGAGAAGAAAGGGGGCCGAAACCCTTAAGATCTGTTCACACAACAGGGCCATAACCTTAAGGGTTTGCACTCAACGAAAAGCTAAGGGTGTCGCACGTAGCACACTGCTCACACACTGAAAAGTTGCACTCTAGTCCTCAAGGAGACTGGCTGCTACACATTACCCCAACCAACAAATACAAGGGAGGCTGCACCTACACCTGCAACAAACACAAAGGAGGTCGCAGTTATACCTACAACAAACACAAGGGAGGCCGCACCTAGCACACACTCCAAACAACAACCAAAGGGAAGAGGTCGGTGCTGGAAGGTCACCCACAAGATGGCGACAACTAGAGATCACCCACAACAGATGCAAGGAGGCGACAGCTAGAAAACATCCACAACAAATCAATGAGGCCGCTCCCACAGAAAATACAATGAGGCCGCAGACTAGAGAGAGAGAGATCAGCGCTAGCACACAAGAATGATAGATGAGTGAAAGGTGAGAAGGGGGGGGTTTAATTTATAGTATTTAGGCTAGGGCAAGGGTTAGATTAAAACAAATTAAAATCACATGTTTAAATTCAAATTTAAACATGTGATAATAAACATTTAAAATTAACTTTAATTTTAACCCTTGAATAAGACAATAAAACCCCAAACCAAACATGCAAGGGTAAGAGAGGGTTTGCAAGGTGGCAATACTCATTCCTTCATACATGGTGAACCTATTACTTTATCATCACTGCATATGGAACTTATCCCTCATGTGGTTATGTCCTTCTTTAATGAAGGTCATGTACCATCAAATACTTGATAGAGGATCAAGTAGCCCCAAAACTTTTTCTGGGGTCTTATCCACCAAGGTCAGAGACCAAGGATGAACCCATGCCGTATGCATGGGTACCCTGGACATTTCCAGGGGCCCTAGGCTTATCTAGGGGCTTTAACTGCTTGGTTCTAGACCAATAACCCCAGTCGTACACTGGGGGCCCTCTCAGGGGTCTTTACTGCTTTGTTATTCAGCAAGAACCCTAGTCGTATACTGGGGGCCCTCACAAGGGTCTTTTGCCATGGCACTGACTGTTTGGTCCCAGACCAAGTACCCCAGGAGTGCACTGGGGGCCCTAGATCTCGTCTAGGGTCTTAGCCATCCTCCAAGAGAATGGCTCTCGCAGTTACTTATAAATTTAACAACTTTATTGACTTAAGTCATAAAGTGACATTAATTTCACTTAAATGTGAAATAATGAAGATAAAGTGAACTATGAAAACTTAAGTGGATTATGAGATCTAATTCATCCATCCAGTTTGGAGAAAGGCTTAGATCTAATATGGGCCCTTGGTTTTCTAGGTTAGCCTTGAGATTATGCTAAAGGAAGTAAAGGAGGGAAAATGAGGCTCATTGTTCACTTGAGAGAGTTGACTGAAGAGGAAGAGAGGAAGTGAGGGTTTGAGAAGAGCTTGGGTGCATTTCTTGAGAAGAGAAGGGCGCATGAGTTCAAGGGCACACTTGGTGAGATGCTAAGGGCGCAAGGTATGAAGAAGAGCTCAAGCTTGAGGTTGGACGCACTTCTAGCAAGCAAGGGGCGCAAGGCAAGGTGAAGGGCGCATACACTTGAAGTGAGCAGACTATTGTGTAGAGTGTTGGTGTTTACATGATTCTCAGATCAGATAGTTATTGCCTTATGATTAATAACAAGATTCACTTTCATACATCAATTATCATAGAATAACTATACACTGAAGATCTCAACTATAATAATGCAATAGAAATAACAAGATCTAGAAATATTAACCATGCATAGTAGACACAAGAACACAAGAGTTTATCCTGGGTAACCCAAACTTGGGAGAAAACCCAACAAATTTTCTCTAAAAGAATTCAATCCAATATATTACCAGTACATCACCATCAATAACCAAAATACCACACATAGAAGATCCTCCCCGAGGCTAACATCACCAAGACCTAGCTCCTCAATAATATGACCAAGAATAACCAAGCAAGAGCTTCTCCAAGTGTGGTGCACTCTCCAAGATAACTAGTAACCCAAAAATAGCGAAACTGCCAAAATTGCAGCTGCAACTGCCTTGTGCGCACTGCAGAAGGAACTGTCTGACTATCAAAATGAAATGAGCCAGTCCTGTATTTATATTGATCTGGGCGCTAGTCTGGGGCCGACTTCTTATTTCTGGGTCTGTAATTTTATTATTATTTTTCTTGTGGGGCCGACTTCTCTTCCTAGGTCTTCTACTTCTTCTTGGGGCTTCTGTAATGGTGTAGATGGGTCTTCTTGTACTTTCTTGTGGAGAATGACTGCCCGAAGTTGCAAATCTCCAACATAGAGAGGGCACATTAATTTGTGAGAGCGCACTTGTTGGTGTGAGTGTGCAAGCCAAGCAGTGAGGCAAGGGACACACCATAGGATTAGGCACATTCTCCAAGGCAAGGGGCACAAGTATACATCACTAGCAGGAAAGCAAAGGCAAAACAAGATAAGGGGGCACACCAAGGCAAAGGGCGCTTTGTTCAAAGACTAGCGGGCACAAGTTAGAGGGACTCCATTGCAAGCTTGAGAAGAAGCTTGTCATTGTATCAGGTTCCTTGTGTATTTACTTGTTGTAGCATTTGCTTTCAGATCTCCATTATATCTATCTCTGTTACTGGTTTACCCCGTGGGGGTTTTTTCAGGGTCATGTTGACCAAAAACACTTGTGTTCATTTGTCATGGTTTGCTTAGTATTTTAAGCGTAGTAGTTGTTAAAGATTCTAGAGGGGTATTGTATGTTTTGATGCATGCGAAGAGCTAATTTGGACAACAAAATTATCCTACTTAAATCCTTCACAAAGAGGCACCAAAAGAGCATGCAATCATAAGCTTAAGGCAGATTTTGAAGAGGGTAAAGTTCAGATTTGTTGGTTGTTTTGGACAGCGAGAAAACAATCCTAAAATAGTGAGGAAAACAATTTGAAAGTACCTTGAACTTAGTGCCCAACAAGAGGTCACATGACAGGCCTGTTGGGCAGCCTTAGGAACCTCAAATTTCTTCAAACAGTAGTTACAACAACAGTGAAACAATTATGATTTGTTCTAGTGGATGCCAATGTGTTTTTACCTATGATAGGTGGTAGATCTACTTCATTGATGGCTGGTATGGATTTATTTTTAGTGGGTGTGATGCATGTTATCGTAGGATTTGTAGTTGTGCAAAGCCCAACACAAGATCATCAAATCTTGTGTAACTACAGGATATCCTACCAATGTCACCTTAGTAAGAAATCCCCTCATTTTAGTTATGGAGGAGTTCCACCACAGGGGAGGCTTCCCCGGTGACCTCAAGGGATCAAAGTATCAAGTTTGATAGCCAAGACTACCACCCCCTCTCTTGATCACCTAAGTCAAAGTTTAGGTAAGATGAAAAAAAGAGGTATGAAGCTTGTGTGAGTACATGCCAGAAACAAGGACAATTGATAACATATATAATGTGATTTTCAAGTACAAACATATAGTAAATGCCTCTTCAAGACACTAGACAACAAAATTGCTATGGTTGTTATGAAATCGCAACAATAAACAGTAGTACAACAACAGTGAAACAATTATAACTACAACAAAAATTATACTTCAGAATTGCAACAATTGATGATGAAAACTTAACATTTACTCAATAGAACATTACCCAATTGTTAGATGCAATCTCTGGTAAGTTTAAGCCACATTTAGGTCAGTGTATGCAACAAATAAGAGAGTATTTAGATGGTTGTAGCAAAAATTTGCAACAACAAGAAGTTTGCAATCAAATTAGCTTAAGTTAGTGTTAGCTAAGTTAGTAGGTAGCTTGAAAGATTGAGAATAAAGAGTTTTTTTATTACTTTCACCACAAGAGAGCTTAATGATTAGTACCTTGGGGGTATGTAGTCTTGATAACAAAAATGCAATGTACTTTGGAGATGAAGCTAGCAAATGCTAAGAGGTAGGGCTTGAACTCTAAGGTGCTAGCACATTAGGGCCTTAGGGTTCAAACCTTGAAGAGAAGGGCTTTGCTAGAGTGCAAACACTTTTGGGCTCTAGCAACCTTTTCTCCATTCTTAGGTACTTCAACTAGGTCACAATCAAGAGTCTAGAATCAAACTCTGAAAGTGCTAACACTTTAGGGCTTTAGGATTCTAACCCTGGGTAGGATTTCCTTCTCAAATTTATAGATGAAATTTACCTTGTGAGAGGAGGAAGCACTTATGCTCCTCTCTTAGGGTTTTATCAACTAAGATCTTCAATATGAATAAGTAAAATTTACCATAAACATTCAATATCATAAAATGAAATTGCAAAAATTTACTTACTTCACCAAGATATGACAAGAAAAAACCCTAATTGCAGTAATATCATCCAAAAAATCAGCAAACAAGCATCCACACTTGACCTCCAAGCGATAGCGCATGAGTAAAAAGAACTAATAACCCCAAAGTAGCGAAAATTTCAGACTTGTTCTCTCACATGTGTGAGAGGAATGTGATGATAAAATGAGTCTTGGCTAGCCATATTTATATGGAAACCCTAGCCATCCATAAGACTCTAATGAAAAGTCATGTCTTTACATAAGAGGGTTGACCCCTTAAATTTGCCCTTGTAATATACAATTTTTTTTTACCTGAAATAAAACCCTAGAAGGTTGACGTCATGCCCTAAGAGGGTGATGTAGGCTCTCCAAGTGCAACGTCAAGCATGGTGAGGGAGACGTTGGGCCTCCAAAGGCCATGTGCAATGCTCAAAGTGCCCTGCCATGGTCTCCTCCTGTCAAGCCACCTTTGGAACCATCCTATCCATCAAACCCCAACCCTTCAAGGTGACGTCAAGGGCTAGGAGGTGATGTGCTAGGACTCCAAAGGTCAATGTCCAAGTGGAGAAGGGTGCAACCTCATCCTCTGGTGATGCCAAGGTGATTCTGAAGGCAACGTCCTATGTCCTCTAGGTGCAACGTCCATCATCCATGGTCTTCTTCATTTGGGGTCCAACGTCCATCCTGTGGGAAAGGTCCTACAAAGACAAACAAGTACGCCCTCCAAGGGTCCACAAGTCACAAGTATCATGCCAAGTAAGCCATATTTAATACAAGAACCACCCAAACATGTGCATCAAACCCCCTTTTTCAAACTAAACAAACACTCAAAGACCTTAAAAGTTTTTCCTAATTTAGGTATGGGAGGGGTGTCATGGTGCCCTGTTGGGTAGGCCAATCCCCAAGTCAAGGGATGTTTCCCAAGAAGACCCCATCTAAGTCATGTAATGAATATGAGATGGATTGGGGCAAAACTTCTAGGCATGGGGTATTGACATACAAGGGTTCATACTGTCTCATTTATGGGTGCCTTTGTAAAGGGTGTGTTGCCCTTCATTCGTGATGCAACTTTTTTCCAAGCCATTTTATTGCCATTGATTCATTATGGTTTGAAACATCGAGTACTATGTGCAATGGAAAGTAAGGAGTACCACAATGCCACTTGAAGCTAGAAACACACCGAGTGCCATATGTAATGGAAAGTAAAAGACATCACAAAATGTATTTCCTCAACAAGCGGGACACTTATTAGTTATATGTTAGAAGGTCCTTTGGTTTTATGTAGTAGCGCTTCATTGCTCTTAGAACCTTAGGGAGAGCATCTGGAAGGATAACGATTGGATTTTAACTTTTTCCAGCTACAACACCTCTGGGCCTTTAGCCCCTTCTTCCCATGAAATTAAGTATAATCCCTTCTTGGGGTCAATGAGCCCAAAATCCCAAAAGATGAGGCAACATAAGAGAAATAACTGTGGAAAGTGGTAAGCATGAGCGGGAATGGTATGAGGACCCTTCAAGGAACCACCTAGTAGCAATCCTTTTCCTGAGGGTGACGAACTTACTAGGAAACTATTTCACTCACCAAGGTGAAACTAGGAAAAAGGTATAATTTCCAAGCAAATGTTTCATAATCAAGAAAGGATTCTTTGCAATATGTTCAAATGCTTCAAATATTAAAATGACACTTACCACGAGACCAAACTTGTTACCTCATGGAGCAAGACCTATTGTCCTCTTGGAACCAAGCTGGTGTAGTGGATGTTGCTCTGTGGTAAAGTAGAGGAGCTTTGTGGGCTGTGCTAGGCATAAGACTCTTAGCACTCCATGTCTGCTACCGGTGGGCCTTGAGACATGATCTCTTTAGTTACCCCTAGACTGGGGGGTAACAATGTCTATGAGGACCTTTGATAGGTGGTAGATTTGTTCAAGCGGATGCCAGTGTGTTCTCACTTGTGATAGGTAGTAGTTCTACTTCACTGATGGTTGGTATGGATTTATTTCCAATGGGTTTGATGCCCAAGAGGACTTGTCATAGGTGGTTGATTTTTTCTAGTGGATGCCAATGTGTTTTCAATTGTGATAAGTGGAAGATCTATTTCATTGATGTCTGGTATGTGATCTGTTTTCAATGGGTGTGATGCCTAATAAGACCTATGATAGGTGGTTGATTTGTTCTAGTATATTCAATTGTTTGGAGTGAATTGTTGCTTGTGATGGGCACGCTTAACCATTTGATTGTTTCGCTGATTTTTGGAGCTTGGGAGGGGCTGATTCATTCTTTGATAGATTGATGATTATTGGCTGATGTGTTTTGGTTGATTTGTGACTCGAGGGTTTACAAGAATGGTGACCTTTTTCAACTTTAGTGATTGTTGCAAAAGAAGGAAGCTTCCAACGTTATCCCTTTGGCATAATATTGGTTGTACATTTGTAGAGAGATTGATCATTGATACATTTGCTAGTGTGATGCTAAGCTATTGGTGATGGGTCATCTTATGCATTTGTATTTTCTAGTTGCTCTTGGAGAGTGGATCTTTCATGTTATATTATTCACGTGTACTTGTGTCTTGCAACATTTGGCATTGAAGAAGGTTGTGGAAGATTTAACTTGGAGATAGGTTCAAAACCTACGATGGCAGAATCGATGGTTGATTCCAAGATTGTAGCTAATGGGAGTAGTGATGAGTACTAGTGACAGGGTTGTTGGATTTTCTTAGGAAGAGGGAGTTGACCTTGATGTTACTCTTGCTTCAAGATTCTCTAGAAAGAGGGAGGTGACCTAGTTTAGGTTGTTGCTTCAGTTGCCAGAGGTTTTGAGGTGCATGTGATGGATTCTCATGCTCACAGTTTAATGATAACCCTGTTAGATTTTTAGCTCGGGAGGCACTCCGCATATGTGTCTTGTATGCGGAAGTTACCTTGTACCTACACTACTTGACACTTGACTTTGTAATGGATTTTTATAAAGTTGTGATAAGTGACTTTATTTCATAAAGCGCACTTATGTTATAAAGTGGAAATGTACTTTAATATTTTAAAGTGATTTATTTTGGAGGGAATGAATCATGACCCTTGATTGTATAAAGGCAAGATTAGATCTTGGCCATTAGATCTAGGGTTGGAGAAGGTGAAGGGTCACTTTTAGATTATAAGAGAATGCCTTGGGTAGTGTGCAAGACACAAGGAGAGCATTGAGGAGAGTTTGAGAGAGATTTTTCGAGAGAGCTTGAGAGAGGAAAGAGGGCAGCAAGGAGGGCACATTTCCCAAGAGAGATTGGGCACAAATCCCAAGAGGGTTTTCTATTTTTTGAGTGTTGTAATTTACTCCTGTGAGGGAGGCCATACTGTACGAATCCATATAATCCATACAACATAAAATTGGGCACGGATTTCGAGTCAAGGGAGCCACAAAAATCGAGGCAGCATGAGGATATTTGTTGCTGAAGGGCAGTTGTACAGAACAATCCGTACAACAATAGATTGGCATTGTTTTCGAGGTGCTATTTTTTTGGGGCAGGTCGTACAACAATACGGATTTGGCACGTAATTCGAGGCAGAAATTTTTGGGAGAGTTTTTGGGTGCTATAAGTGGTTTTTCTCTTGGCTAGAAATTGTGTTATTGTTGATGATATGTACTTTCCTGAAGCTGAATAATAAATCTCTCTCTTTCATTGGATTTCCCCACATTGGGGTTTTTCCTGGCATTTGCCTAAATTTCTGAGTTATTCATGGTTGATTGAATGTTGTTCATTGTGTTTATTCTGCTGCTAAATTACTTAGCAATGTGTATTTATGCATATGGTAATTTCTGAATGTGGGTTTTATACATATCAAAGTTCATTGATGACAATTATCCATAGGTTGCTAAGTGTATGACCGAATATTAGCTTGTTGATTTTGTCATTAAATTTCTACATGGTATCAGAGCTTGGGCTCTGAGTGACAGTGAATAGTGAGATTTTTGGGCAAGGGTTGGAGGGGGGGAATTTATGATTGTTTTCCTTGAGTCATGACAGGGAATATGGTTGCATGTATTAGATTTGAGGATCGGTTGGATGGCATTTCCAACTATTTCCATTGGAAGGTCTGGATGTCAGTTATTCTCAAGGAGAACAAGATTTGGAACTATGTCAGTTCTATTGTTGTGGTTCCCACAAAAAATCTTGTTTCTTTGGATTTGCATGAGGTCAAGGAGGCAAAAGCTCAGAGGATTATTCTTGATGGGGTGAAGGATCAACTTATCCCACACTTGGCTGAGAAGAAGACAACCAAAGAGATGTGGGATGCACTTAAGAAATTATTTGAGGCGAAGAATGAAAACCGAAAGATGGCCTTGAAGGCTAAGCTGCATGATACCAAGATGGGTAAGGAGGAGAGCGTGTCTTCTTATCTTATCCGGGTAGCTCAAGTGAAAGATGAGTCGGCTGCAGTTGGGGAGGTCATATCAAATTCATAGTTGGTGAGGATAGCCTTGAAAGGCTTCACCAAGGAATGAGAAGTCTTCGTGAAGTGTGTGGTGGGTTGTGAGCATCTTCCAGATTGGAGCAGGTTGTGGGACGATTTCACTCAGGAGGAGATTCAAGAAGGATCTCAGAGTAGTGGAGAGAAGACAGATGGAGCTGATGAGAATGTTGCTCTTACTGCAAAGAGTAAGAAGAAAGGAAGTTACGGGAGGGACTTGAGTAAAGTCAGATGTTACTGTTGTAACTAGTTGGGGCACCTTGCTTCTCATTGTCCTGAGAGGAAGAAGAAGAAGAAGGAACTAGAGGAGCCTAAGAGAGCTGCTACAACAACCATGGAGGACTTTGCTTCCAAGCATGACATGGAATTTTCTTTGGTTACCCTGGTTTCCAGTGTCGGTAGCGGAGGATTTGGGGGTGATATCAGATGGATTGTGGATAGTGGAGCCTCTTGCCACATGACAGGAATATGGTGAGTATTCCTAATTATCACAGAGACAGGTCCTGACTGACATGTGGTAAATGAAGGTGGTATGGCGTGAGTTGTACGTGGAGTTGGAAGGGTTAGATTCCGACTCGAGTATGAAGGATTCCTGGAGCTTGATGTAGTTCTTTTTGTTCCAAGGTTGAGGGTTAACTTTCTCTCAGTCTCATCCTTGGAGGATGTAGGATATTGTACATTGTTCAAGAGGGAACATGTCTTTATCTACAGGGAGGGAGTGGACTAGGTGGAACTGCAGCTGATCGGTGATCGGGTGGACAGGTTGTATATGTTGCGAGGAGAACCTTCAGGGTATGATTCATCGTCAAATAAGGAGCATGTGGAGGCTCCTGAGACTGCGGTGGGCCCAAGGATTCAATCTTGCATTCCAAGAGAAGAGAGGGAGTCTCTTATGAGCACCGACAGGAGGCTCAACTGGTGTGATCAAACTGATGCTCAAGGTGGACTGGAGTCTCCTAGGAGCTCAGGGTTCAGAATAACTATAAGGAGAAGATATTCTAGTTCGAGTTCTGTACAGGTGTTGAGGATATCTCCAGGTTGAGAGGGAGCTCCTACTGAGCACAGTGTGATGTGACCAGATGATGGAGATGGCAACGAGTACATCCCTTGCTAAGAGGGAGTGTTAGATTTTTAGCTCAAGAGGTACTACGTATATGTGTCTTGTATGCGGAAGTTACCTTGTACCTACACTACTAGACACTTGACTTTGTAATGGGTTTTTATAAAGTTGTGATAAAGTGGTTCTTTTATTAAAGTGACCTTTTTTAAAGTGTACCTTCTAATATTAAAGTGACTTTATTTTATAAAGTGCACACATGTTATACAGTGGAAATGTACTGTTATATTTTAAAGTGATTTATTTTGGAGGGAATGAATCATGACCCTTGATCTTGTAAAGGTAATATTAGATCTTGGCCATTAGATCTAGGGTTGGAGAAGGTGAAGGGTCACTTTCAGATTATAAGAGAATGCATTGGGTAGTGTGCAAGACGCAAGGAGAACAATGAGGAGAGTTTGAGAGAGATTTTTCGAGAGAACTTGAGAGAGGAAAGAGGGCAGCAAGGAGGGCAGATTTTCCAAGAGAGGGTGGGCACAAATCCCAAGAGGGTTTTCCGTTTTGTGAGTGTTGTAATTTACTACTGTGAGGGAGGTCGTATTGCACGGTCTGTACAATCCGTACAGTAGAGTGGGCACTGATTTTGAGCCAAGGGAGGCACAAAAATCGAGGCAACTTGAGGATATTTGTTGTTGAAGGGAAACCCTATAAAACAATCCATACAATAGTAGATTGGCACTATTTTCAAGGTACTATTTTTTCTGGGTGGGCCGTACAACAATACGGACTTAGCATGAAAATCGACGCAGAAAATTTTGGGACAGTTTTTGGGTGCTATAAGTGGTTTTTCTCTTGGCTGGAAATTGTGTTATTGTTGTTGATATGTACTTTCCTGAAGCTGAATAATAAATCTCTCTCTCTCTGATTGGGTTTCCCCACATTGGGGTTTTCCGTGGCATTTGCCTAAATTTTCGAGTTATTCATGGTTGATTGAATGTTGTTCATTGTGTTTATTTCACTGTTAAATTGCTTAGCAATGTGTATTTCTGCATATGGTAATTTCTGAATGTGGGTTTTATACATATCAGAGTTCATTGATGACAATTATCTCTAGGTTGCTAAGTCTATGACCGGATATTAGCTTGTTGATTTTGTCATTAAATTTGTAGAAACCCTTTGTGGGTTGTTGTTTCCTTTCCCTTGAACTTGGTATTTCAGGATTGATGAGTTGAGATGTACGAAATTTTTGTATCTCGTGCTTTTGATAGAATTGATCCATTTGTCTTGGTCTTGTTAGAGATGTGATTATCTTTGCGAGATGTCTTTAACAACTCTTGATGAGGTGCTAAAAGATTTTAGCTTGTGATGATGACTTTAGAGGTGCTTGAGTTTTGATAGGTTACTGTTGATGTCTTCCTTGTTCTGAAGTGATTTTCAAATTCTATTTCGATCTTCAAGATTATGGAAGATGATGGTAAAGAAACCCTTGGAACCTAGTTGTAGGTCGTAGTGGCCTTTGGGTCTCCACCAATGATGTATCCATTTCACTAAATCCCGTTCTGAAGGCCATAGGCCCAGAAATTTTCCCACTAGAGCATGATCCCTCATTTTTGGTCTTCAATTCTGGGTGTGTTTATGACATACTTTGGAGCCATGGGCGCTTGAGGGCGACATTTTCCAGGCTCCCAATTGCGAGCCGCTTTTGCATGGGTTGGTACGGGATCTATTTCCATGGCTCTTTCCTTCTGCACTCCCTCCTCCCACAATTTTTCACGCATTTTAGAAGGTGGCTCAAAGGGCGGCCACTTGATATGCCCTTCGCTTAGGGTGGACAAGGCTGCTTGATTGTAGGAGGGGGCGAGAGTCCCCCCTTCCGCGGCGACCATGGCTAAAACAGGATGAGGCGACCGCATGCTCAAAGTCGAAACTTCAGAGAAATCCTAGGTTTGAGAAAAACCCTAGTAGATTGCATCCATCAAGTGTTACCTGACCATGGATTAAACGACGCTAATCGGTCTATTGATCCTAATAAATATCAACAACAAACCAAATTTCACAGCACAGAGACTCAAAAATTTAATTGCCAACCAAATTCACTTCTTCTTTATGATCTCTCCTTAGCCTCTATGTTTGACCATGTAGAAATAATATTTAGTTGAGCACTTGAGACAACTTTGTATCCTTTCACCCGCTCAAAAAAACCCCTTGGTTTTCAATGGGAAAGAATAAATAAAAGCCTATATTTGAGGAATCCAAACCACAACTTGCAATAGACAAACTTATATATCAAAATTTCTCATAAATTGTGACAATAAAATAAATAAAACATATAACAGAAACGAGAAAGATAGAGACCCTATCCCCTTAATTCACTTAGGAAACCCTCCTGAAACCATGCCCCTAACTTAAACTATACAAAACACCAAATAATACTACAAAGAGTTGGTAAAATTGGGAAAAGCTTTTAAACTTACTTCAATTTGAATGGTCACTGCAATCCTATTCCTTTATCATTTACCCTGTAAAATCTATAATATGAAGCAAATCTATAATATGAAGCATAAATCTTTGCAAGCTCGGGACATCAATGTTGGCATTATTTCTCCATGGGGTTTCAAATTTTGAGAGGATCTTCAAAATTTCTCTCAAAACTCCATTGAATGGGAATATCTAAAGATAATGACGGTGATCATATTTTGGACATTTGTGCTACACATGATATATGAGCAAGAGGGAGATTAGGAAAGCATTGATGCCATGCCTTAATCGAAAACACGTGAAGACGTGATAAACTGAATTATAAAAATCATAAAAAAATAAAAGCAAATAGGGACAAGTGTAAAGAAAAAACGGTTTTCCAAATCCATTGGCTCTGGATAACCAAGTATTGGCTAGAATCTTTCCCTTATTACATGTCTTTGACATAATTATTGCATAAAGTTTCTACATGTCTTTGACATAATTATTGCATAAAGTTTCTTCTAGAATAATCGCATTAGCTTTGAGTCAATGCAAACTAGGCAAATGCAATCCAAAATCAACATAAATGGTTATTATTTCAAAAGAAATTTGATACAATGACTTTAATTGCAAAAGCCTTATACTTGAGAGGCATAATTATTGTTTTTGATCCAAAATCAACATAAATGGTTATTATTTCAAAAGAAATTTGATACAATGACTTTAATTGCAAAAGCCTTATACTTGAGAGGCATAATTATTGTTTTTGTTGTGACAAGTGTTTTTCAGTGGACCAAATCCATCATTTGTTAAGACAAACCCACTTGCCTATGATACTTATATTTCTATATTCAATGCAAACAATGTGCCATGAAGATGCTCGCAAACCCATTACTAAACCATGCACATAAACATTGATACTAATCTCTAATGAGATGACCCGAGTTTATGTAACGCCAAGTGAGGTCCTAACAACAAAACCACCATGTTTGAAATTAGTAGATAATAATTCTCAAGTTTGGTTCCATGACAACTTTGTGAATTCTTTAATTGGTAGAAGGTGATTGACTTGCTACTAAATTAATGTTGGGATCCTCCCTTGCGGTGTAATGGGGTGTTAAAGGGTCCACTAAAGTAATAGTTGTATGGTTATGGTAGTCATTCAATATAAGGTGGACTGGGTCCATTATGTTTGTTATTATTAAATAAGACCCACTAGGTAGTTAGTATTGAATAAATGTAATGTGGCTTCTTTAAAGAAGGTCCGCTACATAGTTATGATTAGACTTTTTTGTTAGCTATAAATAAGGATGCGGTCTTCCTTGTGGAATATGTATTGGAGCTTAGTTCATTGAGAGGTCACCCTACCTTAAGAGATGAACGAACATGAGTGGATTCCTTTTATAAAAGGATCATTATATGGTGTTGCCCTACCTTAGAGGTTTTGATATTGAATGAAGTGTTGAGCATTTTGGTATATTGTTTATGATTCAATTTCAAGATGTGAGGATCATTGCAAATGGTATTATAACTCTTTCTTGGGCTAAAAATGAAGTTTCTTTCCTCTATTTTGTAGGTTTTCAAAGGGAAAAAGAGGACCATGACACTAAGATTTGTTTTGTAGTTTTTTGTGCATAATCCAAAGAAACTGATTGTACATTTGAGTACCTCTTGAAAAAAGCCAAATTTCAAAAAATAAAAACATTCAAATTGGAGTATAGGGAAATGAAGATATTGTTGATTTAAAATCAATTATTCTAGGGTTTTTTTTTATGATGGTCATGAATATTGTATAGAATATATCTTTTGATAGAGTACCGAGATTGTAACTAGACCAACACCATTGAGTAAAAGATTTTCAGGGCTTCGACTTAGTATATTATATGATATACTTCCGATCAATCTTCAACTTGCTACAACCCTTGAAAATTTCTGCCCCCAAACCATAGTAGAACCAAAGAATGGAAATAAACATGGTTGTTTTGATCCAACTGATGACAACTATTAAGAAGTCTCGGGTAGATTTTAAGGAGGTCAAGGTCACTTTGCAACAATTTAAGGAGAGTTGTGTCACTGGCAAGACATATCCTATCATCCAAGGAGAGAATACTAATGGCATACATGCATGGTATGATTTAGAGGATGCTTGTGATCATTGGTTTATGGAAAGTTTTCTTTTATGGGAAGACAATGACTTTCACCTTCTATTTTATGACTCTACTCCACCTTATGTAAAGAACATCATTAAGGGAAGTTAGAAGCTAGTTATGAGTATACGTTTTCAACTTACATATTCTCTAGTGGTAGTGTTCCTTCTAGATCCACAATTGGCCTTTTACCACTACGTGGATGACCCTTTAGACATGGAGGATTCTATCTATTTGGATCCACATGATAGTGGTAGGCATTTGGAGCATAATATTTTGCCATTCGTCAAGCTCAAGAGTCATTAGTTGGGAGTTAGCATGAGCACTTGGAAACAAAACCTAGGTTTATGGTGGAGCTTCTTGGACTACTTCAACATCGAGGCTAGTGTTTGTACAAGGGACCTTGGCTAATGGATGAGCTTCTATGACTACTTCAACATTGCAATAAACACTCCTACACACGACCCCAATTTATAGGCAAGCTTCTTGGACTATTTCAATGATATATCTATCCCTTGTACACGAAACCTTGGTTGTAAGGAGCACTTCAACATTGCAGTGAAGACTTGTACATGACACCTTGGTTTATGGTTGCACATCCTCACTACAAGCTTTGAGGGTGATGCTTTTTGAAGGAGGATGGAGCGTTGGGATCCTCCCTAAGGGTGTAATGGGGGAGCTGAAGGGTCCATGGAGTAATAATAGTATAGTTATGTTGGACATTCAATATAAGGTGGACCAGGTCCACTATGTTTGTTAATATTAAATAAGGTCCACTGGGTAGTTAGTATTGAATGAACGTAATGTGGCTTTATTAAGGAAGATTGATTAGGTAGTTAGGAGGTTACTATGAATAGGGTTCTCTAGCTAGTTATAAATATGGATGGAGTCCTCCTTGTGGAATAGGTATTGGAGTATTTTGTATTGGAGCTTAGCTCATTGAGAGGTCACCCTATCTTGAGAGACAAGTGAATACTAGTGGATTCCTTCCATTAAAGGATCATTGTATTGTGTTGCCCTACTATAATGGTTTTGATATTGAATGAAGTCTTGGGTATTTTGGTATATTGCTTGTGATTCAATTTTAAGGGTTAAGGATCACTACAACCAATCTATGACAACCCTTAGTGATGACGTACAAATCAATACAAACCCATACACACGTAGTACTCATATTGCACATAAGACCATTCAAATTGGGAACACCATTTAGCTTTGCAAAGCGATGGAAATCAATATTGCCACCGAGTTAGGGTAGATACAATACATTTTGTAGACATTGAGGCTAGCATTCTCCATTGAATTCTAAAATGAAGGAGCGCCATAAATGAAATGAGAAGCAAGGGAGCTATTGGGCCACTTGCAGGTCATGGAAACATTACTATTCACTACATATAAGACACACATGCTTTACAAGAGAATATGGAAACTTGTGATAATATGGAAATGCATGACAAATTGGTTGATATGGAAAGAGTGATTTAAAATGGATAAGTTTAATTTTTGGCGACCACATTTTTTCTCAGTGAGGTAAAGTTATGCTTTGATATATTCATTATTTTGAAATTTGACAATATAGGTCATCTTGAAGTGGGCCAAAACCCCCAAGGGAAAAATTTCCTAGTCAAAATTCTCATCAATCAAGTGGAACTATAACCTCCAATAAAATTCCTATTAAATTTGGAGAAGAATTTCAGTTGTAAAGAGGTCGAATTTGTCCACTTATTAAATTATTTTAATATAAAACTAGATGACAAGTAGGTTGATATTTTCGAGAGCTGCAATATATTTGAAATACAAGGCACATGGATCAATAAGGTTGTTGTCCCCTAGGAATAAAGCCTAAGATCCAATAAGATTGCGGAAAATAGTTTTTACTAATAATTTTAATTTAATTTAATTTATTAGAAATTGTGTAAAACTTTGAAGAAGGAGAAATATCTTCACAATCAATTTTAAAGTAATATGTAATCTAAGTTTTTTTTTTTTAAAATATGATTTTTAATCTAAAAAAAAATATGAGTTTCTCAAACACTATTAATGTGTTAAAGTTTATATTTTTTAATGTTTTGAGTAAACATTCCATTCATTTATCAATTTTAAAATAATATGTAATCTAATTTTTTTTTTTAAATATAATTTTTAAACTACCAAAAAAATATGAGTTTCTCAAACAATATTAATGTGTTAAGATTTATATTTTTTAATGTTTTGAGTAAATATTTCATTTATAATGTGTTAGGATTTATATTTCTTAATGTTTTGAGTAAACATTCCATTCATTTATGAAAATGTAGATACACACAGTTTCATTGTCACATGAAAAGAATAAAACGATTATTAATTTTTACATCAATCTCTAATTAAATTATCTTTATATATTGAATTTTTAAAATAATTAACTATTATCATGATTTAAAGTGTAATCTGTCTTATCTAACGTTCTAATAAAGGTGACAATGACAATACCAATAATTTTTTGCAATACCCATACCAACCTCTTATATAATCTACCATTTAACAATCGATTTCTAGGCTCGGCCATCATTTTTTTAAAATTTATTTTCATTTATATAACGAAAACTATCATTTGTTGGGGGAGGGCCATGCTAATATTCATTTTGAGTGTTATAATATAGAGTACAATCTTCAAGCAGATAGGCCCTAGTTTTTGCAAAGTGTGGGTTTTTTTCTGAAATTATGGAGCTTGGCCTTTTAACTTGCATATATTTTTTTGGGGTGGTTTTGATTTAAATGCTTTTTAATTTGCATATAATTTTTTTTCTGGTGGTTTTGATTTAAATGTTTTTCAACTTGCATATAATTTTTTTTTTGAGTGGTTTTGATTTAAATTGAATTCCATAGTTATAATTTATAATTTTTTTTTTTTTTTTTTTTTTTAAATTGAATTCCATAGTTATTGGTTTTTCAATGTGTATACAAAATTTTTGTAAGTGGTTTTGATTTAAATTGAATTTTATAGTTTTTTCTTAGAATATTAGGGTCATGAGATGTTAAAAGTCATTGTTAATATTTTGGGTAAGTTTATTATTTTGTTTTTATAATTTGTAATAATTTTTTTAATGTTTATGTCTCAAATTGGGATAGGTTTTTTGCTACAAATTATGTTGGAAATCAACAATTGTATTTAAACACAAATCTTGGACTATGAAATCAATGCCTTTTGTGATTTTTAATGGATCATTATATAATTTGTTATCTATTTTGGTTCTTTTTGGGTGGAAAAATTGGAATGACTCGGTTGTAGGGCCCATTTTAGGGGTAGGTCTCGTTTTGGTGATTTGGGGTCTAGAACCTTATGGACTCTGATTGAGGCCTTAAATGACTATTTTTTGGGTCAAAACTTTGCATACAAAGTTCCTAGTCTCTCGACGTTGTTCTACACATTGAGAGCTTTCAAGATTACCTCAATTAGAGTTCATATGTGGGAGTTATACTTCTCGCAAGTTGACCTATCCTATGGACCACCATGATACTGAGTGGATGCCATGTCATCTCATGCGTGGACTTTCAAGGAGATTCTAGAGGGTCCAAAACCCTAACATTAATTAGGGATTGAAGTATGCTAAAACCTTAACCCAAACCTTGGATGACTACCAAGCTACGTCAAATAATAGACCACTAGGAAAGGAGGGGGTTCCATTCTTATTGTATTGTTATTGTTGCATAGTTGAGCAAAGCATTTGGGAGTGGGATATTGAAGCATACTAGAGGAATTGGAAGATCCCGTAGCAGCCATACTGGGCATAGTGTCCATGGAAACTACGTAGGGAGTGCCCCTTTCTTTGTATTTGCATTTCATATTTGACAAGAAAAGAGCAAAGCATAGGCCTCACCTTCTAGTTGGGTTTTTCCTATATTCACTTTCGCAAGGTACATCTTGTGTTCATTGTGTGAATGATGTGTTGTTGCTTAGTTTCTTTCATTTTAGTTTGAGCTTATTCCAGTTTTTTGTGCATTAAGCTAATAACATTAAATCTAAAATCTAAAGTAATACATGACATACTAAAAGAATATTGTAAGATATGTTGGGACAAACTATTCTAGTGGAATATCCATCACAATTTACAGATCATTTTGATCCAAACTCTACGTCGATCATGGATTGACAACCTGTTGACGGGCGAAATTGACCACTCGTCAACTGGAAGAGTGAATCCGGTCCGGGGTTGTCTAATTAACCCAAGTCGTTTGGATTGACTCACTCTGACGGGTTTAATGGCTCCGTTGGCCAATCTAAAGTCCTAGAGGAAATGGAAAATAAATAAAAGAAACGAAACAACTCACTAATTACTAATTACTGAAATATATACGTACATCTAAATATATATACAGTTTATTTAAATAATATTAATATGATAATTCTATGTATCTAATTCATATATACAATATGTACAAATTACGAGTTTTAATCTGAACTCATAAAAATCGAATGTAAAATGGTTCTTTTAATGACAATAATAAAGAAAGCAAAAGTACTACTTGTTTTTTTGGTTTGATTTTTTAATCTATATGCATTCGTAAGACCAAATATAAAACTACTATTTAAACAGAAAAATGTAGACAATGAAAATTATACTACATGTAAGGATTCCTGTAATAAACAAGCAAATAAAAAAAAGGGACAGACTAACTTGTCAATCACTTTGAAGAGTATGCATCCAAGTGTTTGTGCAAATCGTACATTGGTCCATCCACAAGAGAAATCTGTTGTGCATCTTCACACTGTTTGGGATAAACGCCAAACTGTATATGGATTGGTGTATTTAATTAATAAAACGAAAGGACGCAAAATGATAACTGTGATATAATAGACTGCAAGTGATAACACATGAGATAAATCCTACAGTTACAGCTTGCATTTAATCAATCAACATTTTTAAGGTAAACCTCATAATATGAATTGAATGATCATTCACTGTTTTGATAAAACTGAAGCATAAAATCGTGAACTGAGAAGGAAAAACTATCTTGACAACAAAAGAATTTGCGAAGACGAAAGCTATCAACAATCATCCAATTATCAAGATAAACAAATTATAGATCACAACAACATTCACAGATGACTAAAGCATACAGTAAATATTTGTTATGTCTAAATTTGAGTATAAGCTGTTCACAATAAGCCCCAGGCCAAGATGCCTCTGATTACAAAAATAATGGGTTTAAAAAGGCCTTAGAAAAAAGAACTGTTTCCCCTTCTGAGATCAGATATTGATTAAAAAAATAAAAGGGGGATACAACCACCCAGATCATACTAAATCCTCTAAAGCTAACAAAAGTTCATTTCTGTTCATACAAAATGCATCAAAGATATGACTGGCAGGTCTCAGGGATGCCTCAGATCAATTGATAATCATGCACTCCTGAATATCCTGAAAGGAAAAGGAAAAATAGAAAGATTTAGATACATATTTAACCCTTAGTTTGCAAATTTCGAATTTACATATCTGGCTATAGAATCTGTGATTCTGTAGCTAGTTATTTTAGTAAATGAAATCCAATTTATTGAATGAATAAAACCATCTAATTTATTTAGCAAATAATCCTATTTTAAGATAAAGGAATCATACCTCTAACTGTAAATCAAATTGTATTAGATGATCTTCAAATTCACTTTTGTTATTGCTGTCTCAACATTCTTTAAAATGACATTTCTTGTAGTTTTCATGCGTTTTTTTTACAGAGGCATTAGGCTGTATATTTTGCTCACGGGTATGTTCAACAGCTTGTGGATCAGGTAAGGGTTCACTATGGGTGCCTTTAACACAAGCCTGGGTAGATGTTGTAGGATAGATTATAGTTTCTTCGATCACAGGTTTGTCAATTTCTAAAATGCCGGGGTTAGCAAAGCCAATTTGGGTCAAAAAGGAATCCCAATCATCGTTCTATGATTTCAATTGATGCACCAACATAATTTTAATCAGGCCGTGGTGGAAAAGACTTGAGCCTAAACGTTGCTTTGTATATCTCCTAGCCATTTTGTACAAATTCCTCCATAGATAATATGGCACGTTTAAAGGAAACCTTATGAAAATCATGAGCAGACACAGATGATAAAGAAACACAAGACCAAAACGACCTTCACAAATGACAAACTGTTTCATCACTGCAAGCAAACCAAAAGGCTTACCTCAGCCACAAAGAAATTATGAGATTTTGACCTCTAAAGGACGAGCTGTATCTCTGGAACGATCCAATTTTTGTGGAAACTTCCCGCGATGAAGGTAAAAGGGCTCATTTCGGTTCTGGGTTTTCAAGGGTTTGATCTAATTCATAACCGTTTTCTCAGAATAGCTTCCGCAAAAACGTGTCTCTGGCAGACAATTACGGGGTTGATTAGACTGTAACAAAAGCGACTCAAAAAAATTGTGGGTTTAGATGACAGAGGTAGGAGAGGTAAGTCTGAGCGGATACCGATAAAATAAGCAGAGAGTCTGTGTGATCAAAATAAAGATATGTAGGTCTCGGTTATGGGGTTTGAACACTCCTGGTCATGAATGTTCCAGTACACCACACTACCCAAGATCTCAATTCGAAGTGAGAGGCATGTCAACTCATTATGCCATCCAACCAATGATGTACAAGATACAGTTTTGATGTGTTTAATTCCCATAACATGTAACGGGTACAGTTGATTTGCAAAGGATAGGATATAGATATGTTTTTGCAAACCAAATGCTAATCAAATTTTGGTATTTTAAACAAAGATAAGCGTATAATCAAATAACAATTCAACATAGGCATTTCATTGGTATATGATAAGCTCAGAAAAATTATAAAAATGAGGAAGTTGTAAGCCCATTTCCAAATCTTTTAACCAAGCCTTGGATAAAATCAAAATGCGAAATTAAGTTTCAATTGCTTGCTTCATGCTTACAATCATGAATCAAGCATGAAAATGCGAGATAAAAGTAAAACGAAGAATAATCAAACATCCTTTTTTAACAATCCAATAATCACCCTAGAATAGTGACAATTACAAGATGGGGTGATGGCAGCTACAAGAGGTGTTATTTGTCATTCGAAATAGCAAAAAGATGTGGGGCTGCCAACATAACCTCATGTTCACAAACAAAGCTTTCTCAAGTTTTTAAAGGGAAGATTAAAAAATCTAGTTTTGAAAAGATTGAAAGTTGTCCCACCATTGCGTGAAGTCAATATAACCGTTAACTAATACCAATCTCATTGCTCTGCTCCAACAAATGAACTTGTTCCATCTTCAAAGAAGTATGCCACCACTATTGATGTGATCACAAGTCAAGAAGCAAATCCCCTCCTAATGATCTCAATACAAGAAGATTTCTTTGGCAAGGGAAGAAGAGACATGAATTTGAGTCTTTGGATAAAGTAAGGGACTCCATTACAATGACTCCATCGGACAAGACAAAACAAGTAATTATGATTGAATTTCCTACAATGTTGAATCAAGCACCTAATTACACTAGCAATGAGAGAGTGTGATCTTCGCTTTGCAATGGGAGACATTTACACCACGTGTTGTATAATAATAAAAAAATAATTTAATTGAAGGTCAGAACCTAGCTAGATGTCAAATTGGCATATGAGACTTCTCCACGCAACAATTTGACTACTTAGACTATGGAGGTGTACATATCCTACCCTCTTTCACCATGGAGGGGTACATATACTACCTACTTCTAGATTTGAACATGTGACCTCTAAAAAAATACATGTTCTTAATAATTAAACTCACTCAAAGTGTAAATCAATCAAATCATGCTATCTCATTAAAAGAAAACTCCACCAATGTAAATACAATTTAAAAGTATTGCACCAAGAGTAGCTAGATGCTCTACAACCAAGT